>JABAKD010000016.1:17424965-17893319 GCA_012845835.1 Undaria pinnatifida
TCTTGCATCTTGATTCGCTACCAAGTAAGCTGGACCGTCCGACCTTGGAGATGCCACCCTGGCACGGGAACACCCGCGCAGCGCACACTGCACACCCTCTATTTGTATCCTACGTCGGATACACCGCGCTCCTTGGCGTTGCGCTGGAACTTTTGCGCCTCTGCTGTTCGAACACGTATTATTGTTCCTCGCACTATAAAAGTATGCCCGCTACGATTTTTCTTGGAAAGTTCTTCAAGAAAGTTTTCCAATTGACATGGTGCGGTGGTATGGAAAAGGCACAAGGCACTGCCGTGCGCGCTGTGCTGTACGCATACGAAAGTGTATAACGCCGGGTAATAACGCCTTTCAGATCCGATAGGGATAATGCCTGCGATGTGTTTGGAAACCTCTTTTTCCTAACACTATATAAGTTTGCCCACTACGAATTTTCTGGGAAAGTCCTTGACGGAAATTCCCAGCAACACTCTTGCATAACACAGCATCTGCAGAAGAAATCAATGCGCCTTTTCGTAGATCATCGGGATGTGAAAAAAAAAAAAATGGGGACAGACGGCGTTCACTATGTGTGGGCAACCCTCGAGATGAACTTTTTATGGAAGTGGTACAGTCGACCCCGCTTTAAGGAAACTTATGGTTTTGCTTCGAAAAATGTTTCCTTAACGCGGGGGAATTTCCTTAAACTTCAGGGGATCAGAACGCACCATCCCCGGGGTCAATGGTGGTGGTACATACGTCAAAAAGTGCGCCCTGGGCAGGGCATTGTTGGAATAAAAAAAGAGGCTGGGGCTCGGTGAGAAAGTAAGTGTTTATTGCTGAACACCACCGCACAGCACGGAAAATACCTGATGGACACTTCAAATTCACCTGGTGACTCTTGTTTACCCCTGGGGGAGCGCACGCAGAAACTCTCCTGCGTTACTCTCTACTGGAGCGCCATTCAGACACAAGCACACAATACGGCGTATGGTCGACAAACCGCGAACACTCAACGCTACGACTTCCTCCACATATCGCGAAGAGTTGCCTGCAGCTCCCCCCCCTCCTTGGACCTGCGCTTGACTTGTGTTTCATGCGTGAACGAATGCACCGTTTTCGAAAGGAGGTGCTGTGGATACCCGAGACGAGGTTCGTGATCGTGCACGTGGGTTCCCCGCACCGTTTTAACCCAGGTGCAGGGGACGCACCGGTAGGTGAAACGAATCTTTGCTTACCGCAGACAGCAGGTAAAGCAGCAGACTACTCTCTGCTGGCGAAGAGGGTACGCTGAGACGTGCTTTAAGGGGGGCCCGCGGACTAGAATCTGGACCCCCCCATATATATTACATTATGCGGGGTATTGTGTTTCGGCGAATAATTGTTTCCTTTAACCGGGGAGTTTCCTTAATTTTGGTTTCTTTAAAGCGGAGTCGACTGTACTACCGTGGGCGCACGCAAGTGCGCGCCCCCTCGCAGAACTTCACTCGTGCTGCTGTCCGGCAACCTTTCACACGCGGTTTTGTCATCTGCCGCTAGGACGCGGGAATGTGCGTGCCTGCGCATGACTGCTGTAACGCCAAACGCGAGACACATACATATTGATGATGAGTAAAACAATAACAATGGCGGGCGTGTGGCGACACACTCAACCAAGGACGAGAGCACGGATGTATGGCGACAAACGCGAAGAAGACACAGCAATAGTAGTAGTAGTAGCCCACCACAGCACAGCCGAGAGAGGGGCCCTCCCGGCCTGGCTGTGGTGACACAGCCGCATCTACCTCGTGTCCGACCGGCCGTGCCCGACAGGGGCTGGGTGGTGATGGATGTAGAGCGTTAGTACCGTCATCGAAATCACAGCTGAGATATTTAAAATTCTTTCACAATAAAATAGAGGTGTGAAAAAGTTGAAATAGCTAAACTATAGACTAGGGTGTACTTCGAAGCATACGACAAAAACGACTTACTCGTAAATATATGGTTTGGTCTTGCGAACCAGGATTTTCACCATGTTCATAACCGAATCCGATATGAAAAGGCTTGCGAAGACCCCCACACGATTTTCGTCTTTGCTACATACACGTGTATGTTTTGGTTGATGTTCTAGAAGACTTCATTATTGTGTTGTTTCAGAATAATGGTGTTTTCGAATACATATTATTTTGTGTCCGCGTGGATGTCGCTACACGTGTATGTTTTATTAGTTGATGTTCTAAACTTCGTTATCGTGTTGTTTCAGAGTGGTGTTTTCGAATGTACATCCGGAGTATTATTTTGTGTCCGCGTGGTTGTTGCTACACGTGCATGTTTTGGTTGATGTTCTAGAAGACTTCGTTATCGTATTATTGTTTCAGAATGGAGTTTTCGAATACATATTATTTTGTGTCCGCGTGGATGTTGCTACACGTGTATGTTTTAGTTGATGTTCTAGACTTCGTTATCGTGTTGTTTTTTAGAGTGGTGTTTTCGAATGTACAGATTATTTTGTGTCCGCGTAGTATTATTTTGTGTCCGCGTGGTCGTTGCTACACGTGTATGTTTTGGTTGATGTTCTAGACTTCGTTATCGTGTTGTTTCAGAATGGAGTTTTCGAGTACATATTATTTTGTGTCCGCGTGGATGTTGCTACAACACGTGTATGTTTTGGTTGATGTTCTAGTAGACTTCGTTATCGTGTTGTTTCAGAATGGCGTTTTCGAATACATATTATTTTGTGTCCGCGTGGTTGTTGCTACAAGTGCATGTTTTGGTTGATGTTCTAGTTGTTGTTTTCTCACATTAACTCTTGTCAAAAATCTAGAGTCTGTGGTCACACAAAGGACCTTAGGTGCTGGAGCCCTAGGAAGATCCGAAAAACCAAGTGAAATAAAAATTCGGCCGGGAAATACTGCGCTTTCCCCGTTAAAAACGCACGATACGGAAAAAGGCGCACAAGTGAAAAGGTCCAATGTGCAAACTGAACACACAATGGCCGAGGGTATCCACTCAACTACAGCTTAGAGTTCCCGCGTTCCCACAACTAACAAACTCGCGGCTACAAACTACAGCGGTTGGGCTGCCTGCACCGTACGAACCGCACCGTAATCGTGAGTATCGACGAACGCGCCTGCTGTCTGGAGTGCTGTCAGAATGACGACCCACGGGCATGTAGTGAAATCAGAGCAATGGAACCACACCCACAGTACAAATATCAATGATCGCCCCTCCTTCCCGAGTTATTTGACAGGTTGCAGCGCAGCTACGACGCCCGTGCCTGAAAATTGGAAATTGCGGGGGGTTGTTCCCCGTGAAGGGTATACAACTCTTCTACAAACTCTACAAAAATCAGTGACGTAAGTAACATGTTGTACTACTGCCTCGTAAAAATAACCCTATAAAAAAGACGATCGCTGCTCTCATGATGATGATGTGCTTGCCGGTCGTGGGTCTCCGTGCGCCATCCTCCTGCTGTGATTCTCCGTGGCCGCCTCATCGCCTTAGCTCACTCGGCCCGCTCCTTCGCACTTGCTCTCGTTCACACTCAATTCCAATCGGTTCCCCTTCTCCCCCGCCCCCCAAAAAAACAGAACGCTCCACGCAGCTTGCGGTGCTGATCTGAAAAACAAAAATTCTCGTTCAGGGAGAGTTCAATCCAGCAGATTTCGTTGTCGTGTTGTTTCAGAATGGTGTTCTCGAATACGTATCATTTCATGTCCGCGTGGTAGTTGCTACACGCGTATGTTTTGGGTGATGTTCTACACTTCGTTGTCGTGTTGTTTCAGAGTGGTGTTTTCGAATACATGTTTGTTTACAGCGGTTGGGGGTGGCCTGTTGTGCATATCTGTAAAACGTTTTATGTACGCCGAGAAAACCGCTTCGGGGGGCTAAAAACGAAGATGATCAGTTACAATATAATATTCGTTGTTGTTATTGCTGTTATCATTACCAGATATACAAACGATTGATGGCGGGACCAATCTAACACTTACTTGGTCATGCATTATAAATACTCACAGCTGACGTTGTTGGAATAATTTTATAAAATACAATGTCATCCTATATTAGGTTTTGATCATGAATACTTACTGATAACGGGCGCCCGGTGTAGTGCGCAGCTTGCAAAGAAGCGTATTGACCCTAATTTCGTCGACCTCGCAGCTGACTTAGAATGTTGGAATACAGTTATAAAATGTTATGTTTACCCGCTGACAAGGACATCCAGCGTCCGTGCCGATTCTTCGTCGCCGAGAAAGGACGCGCTCTGTAGTGGAAAACTACGAGAATGTAGACATAATACATCGCAAAATTCTCCAGGCTTCAACCAAATTCACAAGTCAGAGCTTACTTCGGCCACGGCGCGTCGGCTCGCAAACCGGTTCTTCCTCGGTCATCTGTGGGATTTCGTGCTGGAGCCGCCGAGCTCTCGTACGACCGGCAGCTTTCATTAGGTACCACGGCACGGCACGGCGGGGTGTGGGCACGTCGCGCTGGAAAGACACGAAAGTAAGAGTACGAGTACGCACATGACGAACTGTGGAACCTTTCTATTTTTCCTTCGCTTCCCTCTCTGAATCGTGTCGATTCTGTTCCGAGTCCCTTCTTTTCGACCTCGTACAGATGCTCCAGCCGCGCCAGCCCAGCTGTTGCTTCGCAGGATGATTAGCATGATAACTTATGCAGAAATCGTACGCAATGGAACATTTGTTAGATGTGCCTAAAATGTAACGCAATGAAACAGTTTCGTGCTGGTACGTGCTGCAGTGTCATACCAATTTTTGGTCGAAAACATGAAAACAGAGACCACCGCTTGGTGCTGTCATCGCGTTCCACCGTCACACATCAATTAGGGGCACAGTCCGGGCCTTTCCGCCGCAGGAAAACGCTTTCCTGTCTTGTGTAAAAACTAAACTCCTGCTTCTCCTTCCTGCCGTTACTGCTGCTGCTGCCATCGCTGCTGCTGCTGTCGCTGCTGCTATTACTATTACTGTCGCTGCTGCTGCCCCTGCTGCCGCTAATGCTGCCACTACGGCTGTTACTGCTGTTGCTATTGCTGCCGCTGCTGCTGCTACCCCCCTCCTAACAGGTGAAAGCGTTCATTCTTGTATGAACTCCTACGACTCCTACAAGTCTTCCTCCTTTCCGGCGGCGGCGAGAATGTGCGGCGCAGCGTCAGCTACTGCAAGCTCTTCCTGCTCCGATGTCCGAAGGTTCTTCACGGAAACCTGGATCGTCGAAGCGTACAGCGAGGGGTGGGGGGTGGGGGCGGGGGTTGGTTGGGGTTGGAGTTGGGGTGGTGGTAGGGGTTTGCGAAGCAGTTGGATGGGGGGTTGGGGGTGGGGGTTGGGGATGGGATGGAGTGAGGTAGAGTGATCAATTACATCAATTACATCAACGACAACAACAACTTCCCTCCATCCTTTCCTCCCTCCATTTCCCTCCCCTCTTTCTGTCTCCCCCCCCCGCCCCACCCCTTTCTCCCCCGTCACCCCCCAACTTCCATCTCGTTAGTTATAACAGCCCACAGGTTGGTATAACATTCTACTTCTCCACCCCTCCCGCCCCCTCTCTCTACAACTCCCTCCTTCTCCCTCACCTTCCCCTCCCCCTACTCTGCCGGGCCCACCATGACGACGTGCGCCCCCCCTCCCCTCCACCCCCCCCTTCTGTCCCTGCAAGGGGTGCCAAGGTCGATGGTTATACAACTGCGGCTATGCATGAAAGGAGTACCCCCCCCGCCCCCCTCCTCTCCCCGCCATACAACTGGCTTTTAGCAGGGTGCACCTCACGCTTCACGCGACTCGCCAAACACCTCATCGCGCTTCGCGCTTAGTACACGCATGTCTGCCTGGTCGGTGAAAACGCGACGTGCTCCGTCCCGGCACTGTAGGTACGCGAGTATCTATGGTCATATGATTACGGCTGTGCATGAAAAGGAGTACCCTCCCCCCCCCTCCCCCTCCCCCCCACGCCCTCACCTTGCCCACCCCCCATTCTGCGGGGGCCACCATGACCACGTGCGCCGCCCCTACCCTCGCGGCATGCTTGAAGTGGCCTTGGTCTTGCGGCTCTCCAGCACGAGGTCAACGGCGACGCCTTCTCGTCTTAACAAACCCGCCACCTCCGTTGCAGCCTCCTGAAAATGCACAAAAACCAACATACAAACATGTAATACATGAATATAAGGTCGCGGGCCGTATGATACACGAAAAAACTAAACCCGAGACCTCACTGTGGTTGCCAAGACATGGACAAGATACGGTGGACTACAGTAACACCAAGCAGACTCCCAATATTATAATATGCATATGTATATGTATACGACGCAATACTAGTTTAAATTTGGCATAGAAATTCTCCCACATTGGGTTAAGCTGTGTTCGCTTCGACCTGGAGGGAAGTGTGGTGTTTCGTCGTCTGCTATCCTTGTTTGGTACCCCCGGGTCTCGTCTACTACCCCCCCCCCCCCCCGCCCCCCCCCCGGTCGCCCCTTCTCCCCCTCTACCACCACCTGCCATGAAACACAAAAACAAGCCCCACTCCTCGGGGCACCTGCAGCTCAGCGTTGTAGGCGAAAACCACGGTCGCTATTCCCGGGCCGTTGTCCTTGGGGAGCAGCCCCTTGTCGGACAGGAGTTCCACGATAACAGCGTCGCCGAACCCGAAACCCACCGCAGGTAACGCCTCCCCCCTGCAAAATCAAATCAAAATCACCCAAGAAAACCAAGGTTAACAAAAACATCAAACCGAAATCCTGAAATTATACATAGGGGAGGGGGATTGAGATCCGCAGGACAAATAAGGTGTGTGTGGAATACAAAAGGGGATGGAGCATTGGAAACAGGACGAGGAGGAGAGTGCACGACGAATAACAGACACAGGGTTCGATTAGATTAAGATCCACCTGTAACCATGAGAATGACCACTAGGTACACCCCGCCCCTCCCCTCCATTCGTCTCACCCGAAGGACTCTAGTAGAGCATCATACCGCCCCCCTCCACAGATGGCCCTGAGCTTTCCTGTCCTGTCGAATGCCTCGAAGACCGTCCCGGTATAGTAGGCCAACCCTCTGACCACCGAACAATCCAGTACCAGCCAATCCGAGATGCCGTACCTTTCGGCCAGCGCGAACAGTCGACAAAGCTGCAGTGCCGTCACCGCCACCACGGCCACCGATAGCGATAGGGATGGTATCCCCCCGCACCGGCGTATCAAGATGGGACAGTACACACACGCCGAAGCAATCGTCGTCGGATTAGAACACAGAAAGTAACCGCGTATACGCACATACACCAAAAATACACACGTATAATACCAGGTACAGCACATACGCCTGCACGCGCGTACGAGTAAATCATGCACACACGCAAGGCACGAACAAAAGCAAACACACACAACACGTCACGCAAACAACAAATAGTAAAGCGGAACGATGTGCATGTGTTGTAAGAACATAACTCTTATCGAAAGCACGAAAAACACAACGCATGCATCCATGCAATGGCTACGTTCGTTTCTTGGCCCTTTTAAGGCTGCATTTTTCGTTCCCCACTATTTCCAAGTAACTTTTCTCCGAAAACGAGTGACTCTAAGACACCCCCCCCCCCAAATACCAGCGATTCTCTTAAACGAACGTTTCATGGCTGCCCGACGCGAGGAACGGTGCTATGCAAAAAACGCCTTCACATACATTCTTGTTTGCAAAGGACTGCCGAACGATGACGTCGGGGCGGCATTGGAGGCCAAAAGTTGAGGAGATACAGCCGGGAGATGATTCCAAAAACCAGCGATTTCGTTGAAGAAAAATTGGGGGGGCTACCGTAGAACGACTCAAACGTGCGTGCAATTCTAAGGGGGTTAAACAACTTTTCGATATTGTAGGGTGGGTTTCCCCGATAAGGCTGGTCTGAATAGTGCGGTATCCCAATACAAGGCGGTCAAAGTCGCTTGGCGCGTCTAGGGAATTGCACTAGTTGCCTGGAATGCATAAGACAACTTCCCTCTACAAGGCGGTCACATTGTTCTCGCACACCACCGCCTTGCCGGGGGACCCCTATATAGTGCAGTACGATTCCCAGCACTACCACTAATACTACAAAGTAGTCAGGGAGGGGAGGGGAGCACGATTATTTTGTTTTCGAGCGCAAAAAAATCCCGATAAAGTTGTCATAACTAATATGGGGCCCAGGGAAAAACGACTAAAAAAAAGCGGCAAGCGTCGTCTCATTAACCTTTTACGAGCAAGTGCGTGCAGCACAAGTGCCAGCACGCTTCGCGCGAGTAACACATCTCCTTCCGTTGCACAGCTGTGTGTTACCATTTTATTTGGTCTTATTTTCCCCTCAAGGTTGTTCTTCCACTCCAGAGTGATCGGGACCTGTTCTGTGGCCACGGACTAGGTTACAGGGATGGGCTAATGTGAGAAAGCAATAACAGCAACAACAGCAATAACAACAGCAACAAGAACAACAGCAGTAGCAACAGCAGTAGCAACAGCAATAACAGCAATGTCGGACACATCTACCCGAGCAATAGCCCGGGCTGTTCGAGTGGCCGATGCTGCTTTCGTCATTTTCATGTGTCGTCTTTCCCCTCTGTTAACACACAGAGGATGCATCTACCCATCTGTCCATCCGTGTGACATAATTCCTACATCGTCTCACCTCTGCGGCCGCCGGCGACTCTTTTCCGAGAAACGCCTCCACGCCATCCATATCGCGGATTTCCGTTACTTCTAAAAGGCGTTTTACGCTGCCCTCTTCCAGCCCTAGCGCGGCCAAATCACTCGCAACTGCTTCGAGAGGGAGCTATATATGATGTTCATGGGTTGGGCTGGGGTGGGGGGTGGGAGGGGGGAAAGATGGGGTAGGGAAAGGGGAGACGCAAGAAGACATAGGTTTTGGTGCAAGTCGGCGTGACTCATCTGTCTCATCTGTCACGCGCAAGGCGCCGCGTTCCTATGGGGCATGCCTACGACGCCACATGCTGTGCCGAACGGACGGTCTCGAACAAGGAAAACAAAAGGAGAACCGAGTCAAAACAATACATCGCGATCACAGTCCAATGAGCAGCCTTGATGCAAACGTCGCGCGATACGTCTTTCGTCAGGCGGCAAGTTATCAACAACCGACCATCCACCCAACTACTTGACCAAACCACCGATCAAGCAACAAATCTACCTAATCAACCAACAAACCAATTTCAAAATCGCGCCACGGTTAAACAGGTTCGAAGTCGCTTCAAGGACTGCGTCCTCCCACTGGGCGCGGGGTGATCTCGCGTACAACAATTTTTGGGTCAGACGGTTTTGGATCCAGCGGTTTTGGATCCATGTATTTTGGGGGCCAACAGGTTTTGGATCACATACTTTTTGCACCCAACAGCGCTTGAACACAATGGTGGTCTATTGACTTCAACGGCCTTTGCATTCAACAGCGTTTACACTCCACAATTTTTCCATCCTGCCGGTGGTTGCCTCCAACGCCTCTCTTTCTCCCAACAGCTCTTTGACATCCAACAGTCTCTAAATCCTACGTGTGGTATTTAAGGCTTGAAAGATCTCTGCATCCAATAGCAAGTAAACCCAACGTCCTGTTACAATCCGAATCCAACCATCTTCTTCCATTCAACATGGTTCCCACCTCTGGCATCCTGTAGCGACATTTTCGAGTCTAATGATACCCGAATCAACAACAAACGGCCTTTTTCGGGGTCCAATCGACGGTCTTCCACATGAAAAAGTCGACGCAAGCTACGGTACCAACGCACCTTCCTTTCTCTGACGCTCCTTATACGACGCACGCTACGGTCAAAAAGGTGGACCATCATTTACGACGAGCTCCGTGCCTCATCCCGATACGAAAACGGAGAAGAAAGAAAAGGGAGACGCGACGAACACTCACAGCGGCCTAGGCAACAAAAACAATAACACCGCGAAACAAGAACACGACACTCCCACCAGTTGGGGGCTAAGGAGCGGCGTCGATCAGAAAAAATATTTTAGCAGAAAACGATACCCCTACGCTGTGAAGAGACAGCCATTCCACGACAGGGGTCCAGAATATTCCAAGAATTTTCTGAGTGCCTAACTTGAGAAATAGCTCAATCAATATCTCACCCAAAAAGTGACTTCGAAGGCGTTCGCTCGCACAAACCCGACAAACTCTTTATGCCTTAATCCTAAAACAAATTGTAATGACTAACCGGTACTTCCTCACTTGAGTAGAGCTCAATCGGACATGCACATTGTTAGTTAATCCAACAACTGCAACCCCAACCCTACCGTTGGATGACTCGCTCTACACCTTAGCCAAAAGATGACCTTGACAAAAACGAACATGCAACCCGACGGACGGACAACCGCACGGCCCAGCTTTTAGCTTTTCATCACAGCCTTGTTATTTTTTTAACAGCTCGAACACGAGTAAATGAAATTTCAACTTAGTACACGAGAACAAAGAACAAAGAACAAAAAACAAACCCCTGCCCAACCGACAAACATTTTTGACAAAGTTATCCGCTGGATAACCTTTGTCAAGCGCGTGTGCAGCTTGCACACCTCCGACATATCATAATTGGGTTTCCATTACCGGTCAAAACAACATATACTTTACACGCTGCCAAAAAGAAGTGACCCCTTTCGAGATCGCGTTGACTTTAATCTACGAACCGACCGCGATATAATCTCCGAGAATAAGGAAACCGGGACCGGCAGGTATTGATAGAAGCTTCATGGAGAGAATCCTTGCGATAGACAGAGAAAACCCTTGCGTCTGCGGGCGCGCCAGGACAACAGGTATCGAGACTTGGAAGTTCAATGGAGGGGCGACTCTCTTGTGGGCGAAGCGGAAACGACATGTCCGTTACAACTCCAACCTGTCGGGCTACTCTACTGAAAGTCACGTGACTAGAGCAGCCCAACAGATTGGAGTCCTGACAAAATGCACACTTCGGGGTTCGAAGCAACCAATCCCGTCACCATTGATATCCGGGGCACTCACCCCCCTTGGCGCGTACAACAGAGCACACACATGCGCACGAGCGAGCACGTTTGCAAGATTATTGGTCTGGAGAGTCCTTTTTCGGCCTAATTACCTCTAGAGGAATAGTCACCTGAAACACTAGCTACCTTTAACACCCCGCAGCTTGTTAGAAAACGCGTTCAGTCGTTCAGCGTTCAGTTGACAATTTTGAAATTTGGATGTTCGCGCGTTTTTTCGCTCACCAGTTACGGAGGCGCATGTCCTCCGGGAAGACGTCCCTGGTGCCCTTCACCGGCTTCAGGTCCAGCTTTTCCGAGGCCGCTCTTGACGCACCCCCCCCTCCGACACGCCTCTCCGCGTTCTGGAGCACCGCCGCGCTCGCTCTTCCTCCTCTTGATGGGGCTGGTGGCGCCGTCCAAAAACAATCCAATACGGGTCCACACGCGTTGTGTGTCGAGGTATTGCGGTGTCATCTTATTGTGGTGTCGCGGTATGTTGTGGCTGATGCATGAGACGTGTACGTCATATTTTGACAGCTGGTACGAGAGGTCGAACTATAATATACCTTTAGATTTATCCCCTTAAAAGGGTTTATAGCTTCCACGCACGAATTGCCCGCCCGTCCGCCCCCCCCGCCCCCCTTCTCCCCCCCCTCCAACCTCGCTCGCTTTTGATCAAAACCAGGCCCCCACGTCCTTCAAAACTCCGCCCCCCCCTCACCGGTTATTCGACTTAACAGGATTCACTTGATAAACGGATACATTTCCCTCCACAGCTGTCAGATTCTGTCCCCCTCAGAAACGGGTTTTATAGTTTCCGCGCACAGACTGACTAACATCACCCTGTTGACCCTGATAGCTACACTGTAGCTGTAAGGGGAGTCGCCGACCTATATCCTTAATGATGACACACAACTCGTAATACGCGCGAACGGAGTAGCACACACAGCTTCCAAAGATGAGTTTCGACGAAATCTTCGATCTCACAGCTGGAGTGTATTTTCATTTTTTGTAATATACCTTCCTTGATAATTCGTTCTTTACACCCGCGGCAGGTATAGTCGTAGATATGATACGTACGTACCGATAACCGGTTCGCGTTCGCCTGGCCTTTGTGATGTAGTATGTGAAAGGTCGTTTGTTGCAAGGATAAGGTACTCTAACGTTCGATGGCTTTGCGTGTGCTCGACTCGTGTGACACAGGCAGCAGTACACAGCCGCAGTCCTTGTCTACGAGAACGTACACTTCTGTTTCATTTCGATGAGTGCGTTTATCATAGGGAAGGTCATCTGTGTGCAAGGCTAAGGATCTGTCAGCGGGCTTCGCGCGTGCTCGACATGCGTCTGCGTACCCAGAAAGCAGTACCCATCAGCAGTCAGTACATAGTACACTGGTACTCAGGGCAGTACGTACAATTGACGCAAACAGTCTTCGTATACGAGTACTGGTATCATGGTTATTCGAGTGCCTGGCATATTAAATGTATCCAAGCATTGTACCCGTGCTTGCACTGATGCGTCCTTATGTATGTACCAGGTATGAGTACAAGCACTCGTGTGATACGATACGGACTGAACTGGCTGGAATGTGTCATGTTCGAGCGAACAGAAAGTTGATGTTTACATACCATACCTCCTCCTGCCCCTCCTGCAGCTGCTTCGCCCATGCAGACTAAAGATCGTCGGCTCAAGGATGACGACAGCGACGACGATGACCACCCCCAGGACGAGATAGCAGCTCGCCGCATCGAGTAGCTCGACGGAGAGGCCGACTGCTGTTGCAGTCTTGCTGCCGCACGAGTTTGGAGCAACGTCGACACGGACGAGAGTCGCGAGGCGGACGCAAACACAACCGGTGCCGTGGTCGGTACGAAAGCGCGCACTGTGGCCGGGCCAAGACTCCCAGAAGCAACAGAGAGCAACATCTGCACCTGCAAGCGCATGGTCTGCGCACTGCTACGCCAAGCACAAGAGCGCCGCCTGTAGTGTCGATCATTTGGCCTACCGGTACATGTAGGCTCTGGCCCATAATGCCCGCATTTCTTTGGGCATAATCAGGCCTTTTGGGCATAAGCATAATGCTGAAGCATATATGGACAAAAAGAGCATATCCAGCATCGGGGATGGGCATATCCCTATCGCTGACGGTGTGTACAACACAGCAGCGTCTCAAACGAGCTCTGGATACGACTTGTGGGCTTTCTGGGACGACAACAAGAAAAAACTTCCTGCTTGGTTCAACGTAGCCCAAGACATAGCTCTGATCCAACCCTCTTCCGCTTTCATAGAGAGGGTTTTTTCTATCCTTCGCGCTGCTCTCGACGATCGGCAGGAGAACTCGTACAGTCAGTGACAGAATTGGGGCAGCAGTTCTTCTCAAGTACAACAACAACAGGGGATCCAAACTACGCTCGTAGGAGACTGCTGTTTTTTCGAAGTGGTAGGGGGGACGGGGGGATGTGGCGTTCTCGGCGAAATTCGTTTGCAGAGACTGCAGATACCCATTTGTACTTTGCAATGCATTTGGTACTTGTTTCTGTTGCTGGGGAACGCGTAGATTTCGGCGGGAGGTGGCAGCGTTTTGGCTGTGCTGTGCCTTGGTCCCTTGATTTTGCGACGTTGGGATCGTGGAATTTTTTGCAAGTTTGGCGGTTCTTCTTTTCTTTGCTCATCTCGGGGACATCCTCATATCCTTATGTTTCCTCATGTTTGCGGTTGGCCCCCACAAAGCTAAAATGCAGCTGCGCGTTGCGCTCTGAGAGCACCAAAAAATGCAAAAAATACATTATTTAGTCTTGCCATGCCGCGCTGACAGCAGAAAAAACAGAAAACACGCTTTTTACTTTTTACAGCTTGCGATTTGATCAAAAAATGATCAATTAAGAGGTCAACGACATGGAGAGCAATAATAGAGCATGCAACACAAGCATTGGGTGCCCCTGGACGCACAATCTAGCATGAAAACACCCGTTTCACGCAGCATATATGCGGGGCATATCCACGTAATTATGGCATAATTGACGGCATATTCGACGATTTCTGGCATATTCTTTTTCCAAAAATAGGGCATAAAACACGGGAAAAAAAGGCATTATGGGCCTGACCCTAGGTACATGATACCAGGTATTAATAGTAAGTTTCCACTTTATTGGATGGCATGTCTAAAGTGGGGATAAAATAAATGGAATTGCGCCGCATTTCGTCGTGTTGCCGATGTCTCGCGGCGTGCAACTTGCTCTACGGCAGCTAAACCCCATAAAATCAGCTCTCGTCTGGGAGGAGGTCGATACTGGACATCAGTGCCATTTGTGGTTCCAATTCAAGTTATAGGCCCAGAGGAGCCCGCGAGAAAAGTGGTACTTTTCGAAAGCGGGACGACAGCAGCAGATTGTTCCTGCGCATGATACGATACGCATACTGCTGTGGAAGAGTCGTGGTACCGGAAGGTGTGAAGGAAGGGACGCAGGGGTGCAAGCTTCGCTTGGAGACAGCACCGGTTCTTCTTTATAGATTTCTTACTATTGGCGTTGAGCTGTGAGAAGCTCGAGGAGACAGGAAAGGAGGAGTGAGAGCATGGGGTGGGGTGAGGCTCACAGAGTTCGCTTCACCCCAGCATTGCTGCTGCTGTGCTCTCTTCTGAACCTTGACCTATGGAACGTACAAGGAACGTTCTCCTAGATGTTCTACATTACCATGAGCGCTTACCTCTATCTATCTTGTCCAGAGGAGGAACATTCAATTACCGAGGATGGTACAAGCTAGCTAGATTCTACCAGGTACGGGTTATCCGCTCCATCCAGAATATTTCGTTTAAGAGAATCTTCTTCTAGGCCAATAGACCATACAGCATAATAACTCTTAAAATCGACGAGCAGCGTGGACTGCTGAACCCTCGTATGCGCGATAAAAAAATGAAGGCAAGAACCGGGGGGAAGAAGGAACGACACTTGTGACCACGGCTTGTCCAGAAGCTGGAAGAAAGTAGAAGTGCGAGAAGAAGAAAAAACTCTGCGGGCTTCGTATTTCACCGAATCTATTGCCAGCTATACTGACACGTCATTACGTAGAGAGCGGGGCGTCTTGTTGGCGATTAGAGGTGGATTATCCCCAGCAGAACGTAG
The DNA here is from genome assembly GCA_012845835.1 of Undaria pinnatifida. Classification (NCBI taxonomy): domain Eukaryota; class Phaeophyceae; order Laminariales; family Alariaceae; genus Undaria; species Undaria pinnatifida. The sequence continues at coordinate 17,440,024 of JABAKD010000016.1, forward strand.
CAGACGGGGGGGGGGCACGGCGCTGTAGGCTTGGTTCCATGTGCAAGATAGTTGCGAAGCGTGCACCACCGCAACCGCGCGGTCTGGTAGCAGCGCTTGCTGTTCTCATGCTTGCCTTTGCGTCTACTGCTACTGCTACTGCTTTTTGTGCTCCGACAGCGGCAACGGGGGTGCTGTCGTATGAGGTAAGACATGGCACGCTGCTGTGGAGCTGGGCCCAGCCTAGCCTGCCTTGACTTCCGAGATGTGCAAATTGTTCTGCTGACTAGCTATTGCTGAGATACAGGACACGAGGCACGTCAAGGACTGGATGACTTGAAATAATACGTGCTTCCTTTACCGGCATGATACAGACTTGAGGTAAATACTGGTGTACCGAGTGAGTGGATGAGTGAGTGAGGAAGTGTGTGTGTTCCACACTCTGGGACTAGGCTCTTCGCAGCCCGCTAGTCGAGCAGCCCACGCGCGCGCCGAGACTGTCACAAAGAAGTTGGGTCCGCACAGCAGGCGCGGCGCGTTTCTTTGCCCAAAAAGAGACTTCTTGTGTAGAAGTGTAGCCCTCAGCTAAACTCGCACCGCGGCCGTGTCGCCTCCCGGTAACACGCTGGGGACGTCTGTCCATAGACAGAAAGGTCCCTCGGCCCTCGGAACATCACCGCTATTGTTCGCTCGATGCAATTTTCACCCTGGTCGGGTGGTCCCACGCCCTAAGAGCAGTCAAAATTCAGTATATAAAAATGGTCACAACAAATTGATCACTAAATCAGCGTCGAAGTGCCATGCAACAATAGCGTACTTCTGTACTCCTCTGAAGACGCCCCAGACAGCCGCGGGCTTGGGAAGGCGTAAGATCTCACAGCTGAGGACCCCAGGCGGCGTACAGGCTTCATGCGCCTACCGGCGTACCCCTGTAGGCCGAGTCCAGGGCGTTGCCGGGTGTGCGTTTGTGCGTGCGTGGCTGTGCTATACAACGCCTGCGTTCAAGTTCGGGCATGTCTTTTTTGGTCCCGGGCTGAACAGACCGATCTGTCCGGTGAAAAGTACGATAATTCATATTTTTTTATGATCACAAAAAAAAACTTGGAGTCACAGAAGGGTTTTGATATTTGCACCCATCTACAGCCAGCGCAGCAGTGTCCGTGGTGCCAATACCTCATACGAGACACGAGCTTTGCCGCAACAAACAACGAGACAGAAATACACAATTCCAATACAGCAAGGTGATTTGGCATTGCAATTCCAACTGCAATGATAATGGGCACGCGGGCAAAAATAAATAAATATTGGAGCCTGAACACCAGACTATTTGTAGCAAAAAGAAAAATAGAAAATGTGAAAACAAAAGAAGAACGCAGGAACAAAGCCGATGACACCACCCAGCCGGCGTCTGAGCAGCACCCTGTTAAGGAATTAGTGGGTTATTTGTCCGTTTTAATCGACAATCTGTATGCCCGGCGTAGGGTGGCTCACGGGGAGATTGCTCTCGGTACCCGACGAGGGACCATCAGGCGGAGGAGAAGATAAAATATAGAATATACAAGGGCTCCGCATGGGCGCCGGCATTCGCCGGCGCCCATGCTTCGGGTAGGGCAGGGCGGCACTCGGACGAGGAAAAGGGGAAAAAGTTGTAGCTGTTCGATTCGACATTATTGGAAGTTTAAAGTAATGCGGAGAGTTTAATACGAATATGAGGTTCTAAAGATCATAAGTTGACATTCCATGGCGCCCATTCTTTGGGTGAGGAAGGGTAGCACTTGACGAAATAAGTTGTAGTAATAAATAAATTGACGCTTAAAGTAATGCCAAGAGTTTAATACGAACATGAGGTTCTAAAGGTTTACTTTGATGGAAGGAAAACATAAATACGAAAGAAGCAAGCATAATAGGCGAAACACTGTTATTAACACCGTCGCCAAGTAAAAGTCGGCCAGAAATGCCGTAAGGAGAATTTGAGAACCTGCTTGGCTTCGAGGCTTCTAGGCGAAAGGAAAGAGATGTCATGAATAAAAATGATATCGGATGGAATGAATGGTTGAAAATGTTTAATTTACGGAAGAGAGAAAGGAAGGCGCCGTTGATTGTGCCTTCGAAAACCCCTCGGTGTTTACTCCCCCAGTAGACGAAGAACTTACCATGTTTGTTTACAAAATACACGAAGAACTCACTCACAGAAAATAACTACAAAAGACGACACTGCATGCCCTCAATTAGCTACTTCAATGTACGCGGCACTTACACTGGTGAAGATATACAAAAATTAACAACGAATTATGCAGACTTAAGAGAGGGGCGCTAAAGGGGACATAGAATGCCCTCGATGCAATGAATAATAACGGGGATATAGAAATGCCCTCGATCCAATTGGTACTTTCAACGCAGAGAACTTACACCAGAGAAATGGCAAGCTAAACGGAAAAAGGGGGATAATCAAGCCTCACACAAGACCAACAAAATAATCCTAGACCGGTATGAAATCGTACCACTATCACTAACAGCCCCCGACTCTGTGGAAGGTAGGCCTCAAAACAACATAATCCGTATTATGACAGATCAGGTATTTGATTGTACCACCTCGTAGTCACAAAACAGCTCTCCGACTCGGCGTGAGACACACGATGGGTCCTCCGGGCTTACTCGCACAATGTACGAAGAACTCACTCATAGAGAGGAGCCCTAAAGGGGATATAGAAACTAATCCTAGACCGGTATGAAATCGTACCACTATCACTAACAGCCCCCGACTCTATGGAAGGTAGGCCCCAAAACAACATAATCCGTATGACAGATCAGGTATTTGATTGTACCACCTCGTAGTCACAAAACAGCTCTCCGACTCGGCGTGAGACACACGATGGGTCCTCCGGGCTTACTCGCACAATGTACGAAGAACTCACTTAGAGAGGAGCCCTAAAGGGGATATAGAAACTAATCCTAGACCGGTATGAAATCGTACCACTATCACTAACAGCCGCCGACTCTGTGGAAGGTAGGCCCCAAAACAACTTAATCCGTATGACAGATCATGTTTGAGCCTATTGTAGACCAAGCACGCTCAAAATGATGAACACTCCAACAGCACCAAACGCAATAATATAAAAAGCCGAATTATTAGAGCGATCTACTACTACTGGTATAGTCTAGCATGCGTTCTTCTGGACGTATCATGGCACATGTATGTGTCGTCTTGCAGCCACACCTTCAGCCACATGGCCAGCACGCACACAGCACATGACAACCCAACAGCACACACGCAACCAACCGCTGCACGTATGAAGCCTACAGCGCGGCACCATGTCCTGCCGTCGACGCCACATGTTAAATTAAAGGTGGGGGACACAGAGTGCCCCCTGCAGGTCTGCCAATTGAGCAGGTCCTCGGAGAGTACTCACTTTCGTTCCTTCGTAGAGATGTAGCTTTATTCGTTTCCACCAGAGCCCGGGATAGCTTCTGAGATCGGAGGCACGTGCCTCCGATCTAATTCCTAACTTCCCCGAATATAAACCGCCAACCTTATCATACGAAACCCATCCAAATGATCTCAAATTCGGATAATGACAGGCCTTTCGAGGCCGTATCTTAACAAATAACAAATGACCGCGACGGCTGGATTAGCCCTTTGACAGACCGGCGCCCCTGCTCTCGAGGCCGGGCAAGATGTGTGTCTGTCTTGGCCTCGAACCTTACTAACTCTAAGATCGCAATTATTTGCGCGGTCGCAATTCGGCTGGTCATTTGCGTCATGTACGTTGTCCAGGGATTATTTATTTGTTTGTTGTGAAGGGTGTCCGTCTGATTTTGCTTCGTAATAAAGTTGTATTCCCGCTTTCGTTGCTGGCCGTAGGAAACCTTTCGCAGATAGATGTCGTAGTATGCACATTCGTCTACGAAAAGCACGCCATCGCTCACGCGTTATTTGTTTAACTGGTATTATTTCGTTTTGTAGGTTGTCCGTCGTTGTTGTATTAACATCTTATTACACTGTAGCAGATGTAATTTTTTCATGTGCGTATTCACCCAACGAAGTTATAGTCTACACATTCTTCATACAGTAACTCCTCCTGCAGCATGTTTTCGCGTATCGTCGCGCAAAGGAACGGTTTTGAGCCAATCTGTATCTGCAGACCAAGCACGCTCAAAATGATGAACAATCCAACAGCACCAAACGCGATAATATAAAAAGCCGAATTATTAGAGCGATCTACTACTACTGGTATAGTCTAGACTAATTAACACGCGTTCTTCTGGACGCATCATGTGTCGTCTTGTAGCCACACCTTCAGCTACATGGCCAGCACGTAGGCAGCGCATGACAGCTCAACAGCACACACGCAACCAACCGCTGCAAGTATGAAGCCTACAGCGCGGCACCATGAATAACGAATCACCGCGACGGCTGGATTAGCCCTTTGACAGATCGGCGCCCCTGCTCTCGAGCCCGGGCAAGATGTGTGTCTGTTGCTTGGTTACAGTTGATGAGAGCACTCCACAGCAGTAGGTAGCTGGAGCGCAGCAGTCAGTTATTCCTTTGTTATGTCAACCCCCTTGCCTGCGTTCGTACAAGCTACCCCAACAGCAGTAACCACGTAAAGCAAAACTCAAATCATGACCCATGGCGGCTTCCGCGCGTTTATACTGTGGCGGGCAGTTGTTGCAGGCAACGCTTTCTAGCCCATGCCGTGCATGCCTCGTCTCACACCCCTGGCAGCTGGTGCCCTACGCTGCTCTGGGTCTCGGACGGGACGGGGCTGATAACCTTGCTTCGTCTCGTCTCGAGTGCCTGGTGGACAATCTGTGACCAAACGATAATTAGTTGCCACCGCAAAATTCCAAACATTATCAAATACCTATATTTTTGAAACATTATCAAGAAAGTACCGTTTGTAAATGATGCCAATTTTGTAAATCATCCAGGCGCGTGCAATTAAACGCACCTGGTGCACAGGATTAAACAATAGTAAGTTGCACATGCCACCGCAAAATTCCAAACATTTTCACGTACCGTTTGGAAAATATGCCAATTGTGTAAATCATCCAGGCGTTGCAGACATCGAGATGCAACCAAAATTCCCGAAATTCCTCCTCGACATGCGGTATTTTTGCAACTTCTTGCTTGTCTCGCTCGGCATCCGTCCGCGTACACGTCAATATATGCGGAACGGACACGGAAGGGCGAGGGGCGTTGGAGCCGCACCCCGAAGGCGGCGCTGGAACGAAGCTATATTCGACCGAGAATTCCAGTTCCGCGAATCGCATACTTCGGCCGAGACAAGGAAAAATCCTGGCCAAATACCTGACACCAAAGAAGGATTTTACATATATTTATATTAATGTACCGGAGTCCCGGAGGCGACTCTGAACATGCACACCCGAAGATAACAAAATAGTAAATTGAGTAACAGCGGTAGTACTAGTACACTGCGCCAAAGGGGGCTCAACTCGAACATATGGAACCGCCTATCATATCAATAGTTCTACTCTACCATCTCCGTAGATTCTATGAAGTCATACACATCATACATCAGACTTGTGCGCACGCATAAACCAACATCCCCCCTGCCTGTATGCACGTAATGATAACGTTTAACTAAAGCGCGCCATACGGAACCTTGCTTATTCAAGCAAGGTACATGCCTCAAATATCCAATGTCAATTTCAAAATAATACTGCCTCTGCTCCAAATACCCGAATATTGATACCCAACACCGTAGCTAGCGGAATTGAACCGCAGTAATCGTAACGGAAATCGTTGATAAAAATTTGGGCGATCAAGAGTGCAGTAGGATTAGTCCGTGGAAGACCAGAACTAAAAACTCTAGATTGTGGTTCAATAAGTCAAGGCTAATATTTCCACGAAACTATATTTTACCTCAAATGATTTGCTCAAATTTTGTACTCCCAAGCCTTTGGTCAAGCAAAATAAAATTCTGAAATCAAGATAGAAATACCAGGTATCAAATTTCGTCTTCCACTACTCGAAAACAACAAATACTGTTCCGCCAAATTAATATGCTTCCAAACCTAACCTTCGATCAAGCAAAATTCTGGTGGTAAGATAAATGATCCCGTTTTCAACATACCCCAGGCAAAATTTCAAATTGTATAAATATTAGTATCAGCGCAGGTCCGGGTTGGATTCTCGGACATTGATACAAGCAAATAGTCAATTCTACATCCCTCCTGCTCGTGACAACTGTCACGATAATGCTCCCGCCATCCTACATTCCTGCAAACTCAAAAGTACCATCCTCAAATTCGAACAAAAATGTAAGAACACCGCCTTCAACTAACTATTATTCCATGACCCAAAATATAAGCTAAAATATAACTCCCCCACTCCGGAGTCAAACCCCCTCACTCCGGAGTCAAGGCCCATTTTGTCCAACCAGTTCCGCTCTGGTTTAGTCCACACCAAGCTCTCAACACGCGTTGGTATTACAGGACACCTTGATTATTGGGACATGTGCTCTTTCAACTAACTATGGAAGCCAGCATTCGTCATGCCTACCTACTCTTCCTGTTCAAAATAAATCAAGCATCCTGCCAGCTCGATCTCCAGTTCATATCACCAGGAGTTCATCGCAAGACTACGGCGGTGGTGGTGTCTCCGCGAGCTGCAAAGAATATGTCACGACGTGGACGATTGATATATCTTTCCCCCCCCACCAGCTCAAAGATAAAAATCTCAAATTTCCTTGACAAACGCTCCCAAAACCAATAAATATTTTGCTTGTATACTATTATTGCTGTGCGTTTGTTCGTACATGACGTGTGATCACCTGTGGATAGTATAAGCCTTAGTCTATGTCTATCTACCCTTCCCCCCTGATCACTCGGTTTTGTACGGCATTGGATGGGGGGGGGGGTGAAAACAATCCTACCATCCACTATTGCCCAGAAAATACGTCAATAAACTACGATTGTCATACCTGGTACCACAGGTACTGTGTTAATGCAGGGGCATAACACCAGGCAGGGTTGAAAATTCGGTTGTGTGTTAAAAACGCAACCACCCTATCCATCACCTCTCGTTGTTGCAACAAAAAAATCAAGCACGGATGCACACGTATATCATATGTGAACTTCTCCCGGCCAACCAAAAACAAAAATATAAGAAAAATAAAAATACGCTCCAGCTCGCTCCAGCTGTGAGATCGAAGATTTCGTCGAAACTCATCTTTGCAAGCTGTGTGTGATACTCCGATCGCGCGTATCACGGGTTGTGTGTCCTCATTAAGGATGTAGGTCGGCGACTCCCCTTGCACCTACAGTGTAGGTATCAGGGTCAACAGGGTAATAATGTTAGTCAGTCTGTGCGCGGAAACTTCAAAACCTGTTTCTGAGGGGGACAAAATCTGACGGCTGTGGAAGGAAATGCATCCGTTTATCAAGTGCATCCTGTACGTCGAATAACCGGTTAGGGGAGGGCGGCGTTTTAAAGGACGTGGGGGCCTGGTTTTTATCAAAAGGGGCGGGGGTGGGGGGGGGACGGGCGGGGCAGCTCAATATGTGCGTGGAAACTATAAATCCTCCAAGGGGATAAATCTGACGGTTTCGGACAGAATGCACCAGTTTATCATTGGGGGGGGGGTAGCTCAATCTGTGCGTGGAAACTATACATTCTTTTAAGGGGATAAATGTGACGGTTTTGGAAAGAATGCACCAGTTTATCATGTATATCCTGTAAGTCGTACAACCAGTGAGTAGAGGGCAGAGTGTTCGAGGGGGTGGGGGTGGGGTGGGGGGATGGGGAGGTGGGGGGTGGGGGAGGGGGGGGGGGAGGGGGGGGAGGGCTCTTGGTCGCACATATGTAGGGGTTTGCTATACGCGTGGTGCTAGGTTAGGCGATGGTTCGGGTGGTGGGGAAGGAGGGGGCGTTGGGGGCGGGGGGGGGGGGGGGTTGTGGGAATTGCAGCAGCGGCATGGATGGCTCTCGAAAGATAATGAGGTGATATCCAGTGCGTGGAAGTGTTTATTACTCTTCTCTATATACCACCACGACCACGTACCAGGTACCATCTATCAATAGTATAGACCGCTAAGACACCAAACTATACCGGTTTCGGACAGAATGCACCAGTTTATCATTGGGGGGGGGGTAGCTCAATCTGTGCGTGGAAACTATACATTCTTTTAAGGGGATACATGTGACGGTTTTGGAAAGAATGCACCAGTTTATCATGTATATCCTGTAAGTCGTACAACCAGTGAGTAGAGGGCAGAGTGTTCGAGGGGGTGGGGGTGGGGTGGGGGGATGGGGAGGTGGGGGGTGGGGGAGGGGGGGGGCAGGGGGGGGAGGGCTCTAGGTCGCACATATGTAGGGGTTTGCTATACGCGTGGTGCTAGGTTAGGCGATGGTTCGGGTGGTGGGGAAGGAGGGGGCGTTGGGGGCGGGGGGGGGGGGGGGGTTGTGGGAATTGCAGCAGCGGCATGGATGGCTCTCGAAAGATAATGAGGTGATATCCAGTGCGTGGAAGTGTTTATTACTCTTCTCTATATACCACCACGACCACGTACCAGGTACCATCTATCAATAGTATAGACCGCTAAGACACCAAACTATACCGTGATCTTTTCCAACGACAAGGAAGGATCAAAAGTCATGCTTTCGGCAGTAACCATTTTTTCTCAACTCTTTGGAGCTGAGGGAAAATGATTGAATGAAAATGAACCAAAGTGCCAACACATATCATATACCTGGTACGACAGAAAATTCGACCATTACAGACAAGCGCGATGTATCATATCCCCGACAAACATCAGTACTATAAGAAGCAATCGCTCATCCCTAAAAAGAAAACAGCATTTCAGTTCGTAGCTGCGCTTGATAAGCAGAGTGTCAACCGCTAAGTATACCAGTTGAGTTGTACAGCATCATTCTCGACTGACTCTACCTCAAGTAAGTGCTATCGCTATTTTTGATGTCTTCTGCGCGTTTTTGTGTGCTTCTTGAAATGGCACGCTGCTGAAGACGTATCTGGCAGCAGATTATGGTACCGTATGTACGCAGTCCGACTATTTTTTTAATGATTTCCGTGCTTTCTAAATACGAGTATTCGAATTGGATGTTGGGGACATGTAGTAACCCCCCCAGTGCCTGATGAGCTGGTAGGTAAGGTATGACCACATACATGTAGCCCGCTCCCGCCGTGAGACAGCGAATTGACCAGCTATGCTGCATGATTCGGCAATTGGGGGTATCATTGCTGTTGGGATTTACTATCCCTAAGGTATCTTCTATGATACTACTTGGTTAGTCTTGGAACTTTTCGGGGTTGTGTTATTTTATGGAAGATGTGAGGTATACCTCGTATTGATAGTATTGGGTGAAAGTGTACACGAATAAATTGTGGACGATTTGTTCTTGAATCATTAACATGGGTGATAGTCATTGCGCAAGCATACGCGCATATGCACGTATGTCACGAATGATAATTTATGGTTGGTTAACTTTATTTGTGGTATAATATCACTCATCAGTGTTAGAAGTATGAACCTTGAATTCAAATCTAAGTTAATGCGCAGTCTATTCGCACGAATAAGATATGCAGTTGAATCTTAAGTTGAATCTTACGTTGAATCTTCGGTGTAACCTAGATGTAAACGTAGATTTGAGTATGTTAAGGTTGTCCCGTTGTCCCGGTATTCTACCGTACTACGGGCATTGTTCCGTGATGATCAGGTGGTGACGCAACCCACCATGATCACTCTCCCAACTCTCCCAACTCTCCTTCTCTTCCTTCTTTCTCTTCTTCTTCTTCTGTCTTTGGCCTCAAGCGCCCTTTCCAAACTATCCTTTTTCTTTCTTATCACAAGTGATCTTATCAGACACTTCGGTGCCACCTCTGCATCTCTTCGCATAGGAGACAGAGCCTTCACACAACCATTGTGTTCACAGGTTATTCACAGGTTATGAGCCTTCGACCTTCGATATGAACATCGATCGGCACCAAGAGTCTTCTCATTGAAGTTTGTCGCATCTTACCGGGAAGTTTGTTAGAAACCTTCATTAAGCCGGCTACAGCATCAGCTACAGCATCAGCATCAGCGATCAGCATCAATCAGGTGCTCTCCCAATGGGTGTCTAAAAATGACTGATGGGTATGGTTGAACAATGCAGTCATAAAATGCGAATCCAAGACTGGATTTAGCTAAAATATCCGATGCACGTCAGCGGTATAAGAGGAAATGAGGCAAAAAATGCCGACCAGCATTCTGAAATGGCCGAATTTCTGCCTTTTCGTTCGAATCCCAAGGGTGCATTCGATTGCCAAAATGCCCATCAAAATCCCCAAGAAGTTACCCCGCCTTCACAAACCACACAATCTGGGACGTGTATGCAGTCCTGCTCGCCATCTTCTTTGGAGTTGTTTGACGATCGCGAGTAGGTGCCCAATTGGTGCTTGGAGGAGGTTTTGGACTGTATGACCCCTAGTACACAAGCCTTCGTAGTTTTATAAGAACCAAAAGCATTTGTCCACTCTAGGGATTTCGTTGTATCATACCAACGTCCAGCAAATCTCTCTTCGGGAAAATAATGTCAGGCGGCGAAACAAAATGCAAGTCATCATTCGCATTCGCATTTCCTGCCATACCCATCGGTCTAATATTATAAAAAATGAAAATACACTCCAGCTGTGAGATCGAAGATTTCGTCGAAACTCATCTTTGCAAGCTGTGTGTGATACTCCGATCGCGCGCATTACGAGTTGTGTGTCCTCATTAAGGATATAGGTCGGCGACTCCCCTTACAACTACAGTGTAGCTATCAGGGTCAACAGGGTGATTTTAGTCAGTCTGTGCGCGGACACTATAAAACCCGTTTCTGAGGGGGACAAAATCTGACAGCTGTGGAGGTAAATGTATCATTTTATCAAGTGAATCTTGTAAGTCGAATAACCGGTGAGGGGGGCGGGCGGAGTTTTGAAGGACGTGGGGGCCTGGTTTTGATCAAAAGCGAGCGGGTTTGGAGGGGGGGGGGGAGGGGGGGCAATTTGTGCATGTAAGCTATAAATCCTTTCAAGGGGATAAAACTGACAGTTTCGGAAAAAAAAAGAAAAAAAAAAAAGTGCACCAGTTTATTATTGGGGGGGGGGGGGTTGGGGCGGGGGGCGGTTCGTGTGGGGCAGCTCAATATGTGCGTGGAAACTATACGTTATTTTGAGGGGATAAACGTGACGGTTTTGGAAGTAATGCATCAGTTTATCATGTATATCCTGGGGTAAGTCGTACAATCAGTGAGTAAAGAGAGGGTGGAGTGTTCGAGGGGGTGGGGTTGGGATGGGTTGGGGGGGGGGGGGGGGGAAGGAAGGGCTTTAGGTGAGGGATTTATTATACGTGTGGTGCTAGGTCTAGGCGATGGTGCGGGTGATGGGGAAGAAGGGGGCGTTCGAGGCGGGGGGGGGGGGGGGGGCGCAGCGGCATGGATGGCTCTCAAAAGATAATGAGGTGATATCCTGTGCGTGAAGTGTTTATTAATCTGGCGGATTTCGGTATTTGGTGGGGCGTTTGAGTAAGGAAGAGCAAGAGGGGGGGGGGGAAGAGTTTTTTTAGGAGGTGTAGGTCACAAATAATATTCAAATACACTTCGGCTGTGAGCTCAAAGATATGTAGCAGCTTGTTATACGCGTGGTGCTAGGTCTAGGCGATCGTGCGGGTGGTTGGAAAAGAGGGGGCGTTGGAGGGGGGGGGGGGGGGGGGGGGGGTAAAGAATTGAAAACTACGTCATGGATGGTCAGAAAGATAATGACGTGATATCAACTGCGTATAGGTGTTTATTACTCAGGCCGATTTCGATTGTGAGCGGGGCATTTGGACAAACTAGGCGGAAGGGGGGGGGAGTCGGGGAACGGGGGGGGGGGGGGGGGGGAGGGTTGGGTTTTTTTATGAACAAGAGGGGTCAGGGGAGGGGGAGGGGAGGGGGGGGGGGTGCGGGGGGCGGGACATTTCAATATTTGCGCGGAAACTATAAATCCTCAAAGGGGACAAACCTGACGATTGAAGCAATAAGACATCCGTTTATATCATCTGGCTTGTAATGTTTACTATTCTAGAAGGTTTGATGTTAGATGCAGCATGCAACCCAGTGTTTAAGTGTTGTAGTAAATAACGTGTTAAATGTTCATAATTTGTTGTTGTATGATACATGGATCGAAAGCTAGAATATTTTATAGAATATTTGTAGTTACCATTATTTTCTGACATCGCTAATTATAAGAAAGAGATACGTATTGTCGAATACAACAGGCGAGGTGAGGATGTGGTCATGCACTGTTTGTCACCATCATCATACAGTTACCATTATTTTCTGACATCGCTAATTATACGAAAGAGATACGTATTGCCAAATACAGCATGCGAGGTGATGTATGTGGCCATGTACTGTCTCCGCCATTGAACATTAGAGGGAGGGATGCGAATCGTCAGTTTTAAAGGAACGCTTGGTATACATGACATATGTGCTCAATTACGTTACCTCGTTAGTCATACTTGGTATACACGCGCTCAATTACGTTACCTCGTTAGTCATACTTCGCTTGGCATAGGTTGAGAGGCGATCATGCAGACGGTATGTATGAAATACCCTACGTAATGGGTTGGTAAGGTTCTTTACCGCAATTTTAACACATCTGCCTGTGCTTCCTTTTCCAAATTATTTTTGTCTCAAATAAATGTACGATTTCACGCCTATGATTTTACCTTCTCGATGTGGGGGAGTCGTTCTACGGTAGCCCCCCCAACTATTATTTAACGATATCGCCGGTTTGGAAATCAGCTCCCGGCCGTATCTTCTGAAGTACGGTGCCCCTTGCCCCCCTGACGTCATCGCTCGATAGATCTTTGCCAGCATGAAAATGTTTGAGGATGCGTTTTTCATAGCTCCTTTCCTCGTGTCTAGCAGCCATGAAACGTTCGTTAAACAAAATCGCCGGTTTTGGGGAGGGGGCTATCGTAGAAGCAGTCGGGGCTCTGCGGTCGTCAATTTTGAGTCAGAGATACATCCTACAAATACATCAGGCGAGGTGGGTATGTGATGTCATATATATTCGATGTCATCACTATTGATCGCGAGGGTGATTTTACTTCGTTAGGTATATGGTACTGCGTTTCGTAGAGGTCGTCTCAGGAGGGTGCGCGATGGGTCGGCAGTGTGGTTTATCGCAAGTTTATCAGGTCTGCCTGTGCTTCCTTTTCAACTCATTATTGTCTCAAATGTACGATTTCACGTCCATGATTTTTACCGTGCCGCTGTGGGGCTCTGAGGTCGCCAATTCTAAGACAGAGGTACATCTTACAAATACAGCAGTTGAGGTGGGCATGCAACGTCATATATATGCGATGTCACTACTACTATTGAACGCGAGGGTGACTTTACTTCGTCAGGCATATATATGCTACTGCGTTTCGTAAAGAAAGGTTGTCTCACGTGGACATGCGATGTCACCACTATTGAACGCGAGGGTGACTTTACTTCGTTAGGCACATTCCACTGCGTTTGGTATGGTAGAGGTTGTCAGGCAATCATGTAAGCGGATGGAGGCACGAAATACCCTGCGTAATAGGTTGGTCGTGTGGTTTACCGCAGTGTTGACATCCCTGTGTGTACGTACTTTTCACATTCTTATAGACTATAATAGTGTACGCTTATACGTCCTGTTTTCTCCCTACTGTCGTCGAAGATGTTGTAGTCCTGTAGATGTCGCGTCCATGTCTGGTGCTCTTGTTAGTGGTGTTCATGAAAACATGCCCTAACATGTATTAGATGATCGCTGAGTGGTGTTCCTTTCCTTTACATCAAGCCAGGCAAAGAGCCAGGTAGTATATACTCCGGAGTATATGCCAACGCAACCGCTTGCTTGAAAAACGACAAAGAAATTCCTCACACACCTGACACAGAGAAGTCTAATAGGAGATGTGATGTTTGATTGCGTGGTCATATCAGTGCTGGCATTTTTTTTTCCCGTCAAATCTGTTGGTACAGGTCGCAAGGCATCGTGTATCGTTCAGCGGACACGTCGATTCAAAATCTATGCTCTTGGACCGATTACAGTCGTCCCCGCTTTAAAGACACTCTTCTTAAGGGAACTCCCCGCTATAAAGACACATTTTTTCCCCAGAACATGACATGGTGCCCCGCAGATGTACAATAGTAAGGGGGGGGTACCTTTTCCACTTTGCGCCCCCCCCCCAATTTTTTTTGCTGGGGCAGCACACTGCTGTATAACATCGACAGCGGTCTGCTGCAGCCCGCACTACCGCGTGTGGGTATGGAGAGATTCCTCCCATCTGCTGGCGGGTCGTCAGCTGCCGGCTTGAAGCCATGTGGCGAACCCACGTGCCAGTCAAAGTCTCAACTCGTGTCAGGCAGTCAAAGTTTGGGATTTTTGCCTTCTCGTGGAGTTAAATTTTGGTATTTTTGTTTTGTGTTTTTGCCTCGTGTTGACCTGTGGTGAAGAACGGTGTCCTATTTTCGGTGTATTTGCCCGATTTTTTTGTATGTTGTGGTCTGCGCTACCGACCGTTTCCTAGTGTCCTTCTAAGGGGTCGACTGGGTTTGTTTGGTCCCTATGTGGCAGGTAACTTGCGTGTATCGTATCAGAGCTAGTTCCAACGAACTGATGTGTCCAGGTGTGTTCGCGATATCTCGGGCATGATGTTCACCGTGAGGATAACGCCTTGACAATAAGAAAAGCCTGCAACAACACCAGCGCACTGCCGTACACATTACAGCAAGAGCATGCATCAACAACAGCGCACTGCCGTACACATTACAATAGGTCGTGCTGCACTCCTTCCCGCGTTTCGGCGGTGGAGGGGAATTCAAAATGTGTAAAGTATTGGAGTGTACTACAGCAGTATTGTTGCGGCCTTTCAAATCACGTGTTGTAGTTTTTAAGCAACACAGTTTCGTGGTCGCGTTCCTGCTTCAAATGCGCGTATTTTGACATATGTTACACCTCCATTGGCCCCGGGGACGGTGAGTTAGTGGCCCCGGAATCCTGAAGACACTTCCCCGCGTTAAAGACACTCCCAAAAAAAAAAACGCGGTGTGTCTTCAAAGCGGGGTCGACTGTATCAGATTGGTGGTGATTTACTGTAGGTATAATATAAAGTTGGGGGAATATTGGATTTGAATTTTGACGCTGTTATTTATTCGGGTTTTGGATTTGTGACTGGTCGATGTCTTGGGGATGTCAAATATGTGCTGGTAGGATAAGGGAACCATGTTTTATTTTCGGGATAAATGCATCAGATGTAGAGGCACTGCTATCAAGGCAGACATCGAAGCAGGGGGGATAAAGGATCTAGTACTTGCAGCCTGCCCGATGAGCTGTACGGTATAGTTTTGGAATCTACAGACACAAGATTCATGATTCACATATGTACGAGCGATATAGGATATATGGTATCGGCAAATGAGTGTTTTCTATTGGATGGTGGTGTGTTGTCAGAATGTCAGCCACCCCGCTGGAAGCATGCTTTCTACGGTATGTTTAGTTCTGGGTTGATTCTGATGGGGTACGCCCTTCATATCAGTCTTGGTTTGGTCCAGTTTTGGTCTCTGATTTGTGGGCGGCTTCTGGCCGATCTTGACTCATCACATGTCGAGACAACGATAATAAATATACTATCTTGTTGGGCCTTTTGAAGAAGAAGAAAAAAAAAAGAACCAGCGGCTGCGCTGCCATCGACTGCTGCTGCGGCGGTAGCGGGTCGGGCGGTTGCGGTGGCGTTTCTTGATCTGCCGCTTCAGCATCCTCACCTTCCCGACTCGGGGTGGTTTGCGTTAGTTTCCTCCGATCGCTTTTCCTCCAATGTCCACGCCATTACTACTGAAGCCATTATTTTTAATAGCTCTTGCTGCTGCTCATGGAATCTTTGCCTTCGTTGCCATTTCAACTGGCCGACGAAGCCGACGATCTCTTCTAGGAGAATTCCCTCTTGGACTTTGTTGATTGTATGCTTGGATATGATGCGGATAAGATGACGGTTGAGTATTGTAGGGGTTTCCAGTGATAAGTTGGCTACATGATAGCGGGATATCGGGATGGTGGAAATATTCCGCCTAATTTATCCACCTTTCTTCCTGGCGAGCGCACTCCACGCTGCGCCTTGGCTTGGAGCAACGTAATATAAATTTGTTCGTCTTATACTTGTCTTCATACCGGTGACTCCACTACCCCACTATTGTCAGCTCAACGGGTAAACCCTCTACGCTTCGCAGGGATCAACAAACACGATAATTATCGCGCACGCGGTACTATCCCTGTTCGAAGAAAAGGGTGTTGAGTGACGTGGGCTCTTCTGCGGAAGAGATAGCTGGAGAAATCAGCCGGAGCCATGGGGGACACCGATTCGAGTGAAGCCCAAGGGAGCAGAGGTGGGATTACACCCGCCATTTTGGAGCAGCTGGCAGACTTCCAGAGGAGAGTGGTTCTCCTGGAAGGAGCCACACCGGGAGCTGAGGTACGCGAAGCCCCAGCCTCTTCCCCGTCGCTTGCGCCTGTTGTGCAAGGTCTGGCCCATCCGGGCGGGTATTTTGGCAGCAACCGTCCGCCCAAGTTTAATAGTAAGAGGGACACGTGGCCCCTCTGGAAAGAGAAATTCACGTCGTTCACTAGTATAAAAGGATGCAGGGATGCCTACAGAGAGACACCCAACCCTGTTAGAGTAGCGGATGACTCCCTCACGAATGAGGACTTGCTGTTGAGGCACTCGGCTTCGACAATCATGTATGCTAGAATGGCTTGGGAGTTTTTGCTGGAAGCTTTGGACTCTGACCCCCCGTGTTTAACCAGGATGCTAGAGACCAAGTCGCCTAGCGGAGCGTGGAAAGTCATGACCGATTTTTATGCTCCAAAGACAATCATGGAAAAACGAAGGGTAGCACAGGAGTTCGACTCCATCACAATGGCAGAGGGTGAAGACCCTGTAGAATACTTGAGCCGCATAGACAAGACATTGCAAAAGCTTGCAATGCTAGGGGGGACAAAGGATGATGACGACGTTAATGTACATATTGTCCAGAACCTCTCAGCGTCTTATGAAGTGGAAAAGAAAATCCTGTTGTCTAGCCCTGGCCTGACTCGTTCAAACATTGAAGAGGTAGTAAGAAACGCGTACATGTCGCTCAAGCAGAATGTTGGAAGGGGTAAGGGTCAGTCGAAGGGAGATGACCCACATGCTCTCTACGCCGGCGGTGCACAACCAGCCGGTGCAGGGGGCAATGGGATGGGGAGGAACCCGAAAGGAAAACAGAAGAACAGACAGAAACAGCAGCAGTCGCAACAGCAGCAGCAGCAGCAGCAGCAGCAGCAGCAGCAGCAGCGGCAGCAGCAGCAACAGCAGCCGCAGCCGCCTCACCAGCAGCAGCAGCAGCAGCAGCACCAAAGGGGTGATGGCGGTGTAGTGGGCCCACCGTACCGTTTAGATCCGGTATATGGGCAGTGGCGTTGGGATGACTCGAGGTTGGCCCCTTTTGGGAACGCTGGTATTGTACCTCCGATGGGATATGTACCAGTTCAACCTCCGCCTGGTGCACTACCACCGAGACCCCCGCCACCGGCAGGATCGGGACCGCCACGTAGAGGTACTCCGATAGCTCCCCGTCTATGCTTCAAGTGTCAGCAACCGGGGCATTATGCCGCTCAATGCACTGCGCACGCACACGCACACGTCGCGCAAAATTACCCACCCAGCTCAGGTTATTTAGGCGCGCACGTTGCATCGTTTAGCCCCCCACCAGCGTCAAACGACGGAAATTGGCAGGCCGGAGCATACCATGAGCCCTATGGAGCTGGTGACTACGCTCCGACTAGCTATGCTCCGCAGTACGTTGCCGCAGCAGCAGCACCGTACGCCGCCTCGACCGTCCACTCCCCGTATGACTCCCAAGGGGCAGCGGAATCCACGCATAGCAGAAGCACGCCTGACGACTCACACGTTCTCACCGCGCAGATTGCTCAACCAATCCAATACCCCTCCGACATGAAAGAGACGCCTTGTGACATTTCTGGGGGTAGCGGTAGAGATGAGTGGGTTGCCGACTCTGGTGCTTCGTATCACGTGACGGGGGACCCCACTGGGATGTTTGACTGTAAGCCCCCTCCGGTAGGTAAGGAGAGGTTAGTGATAGGTGACATGACGATGATGGGCGTCGAGTGCTTTGGCAAGCTGTCTCTGTTGATGCACTGCCAGGGTGGTGACACGCATGTACGGCTGACGAACGTGGCATACGTGCCTGGAGTCCAGTTTAACTTGTTCTCATTACACGCTGTGATGTCAAAGTGCCGTGTGACCATGGACACCGAGGGGGTTCACATGCTTGGGGGGAGTGTTTCGTTCGTACGCAGAGAGGCTGGCTCATACTGCTCCGCAACTAGGATCACCGACCCCCCCATGGCTAACGCAGTATTGGTCCCTGGCAAGCAGCAACGGATCGATAATAACGACCTGCACGTTGCGCTAGCCCACTCGCATGCTGAAACCCTACGCGAGACGGCACGCCAACATGGTGTAGAAGTGGTAGGAGAGTTGGTCCCTTGCGCTGGGTGTTCCGAAGCCAAGGGTAGGAGGATGCCAGTTCCGAGATCCACCAACAGTCGCTCGACCAAACCCTTTGAGCGTCTGTTTGTAGACCTGTCCGGAAAGCGCCCCGCGTCATCTGGTGGTTACCACTACCTAATGATGATTGCGGACGATTTTTCTCGGTTTGGATGGACTTACTTCCTCAAGGAGAAGTCCGACGTGCCCGCTGTTTTCGCTGGTTTTCTGACTGACATTCGGGCACAGGGCACCCCATCCATTGTGGAGTGCCTACGCTCAGATAACGGTACTGAATTCACTAAGGGTGAGTTCGTGACGCTGCTAGACCACCACCGTATCCGCCGAGAATACACGCCCGTAGACTCTCCAAAGTACGACGGCGTGGTCGAGCGCAGGATTGCCCTAGTCTTGGAGGCCGCGATGGCGTCCTGCCTGGAGGCTCCCCGCCTGTTCGGCGGCGTGCCTCTGCCGCTGACAGGGCCTCTATGGGCGGAAGCGTGCGTGCACGCGAGTGATGCCATCAACGTGTCGGCGAGGGTGAGCGACAGGCCGGGCATGTTGTCGCCTTACCAAAAGTTGTATGGTAGGGCACCGTTCCCGCGACTGCTCCCCTTTCTAAAGCCAGGCTTTTATCATGTGAAGCGGACGCTGAAATCTGAGCCGAAGGCACAGGTTTGCTTTTTCTTGAACAGCGGTAGCAACCACCCGAGGGACTGTTGCAAGGTGTTACTTGTGTCCGGCCGCCGGTCGTACACCCGTGATGTTACTTGGGAGCATCCGCGGGAAGCCTTTGCTGGGTTGCTGCCTGCGGCATGGGCCAGGGACACCCCGTCATCTGGGCCGAGTTTGCAAGAGGCGCAGATGCCCCCAGAAGACGGGGAGGTATGGCATGAGCTGGCACCGGTGCCGTCAAGGACGTCACCGGGGCTGGCACAACCGTCACCGTTCACGTCAAGGACGTCACCGGTGCCGTCAAGGGCGTCACCGATGCCGTCAAAGCCGTCACCGGTGCCGTCAAGGGCGTCACCGGTGCCGTCACAGCCGACACCAGTGCCGTCAAGGGCGTCACAGGCGTTGGTTCAACCGTCACCGGTGTGGACGTCAAGGGCGTCACCGGGGGCGACACAGCCGTCACCGGTGGTGCCGTCAAGGGCGTCGCCCGGGCCGGCACAGCCGTCGCTGGTGACGCCAAGGGCGTCACCAGGCCTGGCACAGCCGCCTCAGTCACAGTCGTTGCCGCTGTCACACCAGTTCTCAGGAGCTGGTGATGGTGGCGAGCCACAACACCTGGGGCGCACGCGGGCGCAGACTGCTCGCAACCAGGCAGAAATTGACAGATCGCAGACTGTAATGACGGGGTAGCTCAACTGGGACGCACCAGGGGGCAAACCGCGCGCAATCTGGGGGGTATGCAACATGGACTGTTGTCTTTGATGGCTGCGCGGGAGGGTATTAGTCATGTACTGTACCATCAAGCCCCACCTCACAAGAACCCTCCTCTACCCTCGCGCCCGGTGAGTGAACTCTTGACGCCGAACTCGTACTCGGAAGCGCTCACCGACGAATATTCTGATCTCTGGATTCAGGCCATGGAGAAAGAATATGGTGGCTTGGAGAACGCGGGTACTTTCGGCGCGATCTAGCAACCAAACGGCCTGAATGTTCTTTCGGCGAAGTGGGTGTACGGTTGGAAATCGAATGAGATTGGCTTTGCGA
This sequence comes from Undaria pinnatifida, assembly GCA_012845835.1. Taxonomy (NCBI): domain Eukaryota; class Phaeophyceae; order Laminariales; family Alariaceae; genus Undaria; species Undaria pinnatifida. Next base: position 17,460,283 of record JABAKD010000016.1, read on the forward strand.
CCAGGGCTAAGGCGAGGTTGGTAGCGAGGGGTTGCGGGCAGCGTGAAGGTATCGATTTCTTTGAGACATTTGCCCCGACGCCTACGGCGTCCTGCATCCGCTTGTTGGGTGTCATTGCTTGCGAGTTAGATTTGGATCTTTGTCATTTCGATGCAGAGCAGGCTTTTGTTCAGTCAAACCTAGACGAAGATGTTTTTATGCGGCTACCCGGGGTTGTGGTGAGATGTCTGGTAAGGTAGTACGCTTGAACCGCAGTCTCTACGGCTTGAAACAAGCGTCGAGATCGTGGCACAACCACTTGCTATCGCACATGAAGAGTCTTGGTTTTGAGCAGAGTTTAGCAGACGCGTGTGTCTTGCGCTTGGTCGAGTCTGGAACTGTCTCCATAGTAACAGTAGTTCATGTGGACGATATCTTCGCAGTGGGACGGAAGGCTAGATGCGATCAGTTCTGCGAAGACTTGAACCGCCTAGTGCCGATTAACAACCTTGGCGAGCTAAGGTGGTATGCTGGCTGCCGGTATTCTAGAGATTGGGATGCTGGCACTTTAACGATCTCGCAGCAAGCTTTCGCTGAAAACACAACTTTGAAGTTCGGCGTTAGCTCGGGCAGAAGAAACCCGTTAGAAAAGGGCCTTAAACTCGAAGAGTTCGATGCGACTGAACCTGAGGGTGACTGGCCTTTCCGTGAACTGGTAGTGTGCTTGATGTGGCTTGCCAATCAGACACGTCCGGATATTGCGAACGCAGTGAGAGCGGTAGCCAGGTACACCAACTCGCCCAGGGCGATACACTGGAAGACAGCGGTTGGCATTTTAGAGTATTTGTTTTTCACGAGTGATTTTGGCATTACTTTTCAGAGAGGTAAGGGACTGGAGCTGGTTGCGTATGCGGATGCAGACTACGCCAGCAATGCCACTGATAGGAGGTCGGTTTCCGGTGGGGCTGTCATGTGCGCAGGAGCATGCGTGTGCTGGTTTTCGAGGACTCAAAAGTGTGTGACGCTTTCGACCACAGAAAGCCGAGCACGTAGCACTAGCAGACACCATCAAGGAGGTGATTTTCTTGCGGTACGTGTGGAGTTTTATTTTGCCTGGCCTTGGTTCCGCATGCATCACGGTTTTTGAGGACAACAAGGGGGCAAGGCACCTGGCTCATAACCCGGTGTGCGCGTCGAATTCGAAACACATCGACATTAGGCACCACTTCCTCCGTGAGCTTGTATTCAGGGGAGAGTTTGACATTGTCGCCGTAGAGTCTGAGCAGCAACACGCAGACTTCCTGACGAAGGCACTTGCCGGTCCAGTTTTTCGTTTTCAGCGGGATTTTGTGATGAACATTTGATTTTGGGAGAACGGTGGAATATGTCATGATTTAGTACGCTAGGTTCGTTTTTTCTACTGTTTAATAATGATAGCTGAGCCAAATCGTTCAGGTTATATTTTGGGGGGGATTTGGGGACGGTGACGATTTTTGGTAACTACCCGGGGTCATCCCCGCGTAATCAGTCTATGGTTTTCTCAACTAGCCCCGTAATGAGACCCAGCTGAGCCAAATCGTCCAGTTTATATTGTTTTTGGGGTTCGGGGACGGCAACGGGTTTTTGGTAAACTACCGGGGGTCATCCCTGCGTAATCAGTCTATGGGTTTCTCAACTAGCCCCGTAGTGAGACCCAGCTGAGCCAAACCGTTTAGTTTTCATCCTGCAAGGAGGGGTCACGCCCACCTGTTAACGCTTGTGCGGGGAAGGATTCGCTTGACCACTTGAGAGGATTATGGCTCGTTAAGTAGGAAAAAGTTCTCAAACTCGACGAGTTCGATACGTCTGAACCCGAGGGCGACTAAGTTTTTCGCGAGCTGATTTGAATTGTTTCTTGACGGATTATTCTGCATATATTAGCTGGATTTTCGTACTTTTAAAGAGTGAATGGTAGTTAGGGAGGCAAGTATGGAACCTGGTCTCTCACGGGGTCCCGGAGTCGAAGTGGAGAGGGTGGTCCCGGAGGTCTGGTACTCGTCGCGGATGGTCGGTAGTCGGAGCGGAGAGGTCGTCGCAGAGCTGAAGTCGAAGCGGAGAGGGCGTCGCGGTGCTGAGGTCCCTTGACGATCGTTCTCAACAGCGAACGCGACTGATAACCTTTCTTTCTTATATGTAGCAAGGAGATGCTAAGCCAGAGCTAGAGTGACGGTGGGCATATGCCCTTCGTCATGCGGCGGGATCATCTTTCGGTGGCTGACCTTCCGGGGACGGGTCAACGCCGTCTATGACGGGTGACGCCGTTCGCGACCCGGGATCGTGTATTGCCTGACCGGTGACGTGTCCTCTCGCGCATGCGTGTACGCGATCTACGATAGGTATCTACGACCCTGTCTTCCACATCACCCCCCTCTGTATTCGCTGCAAGCCCATCTTAGCTAAGGATGGTTTTGTAGCGGTCATCGGGAGGATGACAATTTTAGGAAACGGGGTGTCGATTGATCGGATCGAGACACAGCAGCTGTTATATGCGTGCATCCACTCCTTATAACTGACGTGTTTAGCAAACACGGGTGTGAAACACCGGGCCAGCGAAGATGTTTACATTTTCGAGCTTGCATGCTGACAGCGTGTACTGGAGTTGTATGGGGTTTCCAAATATTATCTCAACGCACGTATTCCGTGTGGCCACACGTACTGGTGCGCCCCTCGTGGTTGCTGTTCTGGGAACCACGGGCAGCGAAATTGTTTAGTGATTTCTCTTTTGTGGGCGGGTCCGCCTAGATATTTTCACTCGGAGTCAGCTCAGTTGATCTAGGTGCATCAACGTGTGACTTCGTTTTAGGTGGGGTGGAGTCGCGTGAAGCTCCTTTCCCCTGTGTGTTTAGTGTTCGAACAATTTTGTTTGTGGCTAGACGGTGGTGTTGCTGTTTTGTCCCGTTTGGAACGGAGTGCCGGGCACGGGCGTGAATTGTCACGCTTCTTACAGCCTCTCTCCGTTGGGTACAACAATTTTCTTAACGTCTCCTTGCCCCCGGCTATTCCCACCGGAATGCCGGGTAGAGTGCCCGTCAGATCATGGTCGACACGAGTGTGTACTGCCATGCCTGCTGGCGCTACTCTCATCACCGTTGTTGACTCTTGTGCTTACAGCTGAGTCAACTGTGTTCGCCAGCTTGTTCGTTATTCGGTTACGCCGCGGAGCATCTGAGAATCTATTTTGCGCTGTCTCAGTTCGTGCTCGTCCCTGCCTACTATACGCTTCCGTTTCCCGAGAGAAGGGAGGGGGGGCGGAGCAGGTGAGGTTATCGCGAGTTGCAAACCCTTTTGGGCTCGGTATGCGGCGATCAATTCGTGACATTGGGGTATTTCGTCCGCGCGATACTCGAGGTCGGATTCAGGGCCGTAACCTCGGAGTCTTAGGCGGTACTTGTAGTTGTGGGGGCTTGGTCTGCCAGGTCCCCTTTTATGATCTACTACCCTGTCTACGAAGTAGGACTCAATTTTGGGTTGAGCCGCGTCTGGATGGTCCAACTCGGGTAGGGGAATGGGCTTCCCTAAAAACAATTCCGCCAGCTTCTCAAATTGAGGTGCGGGTGGTGTTTCCCGTTGATGGTAGGGCTTTATATGGGCTAGGTGGACTGACACTTCTCGGGTGTCGTTCGTTAGTCGTACTCTATACACCACTGGTGATAATTGTGAGCAGACGACATACGGTCCTCGCCATGGTAATAGCAGCTTTGGGTTGGGCCCATCCGAATCCTGGTACGGTCTGTACACGAGTACTTCCTGTCCAGGTTTGAACACCGGGTACGGTTTAAGTTTGCTATTTTGTTCTGCCTGCTTGTCTGCACGCTCGGTTAAGTTTCGACGTGCGAGCTCAAAGGCGATTTGCAAATTGTCCCGTGTGTTTTGTGCGAGTTCCTCGGTGTCTGCTGTTCTTCCTACATGAGGAATACCGAGGATTGTATCGACTGGGGGTCGGGGTTGTCGTCCGAACATTAAGAAGAATGGTGTCTCATGCATCGTTGCACTAAAGCTAGTGTTGTGCGCTAGCTGTACGAACGGTAAGAGAGTGGCCCAGTTGCTTTGATCGATTGCACTGTGCATTGCTAGCATGCTGTGCATCGTTGAGTGTACCCGTTCGGACACTGAATTACCCTGCGGCCGGTACGGCGTTGTGCGGGTCTTTTTGTATCAGAGTATTTGTTGCAGCTGGTAGATCACCTTATTCTCGAATTCGGGGCCTTGATCACTATGCAAGGTTTCTGGTGGGCCGAAAATGCTGATTATTCTCTCGATTATGGCATTGGCTACTGTTTCGGCTGTTTCATTACGTACCGGCAGCAGTACCGCAAACCTCGTCAGGTGGTCCATCATGGAGAGAACGTATTTGCATTCGATCCCTGCGGCTGAAGTTGATACCGATTTGTACTCTACTAAGTCAACCGATATTCGTTGAAATGGCCGCTCGACAGGTAAATGGCCTGTCGGGAGCTTGGGTCTGTTGTGTGCTGTTTTTCGTCGTTGACAAGCTTGGCATTTTTCGCACCACTCTCGTACGTCGCGGCTGATGGTGGGCCACCAATATTTCTGGCGGATTTTTTCATAAGTCGGGCGAGATGCGAGGTGTCCTCCGGATAGAACGTGATCGTGGTAGGCGTGCAGAATTAATCCAACAAGGGCCTCCGGTACTACGAGTTGATCGCGGAAGGTGCTTCGTTTTCGAAGATATCCCGGAAGGTACGATTTAAACAACAGCCCGTCCTGCACTGAATAGTAAGACATGGTTGTTTTCGTTTCTTTCTCGGGTAATGGTGTGTCTGCGTGCTGTATGTAATCGATGTACCGCCCGTACTCTACTCTTTGTGCTGAGCGGAGTTTTTCTTGATCGACGGACATGAAAACATTTGTCGCGCTCACGAATACTGATTTCACACTAAAGAGCTCTCTATCGCTGCGTACTGGTTCTAGGTTATCCAGTTTGTCGGCGGAGATCTGATATGGTCGGGGGACACGAGCTGTTTGTAGCTTGGGGTCATCTGGTACATTGCGGCAAATGGGCGCGAGGGACGGCACAGCTACTTCTTGCTGGTGCTCGAACGCAAACATTCGTGAAAGCGTGTCCGGTACGACGTGCAGTTTGCCTGGTTTGTGTTGGACGGTGAAGTCAAAAGACTGTAATGCTATTGCCCAGCGTGTTAACATGTTCGATGTATCTTGCATTGAGTATAGGTATTGCAGGGCCGCGTGATCTGTCACACACACAAAATGTCGTCCCCATAAATAAGGTCGCCAGTGCTGGATGGCCAAGACCACAGCATAACATTCTTTGAGCGTAGCGGAGTAGTGGCGCTGGCTGTCGTTGAAGCGTTGACTAAAGTATGCGATTATAACGAGGTCATCGTCTTTCTGCTGGGCGAGGAAGGCACCTGCACCTGCTTCTGAAGCGTCAACGTGTATCGCAAAGTCTTTACAAAAATCGGGAAATTGAAGTACGGGCGCCTGAGTGAGTAATTGTTTCACTGTTGCGTACGCCTGATCGTGTTCTGGTCTCCAACGTTTAGCGACTTCTTTGGCGGCCTCTTTTTTCGTGAGGGCTACCAGGGGTGCTATGATACCGGCTAAGTTAGGTATAAACTTGCGTACAAAGTTAACCATTCCTAGCACTGACCGCAACTCCTTTATGGTTTTAGGCGTCGGCAAGTCAACTATAGCTTTTACGCGATCCTCACCGATCCGAATACCGTCGGCCGTCAGTATGTGTCCTAAGTATTTAACTTCTCGGGGGCCAAACTGTACTTTCGATGGTTTGAGGGTGAGGCCGGCTGCTTGCAAGGCTTTGAACATATTGTCGAGTAGCTGTAAGTGGCCTGTCCAGGTAGATGAACAACATATACAGTCGTCCATATAAACCAAGAGCCCACTTTTGGGACCAAAATGTGCAAAAGCTAGTGACATAATTCGCGAGGACAGAAACGGCGCGTTAGCTATACCGAAGGGTAGGCGTTTGAAAACCCACTTTCCGTTCTGCGTGACAAAAGCAGTTTTATCTTGTTCGCTCTCTGCTACTGGTATTTGGTGGTAAGCATTTTGTACGTCACACACAGTTATATAACGTGCTCCTCCGACCGTGTCAAGGTGGCTTTCTAAGTTAGGCATAGGCCACGATTTTTTGATCAGATTCTTATTTATGGTCGACCTGTAATCTACGCAGAACCGTGGAGTGCCGTCTGATTTTGCGACAATAGTTACTGCGGAACCCCAGGGACTAGGGCGCTGTTCAATGATTCCTTCTTGTTCCATCTGGTTCACGCACTTCTCGATAGTTTCCTGTACGCGAGGGTTTGCACGGTACGGGGTTCTATTTACAGGCCGTGTTCCTGGTTCAAGAGGAAACGTTGCTTCGGCCAGGGTACATTTACCTAGCTCTTGAGGCGACAAGGAAAAAACGCTGCGATATTTCGTGCATAGAGTCAGTACTTGTTCGCATTCGGCAGGTGTAAACGTGGTTTTATCAAATGCTCGAGTAAGTGCTGCACGAAGCTCGTTACGCGTGGATTCCGTTGTCTTGCCGTCTGTTTGAATTGCACTGGTCGTTTTGTTCAGGGCTACCGATACGGGCGCAATGTGACCTAGTAAGGTATTGCGTTTCAAGTATACGTATTGGTGGGACGGGTTCGCGATCTGGACTACTGCTGTTTTATCAGCGGCCGACCAGTGACTCACTGTACGAGCAACTATCATATTTTGAAAAGCTTCAGGTACGGCGGACGATTCGATGTCTTCGAACGTGACGATGAGTGGTTCAATGAGTGCAGCAGTGGTTTCTGTGGGTGCTGTCGCTGACACTACTTGTACTGCCATCTCACTCTCGGGGGGGATGCAGCATTTGTATCGCAACAAGACAGGCACCGACTCTACATCAGTGTTAACTGTGACCACGGAGCACTGAGCTGTCGCAGTGTTCTCGGGGCGCGCTGTAAGGTCTACTCTACGATGAGATGCTTTGATCGTCACTTGAGAGGTTTTGAATGACAGTTGCTCTGTACTCCAGTCGAGGACACCTCCGAAGGCGCCCATGATGGTGTTATCGAGTAGCATAATGTCTGGCCCTAAAGAGGGCAATACGAGCGCTTCGACTGGTAGGGTAATATCTCCTAGCGTAAGTTGAAAGCGAACATATCCTGAAATTTTGAGAGGCGACCCATCAGCACTGCTGAGGTTGATCGCTCCCGGGGGCACTGCAAAAATTTGAGTGTCTTCCATTGTGGGATGTGTCTGTACAAAGTGAACAGATATGCATGGTACATCGGTCGCGGTGTCAATCGTGACATTGTGCGCCGGATAATCATTAACTCTGGCGTTTACTCGTACGCGCTTTGACGTAGAGCTGAGAGCTGTGGGATATCTGGGATACCCACTCATGGCAGACGCGTGGAAAGCATCAAAGTGCGTTTCCCGGTTAGCGCTGCATGATAATAAAACATGATGTTTAATTTTCTCATTTAATTTGCGGGACGCAGCAGAAACATACAACGCTTGTGGTACCATGGAAGGTGAAAACGTATCATTCCGACGTTGACTACTCTTCTCGACTCTGCTTGCTGCTTCTACGGCTGGTCCAACTCCACGCGGTACTGCTAGAACACTCGAAACCTGCTGCTTATTTTCTAAGTCTGTTACAGTATTCGACTGGTTGTCTGCATGTACTTGTTTTGCATGGGTACTCGCCAGAGGGGTGGAGCTCTTTGTTCGGCCACACTTATCCCTCCTCTTACTACTAGGTCTACCGGCACTTGCCACGGCTACGCTAGCTGATCGTGTTATCGTTTCTACCGCGGGTTTGGTGATCCTAGTTTGCCTACTCCCCGAACCGGTTTGAGGTAACCGGCGCGGGCCCCCTCACGGTTTTTTGGTGACTACTATGCCGTCCCGTTCGTGCATTTTTGCTAGCCTGCAGTCCGGGCGCGAGTGCGAGTTGCGATGGCGACACATCGGGTAGTCGCATGCGTCGCCCGACGCTACTTTAGGCTTCCTGCTTCTACCCGCCTCGCTACTCGGTGACCTGCCTCGCTTGTTGGATGGGCCGTACGTGGCAGGTTCGAAGGTCACTCGGCGTTCCCGGCCTCGCGCCGCCGTCAGGTTGGACGTGATGGCTTTTTCAAGTTTGGCCATCGACGTCATCAGCTCATCGACCTTCTCGTCGGAAGGCCCACTCACAGGCTTCCGGCTGTCCGGCAGCACCATCTCCAAGACCCACGCCGGCGGCGTGGTGCCGTCGAGCATGCACTTCTTGAGAAACGCGGCGGTCTCGACGCGGACGGGGTCGTGGCTCGGGAGGGCGCTTGGCGCGGCAAGGATGTCCTCTGCTAGGCTCGAGCCCTCCTCAACGGCTGATGATACAGGCGTCGTACTCGGCGCACCAGCCTCATCTGCAGCGTCCCGCTGCTCCTCGTCGTCTACGGCCGGTCCGCCCTGGTCGGTGGGGGCGAGGGCCGCAAAAGAGTTCCCCGCCAGTGCGGGAGTCGGTTCCTCCGGAGAGGGCGATGCCTTGCGGGCTTTCCCGCGGCTCTTTTTGAGCCAGCTCCTGAGCGTGGCATGTTCTGTTTCTATTTTTTTCCGACGACATACTTTATATAGGGTTTTATATAGGTTTGTTGTTCCGACGGTGGTCACCACTATGGAACCTGGTCTCTCACGGGGTCCCGGAGTCGAAGTGGAGAGGGTGGTCCCGGAGGTCTGGTACTCGTCGCGGATGGTCGGTAGTCGGAGCGGAGAGGTCGTCGCAGAGCTGAAGTCGAAGCGGAGAGGGCGTCGCGGTGCTGAGGTCCCTTGACGATCGTTCTCAACAGCGAACGCGACTGATAACCTTTCTTTCTTATATGTAGCAAGGAGATGCTAAGCCAGAGCTAGAGTGACGGTGGGCATATGCCCTTCGTCATGCGGCGGGATCATCTTTCGGTGGCTGACCTTCCGGGGACGGGTCAACGCCGTCTATGACGGGTGACGCCGTTCGCGACCCGGGATCGTGTATTGCCTGACCGGTGACGTGTCCTCTCGCGCATGCGTGTACGCGATCTACGATAGGTATCTACGACCCTGTCTTCCACACAAGTAACTATTTCTTTGTTTTTGAAACATTACTGTTTTCACGATTGCGTTGTCTAGTATGGCATTATCTTTCTCGGGATTTGAGCGTTTGGAATTTGAATGGCTTTTTAGTATGTACCCAGCCGGGAGGCGTTTGTCTCATTCGAAAGTGAGTTTTGAGACTGCTGTCCAATCACACTTGTTGGCACCCCTGTTCTATGGAGCTGACAACCGTTTTATAAGGCAAGGCTGAATGCTGATTATAAGGCCGATGTTTGAGTTTTCGGATTTGAGTTTTTGCATTTGGACTTAGGATTTTACGACTTAGATCTTAGGTTCGTGAAGATTGATGTTGAATACTGTCCTTGAATTGTATCTCTAGATTTATGGAGTGCTTTTTAAGGACTATGGTGTTGCAATCTTTCTTTCGTGTCACGGAGGTACTGGGAGGATATTGATTGACCGCAATTTTCATTGAATCGTTTTACCCTGATGATATGACAATATAGCATCATACCGTATCATTTACGAAGCAGGGAGGCTGTTGATTGTATGCTTGGATATGATGCGGATAAGATGACGGTTGAGTATTGTAGGGGTTTTCAGTGATAAGTTGGCTACATGATAGCGGGATATCGGGATGGTGGAAATATTCCGCCTATTTATCCACCTTTCTTCCTGGCGAGCGCACTCCACGCTGCGCGTTGGCTTGGAGCAACGTAATATATATTTGTTCGTCTTATACTTGTCTTCATACCGGTGACTCCACTACCCCACTATTGTCAGCTCAACGGGTAAGCCCTCTACGCTTCGTAGGGATCAACAAACAGACTTCTTGAGGCGTCGGGAATGCAGCGTTCCCGTGGACGTCTGTCCATTCCTCGACTGGCTCTTCTCCACGGAGGATTGTCTTATCAAGATCCCGTACTTGCAATGCAGCAAACCAAGCCATTCTCTTGTCAGTTAAGCGTCAGGTCTCGACCTTGTGGTCCTCGGAGACTGAGTAACCTTCCCAGCAAATTGGTTCCCCTCCATTTCGACTGCAGCCTTCGCAAAAGCCGCTGCAGTCGACAATCATGCTCGTCCCGAGCTCCTCAGAGCACTCTACGTCCATAAGCACAAGTTGTCTTGTCGTATGATCGTGCTACGCTAGCATAATCGACAACCTGTATGCCCGGCGTAGGGTGGTTCAAGGGGAGATTGCTCTCGGTACCCGACGAGGGACCATCAAGCGGGGGAGAAGATGAGAATATAGAATACCGAGGGCGCACAAGGAAGGTTATCCCGCACACCTACCCCCCCCCCCCGCCCCTCCCCCCACGAGGCCCAAAAAAACATTTTTTCAAGATTTTGTTTTTCTTCGTTTCCTTGCTTGGTGGTTCGTTTCTTTGGCTGTGCCCCTGTGGATGGTTTACTGCACACTCTCGCGTTAACAGAGAGGCTTGGCAAGCAAGCCAACATTGCAAGAGCAAGGGATGTCAAACTGAACTTTAGGTTGTTCAGGTATGTAAATCCTTGCGTCAATGCAAGGTGGTCAATGTAATCAGAAATAATCAATGGTGGGCAAGCGCCGCGCTTGAGCACGAAACCCTGGAAGCCTCCGTGCCCTTGATGTCCAAACACGGCGCGCACGTGCCTCCTGGTTGTTCCACCGTTCCCGCATAGCCTGGGCTCAAGATGCCGCGGGAGGCAGTTGGCACCGCGTGGAGAGACACGCGATTCAGGTTTATCCGAGCCTCCCACGACATCCCCTGGTTGCCAATACCTTGGAGAGTTGATGGGTAGTGTTGGAGAACAGGCTCCCGGACAGCCGGACGTAATCCCGCGCAGTAGATGGGAGCGTGGACAAGCGTCCTTTCGGCGGGACTACTCCCGTCTGCAGCGTTGGAGGAAACACCATCCATATCAATGCCCGCGCCCTCACAATCCTCAAGCCCGTTCACAACTCCCGTCGCAACCACGTCAGCGAAACCACCCGCGCCCGCACCACCCTCACCCTTGACCACAACTCCCGTCACAACCACGTCGGCGTCGCTACCCACGCCCGCACCACCCTCACCCCTGCTCACAACTCCCGTCGCCACCACGTCAGCGTCACCGCTTGCGCCCCCTTTGTGACCTCTCACAAGTCCTCACTTGTGTTGAAGCGATTGTTCGTGAGTCTCCACGTCGGGTCCGGCTCAGTTGCTCTATATTGCGTCCAAAATCGCGCTTGCACTTCTTGCACACCCAGTTGCCGCTGCTGGTCTCCGCGGCGATTTTTCCAATAGGCAAAGTGCTCTGCTTGAATGCGGAAGGCGTGCAGGTGACCAACAGGGACGCGGAGTAGCTTAGTTGGTTCACGGTTCGTGCGCGTTTTTTTTGGCGATTTTGATCATGCGGTTACGGCTTCTGGTATTGCTGCTGCTGCTGCTGCTGCTGCTGCTGCCAAGGCTAGGCTTCTGCTACTGTTGATGTTGTCAGTTATTGGGGAGGAGGCAGCACGACACACACACTGCTCGATGGTGAGCACTTTTACATCAATACAAGGGCTTCGCATGGGCGCTGGCATTCGCCGGCGCCCATGCTTCGGGTAGGGCAAGGCGGCACTCGGACGAGGAAAAGGGGAAAAAGTTGTAGCTGTTCGATTCGACATTATTATTGGAAGTTTAAAGTAATGCCGAGAGTTTAATACGAATATGAGGTTCTAAAGATCATAAGTTGACATTCCATGGCGCCCATTCTTTGGGTGAGGAAGGGCAGCACTCGACGAAATAAGTTGTAGTAATAAAGAAATTGAAGCTTAAAGTAATGCCAAGAGTTTAATACGAACATGAGGTTCTGAAGGTTCACTTTGATGGAAGGAAAACATATAAACGAAAGAAGCAAGCATAGGCGAAATACTGTTATTAAAACCGTCGCCAAGTAAAAGTAGGCCAGAAATGCCGTAAGGAGAATTTGAGAACCTGCTTGGCTTCGAGGCTTCAAGGCGAAAGGAAAGAGGAGATGTCATCAATAAAAATGATATCGGACGAAATAATGAATGGTTGAAAATGTTTAATTTACGGAAGAAAAAAAGGAAGGGGCCGTTGATTGTGCCTTCGAAAACTCCTCGGTGTTTACTCCCCCAGTAGACGAAGAACTTACCATGTTTGTTTACAAAATACACGAAGAACTCACTCACAGAAAATAACTAAAAAAGACGACACTGCATGCCTTCAATTAGCTACTTCAATGTACGCGGCACTTACACTGGTGAAGATATACAAAAATTAACAACGAATTATGCAGACTTATAGAGGGGCGCTAAAGGGGACTTAGAATGCCCTCGATCCAATAAATAATAACGGGGATATAGAAATGCCCTCGATTCAATTGGTACTTTCAACGCAAAGAACTTACATCAGAGAAATGGCAAGCTAAACGGAAAAAGGGGGATAATCAAGCCTCACACAAGACCAAGAAAATAATCCTAGACCGGTATGAAATCGTACCACTATCACTAACAGCCCTCGACTCTGTGGAAGGTAGGCCTCAAAACAACTTAATTCGTATGACAGATCAGTATTTGATTGTACCACCTCGTAGTCACAAAACAGCTCTCCGACTCGGCGTGAGATACATGATGGGTCCTCCGGGCTTACTTGCACAATGTACGAAGAACTCACTTAGAGAGGAGCCCTAAAGGGGATATAGAAAAATAATCCTAGACCGGTATGAAATCGTACAACTATGTATGTTATAAGGCTTAGTTTGGGTAAGCCATTGGTTAACCACTTGCAAGTGGTCCAGCGGACTAACACCCTCTAATTCCTTAACAAATGGCGTCGTCGACAAACCATGGTTTTTTGGGTCGTGGGTTCGATCCCCACCGTCCACAACAATAAACTTTTTCAGATTTTCCCCATGTCGAACTTGAAAATACTTTTCCTGGTATCTCCCCAGGAAATGAAACGGCTTGGATATTGAAAGAGGTCCGCCGTATATCCGGCCGACCTGCTATTCCGCCGTTTCAGGGGGGGAGAGTGTTATAAGGCTTAGTTTGGGTAAGCTATTGGTTTACCAGTTGCAAGTGGTCCAACGAACTAATACCCCCTAATTCCTCAACAACTATCACCAACAGCCGCCGACTCTGTGGAAGGTAGGCCCCAAAACAACTTAATCCGTATGACAAATCATGTTTGCGCCTATTGTAGACCAAACACGCTCAAAATGATGAACACTTCAACAGCACCAAACGCAATAATATAAAAGCCGGATTATTAGAGCGATCTACTACTACTACTACTACTGGTATAGTCTAGCATGCGTTTTTTTGGACGTATCATGACACATGTATGTGTCGTCTTGCAGCCACACCTTCAGCCACATGGCCAGCACGCACACAGCACATGACAGCCCAACAGCACACACGCAACCAACCGCTGCACGTATGAAGCCTACAGCGCGGCACCATGAATAACAAATGACCGCGACGGCTGGATTAGCCCTTTGGCAGACCGGCGCCCCTGCTCTCGAGCCCGGGCAAGATGTGTGTCTGTCTTGGCCTCGAACCTTACTAACTTTAAGATCGCAATTATTTGCGCGGTCGCAATTCGGCTGGTCATTTGCGTCATGTACGTTGTCTAGGGATTATTTATTTGTTTGTTGTGAAGGGTGTCCGTCTGATTTTGCTTCGTAATAAAGTTGTATTCCCGCTTTCGTTGCTGGCCGTAAGAAACCTTTCGCAGATAGATGTCGTAGTATGCACATTCGTCTACGAAAAGCACGCCGTCGCTCACGCGTTATTTGTTCACCTGGTATTTCTTTTTGTAGGTTGTCCGTCGTTGTTGTACTAATATCTTATTACACTGTATGTAGCAGATGTAATTTTTTCATGTGCGTATTCACCCAACGAAGTTATAGTCTACACATTCTTCATACAGTAACTCCTCCTGCAGCATGTTTTTGCGTAAGGTCGCGCAAAGGAACGGTTTTGAGCCAATCTGTACCTGCAGACCAAGCACGCTCAAAATGATGGAACACTCCAACAGCACCAAACGCAATGATATAAACAGCCGAACCATTAGAGCGATCTACTACTGGTATAGTCTAGCATGCGTTCTTCTAGACGTATCATGTGTCGTCTTGCAGCCACACCTTCAGCCACATGGCCTGCACGCACACAGTACATGACAGCCCAACAGCACACACGCAACCAACCGCTGCACGTATGAAGCCTACAGCGCGGCACCACGAATAACGAATGACCGCGACGGCTTGATTAGCACCCTCTTGCAAAGTTGTATTTGCGGAAACATTATCAAGTACCGTTTGTAAATGATGCCAATTTAGTAAATCGTCCAGGCGCGTGCAATTAAATGCCTGGTGCACAATCTGTAACCAAACAGCAAAAAGTTGCACGTGCCACCGCAAAAATTCCAAACATTATCAAGTACCTATTTCTTGGAAACATTATTACGTACCGTTTGGAAACGATGCCAATTTCGTAAATCATCCAGGCGCGTGCAATTAAACGCACCTGGTGCCCAATCTGTGACCAAACAATAGTAAGTTGCACATGCCACCGCAAAATTCCAAACATTATCACGTACCGTTTGGAAAATATGCCAATTTTGTAAATCATCTAGGCGTTGCAGACATCAAGATGCAACCAAAATTCCCGAAATTCCTCCTCGACATGCGGTATTTTTGCAACTTCTCGCTTGTCTCGCTCGGCATCCGTCCACGTTCACGTCGATGTGCGGAACGGACACGGAAGGGCGAGGGGCATTGGAGCCGCCCCCCGAAGGCGGCGCTGGAACGAAGTTATATTCGACCGAGAATTCCAGTTCCGCGAATCGCATACTTCGGCCGAGACAAAAAGCTCCTGACCAAATACCTGACACCAAAGAAGGATTTTATGTATGTTTATGATAAACCAGAGTTTTGTCTTTCCAGTGCTTGCCGCTGCTGCTGCTGCGAGGTACACGATACCCTCCAATATCACACTACAGCCCTCATGCCTCTCCACTCACTCTCTGTGCTGTGCCGAACACTCATACTCAATGGCCTGGCCCTCGTCCATTCCTGAACCGTCACCGAAGTTGGCCCCGCAGCAGTAGATGAAGTCCTCGCCATCGGCTGGCTTTCCGCAGACGCTTTGTAGCCAAGCTGTCTTGTCGAAGGAGGGTTGTAGCAGGGGTCCCTTCACCGTGGAGGCTGTGCTCATTGTGAACACTCTCTCTTGCTCTCTCCCTTTTTCTCCGTTGCTCTGCGCTGTGCGTAGCTGGTATGCAGGCTGCTGTTGCGCGACCGGGGGGCTGCGTGTCTGCTCTATAGTACCGCCCCTGCCCCTTTATTATATAGGATTTAGAATGGGGGCTGTTTGCATAGGAGATTATGTGGTGTAATGGGGGGGGGATGGGGTCTTCGTACCCTCCCCCCCCCTCTGGAGGGGCGAAAAAAACGTTTTGGTACGTAGGTGTCGATTTTTTTTTTTGTGCGCCCTTGCCTCGCGCCTCAACTGGCTCTCCTCCACGGAGGATTGTCTTGGCAAGATCCTGTACTTGCAATGCAGCAAACCAAGCCATTCGCTTGTAAGTTAAGCGTCAGGTCTCGACCTTGTGGTCCTCGGAGACTGAGTAACCTTCCCAGCAAATGGGTTTCCCTCCATTTCGACTGTAGCCTCCGCAAAAGCCGCTGCAGTCGACAATCATGCTCGTCCCGAGCTCCTCAGAGCACTCTACGTCCAGGCACATGTTGTCATGTCGTACGATCGTGCTATGCTAGCATAATCGACAACCTGTATGCCCGGCGTAGGGTGGCTCAAGGGGAGATTGCTCTCGGTACCCGACAAGGGACCATCAAGCGGAGGAGAAGACAAGAAGATAGGCTACTCTGAACATGCACACCCGAAGATAACAAAATAATAAACTGAGTAACAGCAGTAGTACTAGTACACTGCGCCCAAGGGGGCTCAACTCGAACATATCGAGGATTGGGACCGCCAATCATATCAATAGTTCTACCCTACCATCTTCGTAGATTCTATGCAGTCATACACATCATACATCAGACTTGTGCGCAGGCATGAACCAACACGGTTGACCACTTGCAAAAGGTTAACCAATAGCGTACCCAAACTAACACTCCCCCCCCCTGAAACGGCGGGATAGCAGCTCGGCCGGATATACGGACGAACCTGTCAATATATCCAACCGATTTCATTTTTTTCCTGGGGATACCGGGGAGATTATTTTTCAAGTTCGACATAGGGAAAGTCTGAACAAAAATATTAGGGCAGACGGCAGGAAGCGGTACACCGCCACCATTCCGCGCCACCGTGCGGTACAGCAGAATACACCTAGGTTTTTGACCCATATCCGCAACGCTGACTGGTCAACTCAGCCCCTACCGGTTTTTGACACCAACTCCTTGCGGAATATCGTACCGCGGCTTCTCAGCTCGGCCGTCACCGTTTCCTGACGCGACCCATAACGCTTTCTGTCGCAAAATACACTAGGCGAACCGACTTTGGCCCAGGCTCTTCACGGCCCATAGCCTTTCAATTCCCGACCGAATCTTAACCATGGGCACAACGTCATGTAGTACCCATACTCGTAGAACGACGCGCTTTCATATTCCTTCAGAGATATGGATATAGACTACACCAACGAAGCTCACTCTTTTTACACTCAGCAACCCATCTTTTTCGCCTCGGCAAAGCGCTTCTAAGCCGGAGCATGCATCCATACCTCTTGTGCCTTCGGCTAAAACAAACCTACCCGAACATTTCTGTGTCGGTAGACTGACTGCATGGCTAGAAGACTAAATACGTGTAGAAGACTATGTACAAGACTTACAATGTAATATACTCCCGATATTTTCAAGGTCCACATTTCAAAAATCGTCGAAGGCCGTTGTTTCGTACATAACTAGCAGTGTACGACCACTCAAGAACCTCTTTTTTGGTTAATAGGTTTTAGGGTATGGGTAGTGTTGAGGAATTAGTAGGGTATTAGTCCGTTTGACCACTTGCAAAAGGTTAACCGATAGCGTACCCAAACTAAGCCTTATAACACTCTCCCCCCCTGAAACGGCGGGATAGCAGGTCGGCCGGATATACGGCGGACCTGTCTATATCCAAGTCGTTTCATTTCCTGGGCATAACGGGGAGAGTATTTTTCAAGTTCGACATGAGGAAAGTCTGAAAAAGTTTATTACGGTGGATGTGGGGCTTGAACCCACGACCCAAAAAAACCATGGCCTGTCGACGACGCCATTGGGTAAGGAATTTGTGGAGTAGTAGTCCGTTTGACCACTTGCACAAGGTTAACCAATAGCGTACCCAAACTAAGCCTTATAACACTTTCCCCCCCTGAAACGGCAGGATAGCAAGTCGGCCGGACATACGGGTGGACCTGTCAAATATATCCAAGCCGTTCCATTTCCTGGGGATACCAGGGAGAGTATTTTTCAAGTTCGAGTCTGTCGACGACGCCATTTGTTAAGGTTTTAGTAGGGTATTAGTCCGTTCGACCACTTGCAAAAGGTTAACCGATAGCTTACCCAAAACTAAGCCTTATAACAGTAGTGTATTATAGGTTATTTTCCGGGCATCTCAAGTGTGCCCAAGCTCTTGACTACCAAGTTTAAGTAGTGGCGTCTTCTTGCGTGGATTTCAACATAATGCGGGTCCGAACTCGCAAGGCGGCCGGCGGACGTTATCGGGTGTGTGTGTGGGCCAACAGGGTCATGCGCGTGTAGCGGGACTGTCACTCTCTTTTCGTCCGTTTGCCCCATCATCAGCGTTTTCCTCGCCATCCATACATACCTAACCCAATACTGGAGCCTGTCCTGTGACTACGGACTTGGTTGTGCGAGTTAACGTGAGAACAACAACATCAACAGCAGCAACAACAACAACAACAACAACAATACGTGTACGTGGGGTGTGCGAGCTACGTATGGTGCGAACTATGTATGGTTGAGCAGCGGTTCGTGCTGTGTGCGGAAGGAGTGTTGCAATGATTACTCTGAAGGGATCCGAAATATGAAGGAATATGAAAGCGCGTCGTTCTATGGATGCTACATGACGTTGTGCCCATGGTTGAGATTCGGTCGGAAATTGAAAGGCTCGTATGGGCCGTGAATAGCCTGGGCCAAAGTCGGTCCGCCTAGTGTATTTTGCGACAGAAAGAGTTATGGGTCGCGTCAGGAAACGGTGACAGCTGAGCTGAGAAGCCGCGGTACGATGAACCGCAAGGAGTTGGTGTCAAAAACCGGTACGAAGCTGAGTTGACCAATCAGCGTCGCGGATCGGGGTCAAAAACTCAGGTGCATTCTGCTGTACCGCACGGTGGCGTGGAATGGTGGCGGTATACCGCTTTCTGTCGTCTGCCCGAATTATTATGGTGGATAGTGGGATTCGAACCCACGACCCAAAAAAAACATGGTCTCACGACCCAAAAAAAACATGGTCTGTCGACGACGCCATTTGTTTCGAGGATTTTGTGGAGTATTAGTCCGTTTGACCGCTTACTTGCAAAAGGTTAACCAATAGCTTACCCAAACTAAGCGTTATAACAACCCAAACTGGGTTCCTAAAGCAGCTATTAGAGGGTTGGGAGCATTGCTGCCTGATTTGTCCTCTACCTACTGTATCTTCACGGCTGTGTCCCTGCCAATATCATCGCCCCAAGGGTACCCAAGAGCAAAAGAAAAAAAATATAGGGACGAAGAAAGGGAAAAAGGGTCGAAGGGAGAAAGGGGGTTCAGGCAGAACCCGCATACCGGCGGTGATAGTGCTGTAACATCATTTATGTCCGTTATGGATCACTCAAAGTAAGTATTAGATTGAATGAGGCCTTCTGCGCCGGCAGGAGATCCTCGCCCGTGGATATACCACGCACGCTGAGGGTGCCCCCGGCTGAGGCACCTTCAGCGCTGCAGCTTTCCCGGAAACGATTGCAACTTGTAGAATAATACTCAGGCGGTCTCAAGTGTTTACGAGCTCGTTCTTCGTGCCTTACCGAGGTGTTGCGGGCGCTGCGTTACAGATGACTGCACTCGATACAGTTTTCAAGTAAATCTCGTCAAAGCTAATGTTCCAACCTTTGTTCCATAGTTTGGATTCATCTGATTGGATGGCGATATTACCGCAGTATCGGACGACAGTGCACCCCCGGGGGGGATGAAGCAGCCGACCCAAACAACAAAAAATAAAACCAAACACAAGGGGAGAGACGAACTCTGTCGTCACTAAGTACGAGACAGGTCGAAGTCACAGTAGCTTGAGGTTACGTGGTTACGTAGACAGATGCTACCTAGTAGTCGGCCCGGCGTCTTGCTACCCTGTCTGCTCAGTACCGAGCACTCCGAGTATATAAACATACCTCAGCTGAAAATGCTCGGTTGGTGCACCCCTGGGTCCCACTTCGACACCGCCTCCGTGCATTACTTGCGGAACAGTCCAGTTTTTCTTCGATGTCTTGCTCCGCCTTACTATTTTTGTTTCTGCTCATTTTGCCAGTTGTTTCTTGGCTTTTTCATTCATCTGCTTTCTCTGATTTTGCTCTCTGCCAACACGATTGATTTGATTTTTTTCTTAGTTGTTCTTCCTTTTTGTGTAGTAAGTTGAAATTCCTATCTTTTGCCGCTAATTTGCCGCCTGTGCATTACTTGCGGAACGGTCCAGCTTTAGCTTTATTGTGATTTCCACCATTTGTTTTGTACTTGCACGAAGTTTCATCAGCTCAGATCTCGGCTTTTGGCTCACCAGCTCGGCGCCGCCCAGCACCCCACCGCAGCGCTATAGCTCAGCAGCGCAGCGCCGTGCAGTGCCGTGCCCTGCGATGCACTGCCGTGCCCTGTAGCTCAGCTCAACAGCGCACCGCAGCGCTAGCTCAGCAGAGCGCAGCGCCGTGCTTTGTCATGCTGCGTGCTTTGCTGTACTTTTACTAGTTCGCACATGCCAGTAACATTCGAACCATTATACCACGTACCGGTGCTATTAATACCACACCAGGTTTGTATATTTTACTTTGTTGGATCACAGACAATGCACCCCCAGTTCAGGTCAGCCCGGCTATATATAGCTCGGCAGCGCAGCGCAGTGCGGTGTCGTGCCTTGCCCTTCGTTTCGTGGTGCTGTGTCGTGCGGCGCTGTGCGTTCTTTTGAACATACAGCAGTAGTAGTACCAGGTATGATACAGGTACCACAGGTTTGTTTATGTACATGTTGTGTTCTCGACTTTTTGCTTTCTGCAGTTGATTGTCCTCTCTCGGTCCCCATGCCCCCCCCCCCCCCGCGCAAATAGTACACGTATTGCCGTTCAGAACGTGGCATCAGCAAGCGCACCGCACAGCGCAGGGCAACTAGCTCTGCACAAGCACCTCTTGGCATTATCAATTCGCTATTCGTACCAAATAATCACGGGCCTCTTCTTCCTGCACCCTTTACATGTTTCAGTTGCATTCTTCCTCGCGCGAGCGTAGCGGGCGGCGTCAGCCGCCCGCGGAGGGGAGCCCTGTGCGTTCCTTAGAACCACACAGTACCACCAGGTATTAGACGAAGTACCAGGTACCAGGTATCGGTAGTACGTGTGTGTACTCGTCCTTTTGCTTTCGTCGTTGATTTTGTTCTCCATCTCGGTCTTGTTCACGATTTTTTCTTCGCAAACTACACCCGTGCCACTGCCGATCAGAACGTGACATCGCCAACATACAACACAAGACAGACAGGGCAATCAACTCTGCACAAGTAGCTCTTGGCATTGTCAAATCGCTAGTTGCACTACATCATGGGCCTCTTCTTTCTGCCCCCTTCACATTTAGTTGAGATCTTCCTTGCGCGAGCGTAGCGGGCGGCGCCAGCCGCCCGCGGAGCGGAGCCCTTGTAGCCACTTACTGTGATGTCGGGCTCTCCGGAGGTCGCCCTCGGCATATTCTCCCACCTTCCAACCATCCTCAGATCTTAATTGCCCACGAGAAACATATTTTTCCGGATCGATCCGTGTATGGATCTATGGTATTATGGTAAAATGATCAAGACGACAGACTTTTGAGTGTGAGGACGTGAGGTCGCAGGGTTGCTTTGTTTTTTCCGTTTTATTTGTACGTGTCTCTGCTTCGTTTTTGTACCATATACAAGGTTCCCCTCCGGGAAGTGCCCAAGGGAGTGGCGCAAGAACGAAACCCAAAATCCAATATCTGACTGTCTGTGGGCGAATAAGATGTACCTGGTGGTAGTAAAAACTATGCTCTTATTTGTCCGCAGCTCGAGAAGCGGAGTGTGGGGAGGCGCCCTCCCGGGTACGGTTCGCTCTCTCGCCGTCGTGGTGGAGAACCGAAGATAAGTGGTAATCCCATCATTACGTTACGTGTCCAGCGCCAGTACTCGTACGATGGGGACTTTTTTAACGGGCGACTTTTATGCTGTAAAATTTGCGTGGTGAAAATAAAGGAGGACGAATCGACGAATAGGTGGATTTTCAACCGGCAAAAAAACAAATCAGCAGTTGTTTCGTTCGCCGTCTTTCTCTCTCTCGTGGTTTTGATGTTTTTCTTTGTTTCCTGTTGTTTCGTATGGAAATCGGCAATTTCAGAATAGGTACTCCTCGTGTCTTGTTGAGCCAGATATTGAACTTAACGACGAGTGATACGCGCCAGAATGGGCAATCATCCCCCTTCACCGCCAGTTCGTCGCAGAGAGTGCGCAGAATGAGGAACTGTAGAGCTTCTATTGTCGCCAAGACAGAGAAGCCCGTTCTCATGGAGCATCAGCGCCTATACCCACTTACTGCTGTTTGCTTTTTAAATTCGAGAAAAAATACGCTGGATTGTTTTGATCGTGGTCCGATTCAAAACCGTCCCCTCGTGGAGACGAAAGCAACTCGCCTCAGCATAGCGAGGACTCGCCACGCGCACATACATGATGTATCCCACTACTGCTGCTGTGCGGTAAGGTTGTACACGTAGCGTTGTGCTGTCCTCACGTTGTCTGGTCCCTGTCATCTGTGGTGTGAGCAAAATATCCGACCCATAACATGATTACCCCTCTGTTATGGACGTAAAAACACTCTGTCTATTTTGACGTAAATGTAAGGATGGGTTTGTATATCAATTAGTATCAAAATGTTCCTATATCACCGCCCAAATTGGCGCGATCTGTGGACATGCAATGGAGATGCGCACGAAGTGGCAGCACAGCGGAAATATGGGGTATGGTGGGGTGACAAATGGCACGCTCCGATCAAAGAATCAGCTTTTACAACAACAGCAGCCACACGCGCATAGTTGCAGGCTGCTGCTGCTAGGAGGCTGGACCGCTGCTGGGCGGCAGGATCGTTGCGTGGTGCCATCAGCGCCTGTATCCACTGCTGTTTGCATTTTATGGTCAAGCAAAAATACGCTGGATTGTTTTGATCGTCGTCCGATTCAAAATTGTGCCCTCGTGGAGACGAAAGCAACTCGCCTCAGCATAGCGAGGACTCGCCACGCGCATGTACATGATGTATCCCACTACTGCTGCTGTGCGGTAGGGTTGTACACGTAGCGTTGTGCCGTCCTCATGTTTGGTACCTGGCATCTGTGGCGTGACCAGAATTCCGACACAAAACAATACCCCTTTGGTATGTAGTACGGAAAAAGGTGAAAAGCACTTCCTATTTGGACGTAAATGTAAGGATGGGTTAGTAGATCAATTAGTATCAAAAATGTTCCTATATCACCGACGAAATTGGCGCGATCTATGGACATGCAATTGAGATGCGTCCGAAGCGGCAGCACACCAGAAATATGGGGTATGATGGGGTGACAAATGCCACGCTCCGATCAAAGAATCAGCTACTACAACAGCAGCCACACGCGCATACAGTTGCAGGCTGCTGCTGCTAGGGGGCTGGACTGCTGCTGGGCGGCAGGATCGTAGCGTGGTGCTCTGTGCAAAAAGAGGGAAATAAACGTGTACCCTCCACGAGAGCAGAAAAGCCGGGTTTGCATCCAAATTTTACGTGCATACGCGGGAATAAGGTATGCAGAAACCCAATCCCCGGGGATGTTGCGGAAACCCGGGGATTTGCCTGAAGTGTGCCCAAGGCCAAAAAAGTTTGAAAGGCTTGCCACGCGCGACACACTGCACGGGTCGCGCCCAAACCTCCGGCAACGTGAGCCCGACGGTCGAATTGTGCCTAACCCACCCGACGTTTCGGACAAAGATGCGAGCACGAAGAGATGTGCCCGAAGGGAAAAAAAATCACAATTATACATAGACTATACATATATCACGGGGGCTTGGCTGGGACGGACTGCCGCCCGCCTTGGCTCCGAATACCCGTAAATTTCGAGGATGCATGACATATATTATGAGTATAGGATTACAGGCAAGTTGAGGCTATTGATTTCTTCTTTGAAGCTCTCGAGGCTATAACCTGTTGATAATCATAAACCATTGAACTTTAGGTGGCATGTGGCGTGTATCAGCTCTTAGCTGGTGTACGCTCGTAGGCTCGCTTTCGGATGACCCGATGAAGACACAGCCTATATATATGATTTGAGGCAAACGAAGGCCACGGTTAGGTGAGCCCGTAAGAGCAGAGAGCTCTAGCGGAAAAGATGTTGTTCGGCGACCCCAGGCCGATATGTTGTTTGATAATTAATTTGCTCAGCAGATGAGAGCTGACGGTGAGCAAACAGGAGTGATCGAGGTGGGCCTGATCATCATCTGATGGAGACGGCACAATGCGTATGCTACGGACAGATGTACTCTACGGGTAGTTGTCTTATCCACCTACAGCAACGTTTCCTGAGGCTTGCTCGTGGCCTACCGTACCTTTGGCAATGTTCCCTGAGGTTTTCTTCTGGGAGCTTAACTACGTCAACGTCCCGGCGGTCAACCTAAAAATCATACTCCATGAACGCTGCTAACCGTACGGTATTGCGCCGCATTATTTTTCGTACGAACATTACTCGTACGTACTACATGTACCAGCTTTTGGATATGACTAACCAGCAAGCTGCTGTGCATCATGTATCCAAGATATGTTGCTGCTGAGACTTGTGCTTGCTACGTACTGCATCGATAAACGACAACACTCAGACTTATTATAACTGTGAGTGCTTCTACGATAGCCCCCCCCCTAAAAGTTTAACGAACGACGGTGAAAAAACGAAAATCTGAGCGTTTTAAGGCCGGTTCGAGACCGACTACATTGGCCCTATATCCTGCAGTCTTGCGTCTCAAGCCACCCAGACTTGATCATTCACTAGTTGGTAGCACCAGGCATCAACCTTTTGTTTTTGCAGTCTTTTCATTAATAGGCAACATAAAAAAAAGACAACAAACACGTTGCAATGCTACCACCAAAGTATGAAACGCATCACCTAGATATACCTATCGACGATGTGGGGACTGGGCGCAAGTTCCGAAGCAGTCGAAAATTCCTAGCAAACGAGTCGTTTCACGGTAGCCCCCCCAACGTTTGTTTATCGAAGTCACTGGTTTTGAAACCAGCTCCCGGCCGTATCTACTGAAATACGGTGCCCCTTGCCACCCGGACGCCATCGTTTTAGTCCTTTGAAAAAGCAAGAAAATATGTCAACACATGTTGTTCATAGCATCCTTCCTCGTGCCAAGCAGCCATTAAACGTTCGTGAAAGAAAATCGCTGGTTTTGGGGGAGGGCTATCGAAGAATCCGTCCTGTCTGTTGTACGAACAACTCACAATGTATACCAGATGACTTTTAAGTGTTATCAAGTAACGACATGATGGTTACTGACCAGTAGCATCTCTAATACCCCCTCCCGTTAAGTTAACACTTTCTCACGCTGCGTTACATGCTAAAAAACTCCATAACAGGAATGCATGCAGCAACAATGATAAATGTTGAGAAAAATGTTTGCGTAGAGCAAACTCATGTTGCTAAAATACCCAAGGGGTGAACACAAAATAAGCGGACACGAAAATCCTGCTCTGGCGCTATTCGTGCTTCTGCATATTTATGCAAGTTAACTTACTAGCTCACAATACTAGAATCATCAGACGTGAACTATATTCCAATCGGTTAATCAACCAAGGAATATAAGATGCTTGCAGTAGTCTAAAACAGTGAATGTGTTCATCATTCCGCAACAATCATAGAAGTGAACAGCCTACCACTGTTCCTGCCGCCCTTAAACAAAGGAACAAAGGGGCACTGCCAGCGATTTACAGCTGAATAAAGACCACTTGATCTAGAGAGACATTACCTCCCGTGTATCTTAACCTTCCGTGTGTACTTGTCTCCGTGGCGGGGTTTTTTCGGCAGTATATATCCTGAAGTACCGGATATGGCGTAGTCAAATGTAAGATTCAACTGTCCAGTCGAAATACCCATTCGACTTGTACCCTTACTTGGTACTATCTGCGATATTTCGCAATTTCCAAACCGTGCGCAACACCGGTCGTTGTCTCTGCTTGCCCCGTACAAAGAGAACATGCGACACTTTACGTACAGCTTTGGTGAAGAGATTACGCATTTCACACTTCCAGTGGCTTAACCTTTTTGGTGTAGACGTTGTCGGTGTAGACGTTGTTGATGTAGACGTCGTTAGATGTGCTTGGTCTGTTGTCCGTCGCTTGGACTTAGAGGTTTAACTTCATCTTAAAGTTAGAGAGGTAGGTAGATTTATTTCTCTCAAAACTTATTGCCGTCATCGGCTCCGCCTCGACTGTTAATTATGCAGCCAGTCTCTGCGTCTTGGCCTCGATGCTTATGGGCTCGTCGTTCAGGATGGAGAGGAAGCTTGAGGTTGGCTTGCGGGTGTACGCGAAGGCCGGAGATGTCGCCAGTGGCTCTTGATCGTCCTGTGTTGATTCCGCAGATCCTGTCTCGGGCTTTTCCCGTGGCTGTCCTTTTGCTGTTGTGAGCGTGTGAACCTCCTCCTGACGGTCTGTTTTGTTGTTGAGCTTGGCTTCAAGGCTTGGCTCAAAAGTAGCTGGTGTGATCCCGGGTGTCGCGGACATTAACGATCCGTCGGCCCTTGGCTCAGCCGATGGTCCGGTAGTCTTAGATGGCGATGATCCAGCGACTCCAATGGTTCCATGTGATGCTGTTGTTCTAGCTGATGCTCCGGTGATCCAATATGAAGTTAATCAAGTGATCCCGGATGCAGTTGCTCCGATGTGCGATGGTGATCCAGAAGACGTTGCTCCGAAGATCCCATGCGAAGATGCTTTGGAGATCCCAGCTCCGGTAATTCCGGTTTCGGTGATCCCAGGCGATGCTGATCCGCGAAGTGGATGGCATCTTAGTATGTCTTTGGGAATTTCGATCACCCGGTTTTCCTCCTCCAAGATCCGAAACGGGTCTCTCTCGGTGCAGGTGAAGTTTACACTCGTGGTCGGTGCGGTTGTCCCCGATGCTCCTGTTGCGTGCGTGTTGTCGAAGGTATCCTTGACTCTTGGATTGGGTTTTGTACTGGCGGTCTCGTGATGCGGTACATCCGGTGCAGCCCTAGTTGTAGTAGAATGTGCGTCCCCGGGCGTAATAGCAGGTGTAATTCCTGTCAAGGACACTTCAACTTCTTGCGGTAGTGCTCCAGCTCTTGATAACGATTCTCCAATCTCTGGTGATGATGACTCTTCTTCTGATGAGGATGCTCCAGCTCCCGTCGATGACGCTCCGGCTGTTGTCGATGGCTTTTCCTCTTCCAGAAGGTTGTTCTCGTAGTAGTGTAGCATGACCTGGACTATAGCACAAAAACGCTCCGTCTCAGTGACAATGGCTTTCTCGGGCTTGTCCGGGATTTGCGCATGTTGCGCTCAGTCTCCGTGACAGTAGCCTTTTCAGGCGTGTTGTTTCCGCCTGTTGGTGTGCACTCCTTGTGGGTCGCATGATTCTGTCCATACCGCGTGGATACCCTCTTTCGTTGGGGTGTTACCGTCGTGGTGTGCTCCATGGCTATTCTGGAGTTGGTGCAGAATTCTTGGATCTCTTCGAAGGTGCAAACGCCTCGATTGGCGTCGTTGCTTGCCTGTGCTGCAGGAACTACAGCAGGCGTTGATGACGAATCCGCCGTGTCGCCCAGGGTGCGAAGAAATACGTCGTAAGAGCATATGCCCTTGTCCTCTGGGTGTTCGGTGAGCGGAAGCGAAGTGCTGCTGTCGAACTGCAAGCGGGGGTTTCCTGTCTCGAGGATAGTGCTTACCCCTGATTGCATTGCTTTGATGGAGGAGAAGACGTTGCGTCCCAGTCCAGGCACGAACATGGCCGAGATGCGAACAGGAAAGCGCTTGCCAGCCTGGTCGATGATGTATCCCCAGATGGTGCCTGTTGCTATTGCGAATACCTTCTTCCCGTTAGTTATGATGGTCTTTGGATCCTTTAGCTTCTTGTAATCCCTCATGCATTTCCGCAGTCTTGAAATCATCTCCTCGTCTATCAGGTGGTCCGACGCGCCGCTGTCCACAAGCATCGTGAACTTGTCGCTGTTGAGGTGAAAACCCCTGTTGCCGCTACCATTGGGGTGAAAACTCCGGGGGGGAAAAATCCTGTTGCCGCTACCAGCTAGCAGCCCTGTAAACGCGAACCCCTCTTCGAAACCATCGTCGAAGTTGAGAGACGGCTTTTCGTCGTCGTTGGGGCGTGTTCTCGCGCCTTGTACAGCAGAGGCAGTGTGAGCGCGTCCACTCTGCGGTGGGCGTGGCGCTCCTCGCTTGTAGCATTCCGTGTCGTCGTGCGAGGCAATTTTTTGTGTACAGAACACCACTTGTGCTCAGCTCCAACGTTGGATGCTGCCTTGCCATTTGAAGATTCCTTGTTCTTCTGCTTGTTGTGGGCGCCAATAGACTTGCTGTCGTTGTCGTCCTTCCTTTTCCAGCAGTTGCGGGCGTAGTGCCCTTGCTTTCCGCAATGACTGCAAGTCGATGCCGCAGTCATGGCTACGCCACGACCAACGATTTTGGTGTCGCTGTTGCGGGAAAGATCATCTAAATAAAGATGGTGCATCGTGCTTTGCATCTGATCGATGTCGAAGGTCGGGTCTCGGCACATCATCATCTTGGTGTCCTTGTACTCCGCCGTGAATCCTTGTACGCAAATGTCCTTAAATCTGCGGTCGGTAATCGGCTCGCCCATCTTCTCGAGCTCAGAGCGCGCGAGCGTCTTTTCCATAAAGTAGGAGTCCGGATTTTCTCCTTGCTCCATGTTGAAGTTGACAAGCTTGTTTATTTTTGCCCTGATCATTTCGTCAGTGACCTTGTTGTACTCCGAGACAAGCTGTTGTAGGGCCTTTTGTACGTCACCGGTCGTCCCAGTCTCATCCTCGTGCTTGAGTACAAGTAGAAATGCTGGTTTCTCCGTTAGTAGAAAAAGCATGGCGTACAGATCTTGATTTGCCCTTTCATAAGCTGCGATTTCTTGTGCGAGTGCTGGTGAAGATCCCTTACCGGCCGTTGCTTCGGTCGGTCGAGGATGCCCTTTAATGAGGTTAGCGATATCGCGTCTGGATACTCCAATTACAACTGCCAATCGTTTATACCAATCTCGAAAATCTGCTGGGCTGCGCCCATCAAACGTCCTTAGTCCTTTAATGGCGTTGGCGAATAAAGTGCTGCTGCTGTTGGATTCCCCCATGGTGATGATGAGTAGGTGCCAGAGAGCAGTTCACTCAGATGTCTTGTATGATATCGGTGCTTGTTCAGCATTGTTGTAGTACCAGTAATCCCGCCGCACGTATGATACGAGCTGCTGTATCAAACAGCCGTTTCGAGTGCAGTAGTGGTGTTTGTGTAGAAATCGAAGGCGTTATGGAGATTTCCAAAAAATACTCGGAACGTTCCAGAAAAGATACAGCAGTACGAAGTTCCTCCTGATGCTGCTGGTTGCTGGCTTGAACTACAAGTAGTCGCCTAGATGATAAGAGTCTCCTTTAACAGACGGCTACTCTACTGCCGGGAGTGCTCTTGATAAAACT
The DNA here is from genome assembly GCA_012845835.1 of Undaria pinnatifida. Taxonomy (NCBI): domain Eukaryota; class Phaeophyceae; order Laminariales; family Alariaceae; genus Undaria; species Undaria pinnatifida. Next base: position 17,489,267 of record JABAKD010000016.1, read on the forward strand.
TGTCGCTTGGAGTTTGGCGAGTCCTTACGGAGAAGTCGCGCCCATGGCCCGCACTCTCAACGAGGTGCGCTGGGCAGTTTTGGTCGGTCTATCACGATGATCACACGTGAAGCCTATGGCCCGCACTCAACGAGAGGTGCGTTGGGCTCGAATTTTGGTCGGTCTATCACGATGATCACACGTAAAGTCCTTGAACTACAGGTCAGAGCTCTATTAACAGAGAGTAGCGTGTACCGCTGAGAGTTGCCTCTGTACCGCTGATGCTCAGAACGACCCGCTTATTTGGAGTCGAGGCAACGTTCAGCAGTTGCTTACTCGAGTATATCAAGGTTTTGTTTTGGGGTCCTTGACGATGCAAAGACGGGTCCCGTGCGCGTGGATGGTTGATTTGGTACAACCTGTGATGTGGTGGCGTTCTATACCTCTGGGTACCTCGATCATAGCTCTGGCATCAAGTGCTCTGATTGAGTGCGTAGGGGCCTCTAGATATGCTCACTCACTCATCGCGCGTTTCCAACGAAGTACTCGTAGTCCTCCGTCTGATACTTTTCATCGTACTCGTGTATTGATGTAGAAGCTCCCGCAAGCAGCAGCAGATTTCTTGATCAGCCGTCCTCAGTGATGATGGTCGTGAGTCCGTGCTGCCGCTCTCCTCGTTTACGCGTGCGAGGCTCATAACCTATTGATTTATTCTTTGAAGCTCTCGAGGCTATAACCTATTGATAATCATAAACCATTAAACTTTAGGTGGCATGCGGCGTGTATCAGCTCTTAGCTGGTGTACGCTCGTAGGCTCGCTTTCGGATGACCCGATGAAGACACAGCCTATATATATATGATTTGAGGCAAACGAAGGCCACGGTTAGGTGAGCCTGTAAGAGCAGAGAGCTCTAGCAGAGAAGATGTTGTTCGACGACCCCAGGCCGATATGTTGATTGATGATTAATTTGCTCAGCAGATGAGAGCTGATGGCGAGCAAACCGGAGTGATCGAGGTGGGCCTGATCATCACCTGATCGAGACGGCACAATGCGTATGCTACGGACAGATGTACTCTACGGGTAGTTGTCTGATCTACCTGCAGCAACGTTTCCTGAGGCTTGCTCGTGGTCTACCGTACCTTTGGCAATGTTCCCTGAGGTTTTCTTCTGGGAGCTTAACTACGTCAACGTCCCGGCGGTCAACCTAAAAATCATATTCCATGAACGCTGCTAACCGTACGGTATTGCGCCGCATTATTTTTCGTACGAACATTACTCGTACGTACTACATGTACCAGCTTTTGGATATGGCTAACCAGCAAGCTGCTGTGCATCATGTATCCAAGATATATTGCTGCTGAGACTTGTGCTTGCTACGTACTGCATCGATAAACGACAACACTCAGACTTATTATAACTGTCTGTTGTACGAACAACTCGCAATGCATACCAGATGACTTTTAAGTGTTATCAAGTAACGACATGATGGTTACTGACAAGTAGCATCTCTAATAGAGGTTGTACATGCGACAGCACTGCCAAGGGGTAAGTTCACATAAATCGTGTTTGATTAAAGACAGAGGAACACTGGAATCAGGTGAAAAAAAACGACAGCAACAAATTGCGTCATCCGGCACACGATGACGAACAATAACAACAGTAGCAGCATCAGGCCCCGCACAACTTTTCTGTACGTGTAATTTCAATATCAGCAGGAGCGGCAGCTGCTGCAGTTCGACAACAGCAAGCAGCATTCCCAATACGATAATATGCACATAAATGGCGTACATACCTCACGATGCTAATACTTAGATTAATGATAATAAAAATGAATACTTACATTATATCGATTTAAGTGCGAGAAAAACGAGTAATACGTGAACATTATTTTGCGTGTCACCATAACACGTTAATGTCTTCATCGTGGTTCATTGATTCATGATAATAAAAACGAGTACTTTGTTATTTTTATTCTATTCAAGTGTGAGAAAAATGATGTAATACATGAACATTTTTTTCCGTGTCACCATAACACGTTAATATCTTCATTGTGATCCATTGCAGGATTAATGTCCATTATCACTACTGATTAGGTTTTGACCCATGAAAAACTTGATAAAAATGGGCGACCGGTGAATTACGCAGCTTGCAAAGATCCACAAAGGTTATTATCGACCCTAACTTTGTCGAACTCACACCTGGCGTTGTTGCAATACTTTTATATAAAATGCATACGATAGTACATTTAATTTGCCTTGAGCTGCGGTACGCAAATAACTAAAATATGAGGGCGAAAAAAAAAGTACAAGAGGATAAGAAAATGTACACACCGAGGCTCGAACCCAAAGGGGAGAAAACAAATAAAATAATTCGAAAAAATAGTGAATTCACCGCGACTCGCGGTTAACGATTAACAACCGTTCGGGGCTACCCTTCAAGCTACTGTTGTACGAATACTACTGGGACAGCATTTTGTGTCCTTATATGTACGACTACGCACTTGGCATTACACAACGTAAATTTGGCTAAAAACATGATTTTGCAGGACCTGTCTCGACACGAAGCGAGAACGGCCGAGACCACCCCCGGCAGAATCGGGAGGGGCGAGCAAGGTGGAGCACGTCCGTGAAACAGCGTGCCGAGAAGTGGACCTCAGCTCGTGTTATCTCGAAGACGGCTCAAAACCTGGTCTAAATCGGGCCTCTCGATCGCTGAGACGACAGGGTGTACATATTTATACGTCTATTTTACTATGCACGTATTCACAGCAACAGCAAGCAGCAGCAGCGGCAGTCCAACTACAAACGCTAGCCGTAGAGGTACAGTATGCATACATATAGTATTAGCAGCAGCAACGCCGTATAACTCTTACGTGGCGTGTAATTTCAATCGCAAACAGCATATGCTGCAGCAGCGGCAGCACCAGCAGTACGACCAACAGCAAACAGTATTCAGTATAATATGCATAAATTATAATAGTATGCTCTCACTTTGGGCCGGTACCCGGTACGTATCATACAGCATGCGCACAGAGTGTAATAGCTGCTAGCTGCAGCAACGCCGCTCAACGCACAGCTTTTGTGTGCGTTTAAAAACAACAGCATGCTGCGGCGGCGGCAGCACCAGCAGTACGTCCAACAGCAAGCAGTACTCAGCGTAATATATGCATACATAATAATATGTTCACCTAAGGCAGGTACCCGGTACATATTGAACAAACAACCGGGAAGCAACACAAGCATAAACAACACAAGAGTGCCATAATATTGCAAGAATAATAAAGCGTCGAGACTCGAACAAACTGGAGAAAAAACACTTTATAGAAAAACGCTATAAGCGTGATATGGCAAGGCTCGAACCCGCAACTCGTGAATACAAACAATGAGGGTCTAACATATGTTCACTTTGGGCCGGTACCCGGTACATATAGAGCAAACAAAAGGGAAGCAACCCAAACATAAACAAAAAAAGAGTACAACAGAAATTTGCAAGGAAAACACGATAAAAAATAACTCGAGACTCGACCGCAAACGGGAGAAAAACAAAAAATAAAACAAAAAAATCGAAAACCTACGACAGCAAGGCTCGATCTCGCGACTGGTGAATTCACACTACGACGGTCTAACTGCCACACTACTACTACTGCTGTTGCAACTGCCTTTTGTGTTTAAAAAGGACACTTAGTGTTTATATTCGTACGGCTCCGCACTTGAAATTTCGGAACGGAAAAATGTCAAAAAAGGGATATAAGCGTAGGCCACCACGACACGAATCGAGCACGGCCGACGCCGACCCCGACAGGGTCGGGAGAGTCGAGCAAGGTGATGCACGCGCAGGAAACAGCGCGGCGAGAGGTGGACCTCAGCTCGAGTTGTCTCGAAGACAACTCAAAACCTGGTCTAAGGCCGCTCTCGTGCCAGGGCCAACATTTTGATACTTGTATTTATTTATTTATTCTCATTCCAGGCAGGAACCTCCTTCCGGTCTTCTTTTTTTTTTGTCATTTTTTGTACTGCTTGCTGTAGTTCCTATTTTCTTCTTTGCTTGGCTTTTGTTGTGTTATCCCTACTGTGTTATCCGCACCCGGTACGCTGTTGCCGGGTACCAGGGATTTCTTTCTTCTTTCCTCTGTTGTTCATTTGACATTGATTTTGGTTTGAATTATCTTTTTCACAGCAGTCCATAGGAGTTTTTTTTCTTGTATTTTCCCCCTTTCTTTGTGTTTGTTCTTCGAATGCGTAACTATAATAAAGCCACACCAACTAATTTAAGTTTTTTCTAAGAACCGCTGGAGCACTGAGCCCTATGACGGACCGCCGGCTATTATAGACCTTTTTTGTAAGTGTAGTATGGAAAATAAGGTGTGACTGACGTGTGTGTTTTTGTTTGAACTTATTTTCCACCCATGCATCGACATCCAGCACACATATTAATAGTGTCCGTGCCGATTCGTCATCCTAGAGAGACGCCAAAAAAAAATCTGTACTCGTAGTCACAAACTCCGAGACGGACGTATACATCGCGAGTGCTTGTTAAAGCAAGTTACGAGGCGCATACGGTATACCCATGCATGCGGTGCCCGGGCTGTTTTCCCGGAGCATGGCGAAGGGAATCTTGGCATTATCAAACTCGCCAGCTTGCACCTGCCATCAAAATCGTGCACCTCCGTCCGCTTCACACATATTTTTTTGTATTTTTCATTCCTGAGAGAGCGTGGCGGGCGGCAAATAAATGCCGCCCGCGGAGCGAAGCGCCTTGTACCAAGTACCAACTCTCCCTACGAATCAGAAGCTACGTAAAAACCGACGGAAAAGAGGCCAGTTCTTCAGCAACACGCCTGCCTGTTGTCTTATCGGCTGCCTTTTTGCCAAGTTTCAGCTTGCCGCAGCAGCAATCCGTAGCATCTCAGGCTGATCTCAGCTCTGCTATAGAGCCCTCGCACCGCTATCGACCGCCACCTACCTTTGCTAAAGTAACCGCATTAGCCACACGCCTGGTTATATTTGTTTCGCCCGTCTGTACAACACGATGAAGGAAAGAGGTACCGCGTTGCCCACCGCTGCAACGCTGGTTGTGCATCTCCTAGTTGACAGAAGCTGCTCAACCTCTCGCCCAGCAGACCCCCTTCAAGAAGCCCTGGAATGAGGCTGCCCCCGAGGGTTTTCAGCATTTGGAGCACGTCAACATCTGCATTCCTAACCACGGGCCGGGCAAGCAGCTGTACTACGACGTCTTGGGTTTCGCTCCGGACGAGAGGCGGGCACACAACATCGAGAAAGGAAGCGGGACGATCTGGGCCACCTTAGGGGTACGGTGTTTTCTTTGCCATTTGCTTTGTTTTCATGCCAGCTATTTTTTTTATGCGACACTTTTGGTCTGACGTTGCTATGTGTAGTTTAACAACGAAGTTTTTTTCAGTTCCGAAAGAGTTTTTTTCCCCGTGAAAACAGTTGTTGTCCTGTAAATAGACTCTGCAACCTCAGAAAAAAGTGTCGCAATAAAGAAAGCCTAACTACTAGTACTTAGTAGTTCACCTTCGATCTTTGCTCCTTCCCTCCCGGGCGGGTACCCTTGGTTGAACTTATTTCTTCTCCCCGGGCGTGAGCGCGGTCTTACTGAAACATAGCTGAAGGCCCATCGAAGCTTGCATCACAGTAAGCGTTGGCTTCCGCGCGGTAACGGTGGCAACAGGGTGGGTGTCGAAATCCCGTTCAAAAAGCACGATGGATCGATGGGCGAGTGGAAATCGATTCGCGAATTTCCAACTACCCGGCCCTGTCTTTAATGCCTTTTGGAACTGCGCCCTCCTTTTCGAGGACATCTTCGTTCTAGTGTAGGATAATGTTTGCAGTTCTAAAACGATTAAGCGCGCATTTGCATACGTTAGCTGTGTTTTGTTCCTTGTTTTACCGTGAGGCCTTGCTTCCCATCCCGTTGTGGGCATTGGTCTATTGTAGCACCTCGGGTATGCAGAACGTGATGGCGATCCCACCGTGTCCCGAACTCGATGCCGGCGCTTCACTCTTTTCCTGGATCTTTTACGGGCCGTTTTTGCGACCTCACGATCGGCGATGATACTCCTGATTCCGCTTCGTCTGCTGCCTCTACCACTGGTGGTGGTGGTCCTTGTTTTTTTTGCTGTTTGCAGACGACCCAGATGCACCTATCGCAAGGTAAGCGGCGTGTGTGCGGGTCCGGTGGCCTTTTGTCTTTATGTGAAAGTTTATGCCGTTCCTCTTTTTGTTTAATGGTCGATGCCGACCTCGCGGGGGCAACGCAAGTTAAGAACGCGCGGAGGGGGGTCCGTGACCGGAAAGCGCAAGCGGTGACTCTTTTTCTGTTTCACGTTTTCACTGCTTAAATGTTTTATTTTGCTGAAAGCTCAGTACGGAAACAGCAATCCTTGTGTAGCACGTGTCGCGGTATTCAATTGGGCCTTGACTACCACCGGTTCCTATGGATGGCATGCTCGGTGTGTGGTGCACAACGCTGTACACTCTATCCTATTCCGATCCCACTCCGATTCCTGCTTTTGAACATTCTACCGCGCAACGGGGTCCTTCAAAAATTGAAAAAGCAGGCCAAACGCAACAGTCAGTGGTCAGCACCCTACATCATTTTTTGCGTGCGTTTTGGGATAGTCTATCCCGCGACGGCAGCGCCAGTAACACCGTCCTTTGGGCGGCAAGCTGTGACGCCATGATGCGTTCGACGGCGTTACCACCGCCCGGTGGCAGGTGTGCGAGATGTCTTGTTATGGAAAACGTTGCGTCTCTTAAGCATCTTCATCGCAAAGCGATGTTATCTCCCGCGCCAAAAATGTATTTACCTCGTTGCGACGGCACAGCTTGGAAGAGAGCCGGCGTAAAGTGCACGGCTGAGGGCGGCCACACCACATTGCTCCGCGCAGTGCGTGCCGTATACATAGGATTGAAACTTCGCCAAGTGCGTGCCGGGTAGGATTGAAACGCCGCCTTCGGTGCCCGTCTGTGTCCCCCGATGCTGCCGACCGCAGGGGAACCTCAAGTGGTCCCCGGCACGATCGGTCTCGTCTACTCCGACCTAGCTGAAGTTGTCTCCCGCCTTAGCGAAGCGAACCGTGATGCACTCGAAGGCACCGCGTTTGCATGGAGGGAGGAGAGCGACGGCGTTGTCAACGTGTCGTGCCCGTACGGTGAGAAATGATGTCCCATGTCCTCGGGCGCCCCCTTAGTTGTCTGCGGATTTTTTACGGGCACAGAACAGTAGAGCTACGTGTGTCGTGCATGCACGAGCACCCGCCATAGTGGTGTTGCGTTTTCTGCTCCAAGAGCATCCTTCAACACTTTGATACCGACCGCATTGCTTGCCCTTCATTCGTGTGGGCACCCCTCGCGCGTCCAGGAAACTTCTTCCGCCTCCACAAGCGGAAACCTGACCCATCGGCGGCCGACGGCCAGAGCCTGGCTCCCCTCGACGCTAGGGGAGGGAGCATGCCCAATGTGTCCCCACCCGCAGCCGAAGGCCTAGGCATCGCCTATGTTCACTTCCGCGTAAAACCTGGCGCTAGCGCCGGCATCGCTCGCTTTTACCAAGAGGTTTTCGGTGCGGAGGCGGAAGAGATCGCGGTTTCGACGTCATCGGGGGAGACGACGTGCTCGTTGGTGAGGGTCACACGAGTGGGCCTTGTTCGGGGAGGGGGGAATCGTTTTTTTTTGTGTGGTCGGATGACCTCGCGCTCAGCTGGGCCTAACCGAGCAGACCGATAGTCTTGCATAAAGGCGGTATCAGCAACGATCTAGATGATATCGATACATGAATGCGAAACTGCGGTTTTCTTTGCCATAGAGGAGGTGTTTTACCACCCACCATCAGTCGCTCTGCCTGTTCACCCAAGGCACCTAGCCAATTGCATTTGCAACGCGTACCGTTTGACGCGCTCGTGGCTTCCGCTGCGGGTGCTTCGGTGCGCGAGTCCTGGATGGTCACACTTTCTATTGAACACGGCGTTACTGACGATCTACTTACAGTCCACAGTAGCACCTCTGTGCTTTACCCTTTTCCCACTGTACTGTAAGAAAAACTGTATCTAAGCCCAACTCCAATTAAATTGTCCCCGAAATGGAGGTACCACCCTCGAGGGGTTCGTCTCTCACGACTCTGGTTCCATTGGCTGTCTCCACTGCTTTCGCCCTTGGGTGTGTGTTGGGGGGGGGGGGGTACAGGGTGATGAGACCGATGGCGGCACTCAAGCCTCCGGAGTGGTGGTCAGGGTCGGCCCTGTCCAGAAACTCGTGTTTGTGGAAGAACCGGAGGCTCCGCCTGAGTACGACGGGCACCACATCTGCGTATACCTGACGGACGAAGGTGACGGCCGCGGGAATGTGTCATCAGTAGGTGCTTATTGATCTAGTTTATCGACGGTAAGCAGCAATGGCCTCATCAGTGTTGTTATCCTGATCGACGTACAAATCGAGCGGCATAACTTGTACCGTTTCACGCGTTTTGTTTTTCGTTACACTCGGACGGGCCCCGGATTGCGCTCTTGTTGAATGTTTGTGTGCTTGGCCGCTATTCCGTTGGGCACCTGGTCGTGAGAGTAGCGCTTAGCGTATTTCAGGGCCGGGGGGCGCAGGCTTGGTATCAGGAGTGTTTCCCCAAAAGTCTGCGTGAGACGCGCTCTCCAGTTTTTGGCGCGTTTGGGGCCTGCGTCGCTGGCGGAACATGGGCGTGCCGCGACGAATGGGTGTGTAGACGTAGACGCGTTTTATTCGGTCAATCGTCGGCAGCGGGGGACGGTAGCGGCATTGCTTCATCGTGCTGCTCTAGACTGCCGGATGGGCCATCAACCCCCTCGCTGGGAAAATACGAGAACCGATCAATTGCGGTATCCGGCGATGCTGTGAGCACGTTTCACGGGGATGCGCTCCAACAACGTTCTTCGACACACTTGGGATTTTTCTACCGTACGTGAGTTCTACTGTTGGGAGTCGCGTTGTACACCCTACAGCTTTGTAACTGCTCGACGCGAAACGGCGAATGCACGTCTCTATGAGGGCGTTCAGATCGGCTTTTCCCTCTCTTTTCGTGCTATTTTCTCTCGCGTTCACTTTCTCTGTTTTGATGTCCTCTTCGGACGCTTGTCTTCCAGGATTTCGACGCAGCTTCTTAGAGGCGGATAAGCGAGGGTTGATATTCACCAACCCGCCCGCGAACTACGGAGAAACGGACACCCTTGAAATTACTCTGGAGGAAAAGCAGTTCCGCGTCAAGAACTTGGTGAGATGTCGACAAGTTGTACCTCAACCGCGAGCACCTAAAGGAGCTTATGGATCTAATTCGTTTCGGTCGTTTTTGTTTTCGGTGGGGTTTAGATTTCCATATTGAAGCTGGCAGCAGCACCGCGTAGATAATTTAACACGCTACAGACGCATGGAAGTGCGGCGAGCTTAAGCTTCATTTTTACCCGTCCGCCGGAGCATAGATATAGCAAATACTGTGTGAGCATGAGAGTAGAATTTTTACTCTGTTATCGTTGAAGGTACAGTAGTGTACCCCTCCTCTCGTGGAGGGACTTCTGTTGGGTTGCGATGGCTGGGAGTGGCATTGTGCGCGCTTGGCCTCGCGCCCCGAGCAAGGAAGGGGTGGCCGCCCCTGCTGCCCCCTGTTTAGCGTTCGTGGACCTCGAGCTACAGCGCATCGAGGCGGTCGATTGGCGATTGCGCATTCTCGACATTTGTTGCGTTCTGCGCCGAACATCAAGCCGCTTTCTACTATAAATTTCGGAAGCATTCGCTTGGCGTTGCTAATTCCGCCCACATCGCACGCTCTCACACCGATCAATAGGTAGACCCAGCCACAGGAGAGCTCCTGCACGTGCTGGAGCACGAAATCCGATGCGTTTTACACCCCTCTTATCCTGTGGGACGGGATGTGCTGGCGAAGGAATAGGCTGCAGCGATTGACGTTTGTTTTATGTCAGGGTGAGGGAGGGGCGAGGGGAAGGAACGGGGAGGCGGCGGTGGGTTGGAATTCCGCGACATGAGAGGTGTGCGATTAATTTAGTACACAATCGCCTCGATGACCTCCCCGCGCTCTTTTTCGTTCTGGGCAGTGTGCCGCTTGCTGTGTTCTGGTGCTCTCGTGTGCTCGATGGATTGCCGGAGCTCATCGTCAGCGCACGGTATGAATCGTTTGGATTCGAAATTAGTACGGGGCTCAACAACGCTCTTGAAAAACGTTATGCATTTCAAACGGGTCGTGTAGCTACCGCAGCAGCGGTGCCAAAGCCAGCTCAAGGGACTACAACAGTCATACTGCATTCGCATGTTTTTCCCGGTTGATTTTCTTGTCTGCTGTCTTTTTCAAACCAACCAAACGCGGCTGTCGTGGTCGGCTGAAAAATGACCTTCGTCGCCTGTCGGTGACATCGGGGATACGAATGTAGTGTTGACATTCGTTGGGTTGATGTTACCCCCTCGTGTGCTGTTTTATCTCTCTTTCTACGCATGGGATGTCTCTTTGGCGGGGGGGGGTTGACGTAGACTCGTGCTACGATAGAGGTTTTTCCACTTTTTTTCTGAGATATGAAAAACCCCTTCGCCTCTCTAGGAAAACAACTAGAATCGTGCAAACAAAAAGGCATATTTCTGACGATTTTTGGTTAAGAAGCCCCGTCAATCAGAGAACATTTCAGCCAGAAAGTGCTACCTCTAACGTAGGACGCGTCCATAGGGAGTCGCTTGTTCGTGGCAGGCACGTAGAGGTTTCGTTTTTTTTGTTATGGATGCGGTTTGCACCTCATCGGTGGCGCTGTAGCTTTAGAGGGGTGTCGTCTCTACCCAAGCAGGACCAGTCTGGGGAGGTACAGCAGTACACTCGATTGATGAGCGATCGGAACGAAGTTAATATTGCGAAGACTACAGCAACAGCACGGACAATGTACTCCGGCGTGCTTCTCCTGTTCTGTGCTACGCCCAGAGCACGCAGGCTTTGCTCGTAAGGTCCTATGGCTGTGGTGTCGGAGAGCACCCGGTCATGCCCCTTTAGCTTACTACGAGGTACCTCCCAGCCGTCACGCATTGCGTTCCCCCTTGAGATAACATCCCTCTATTTGACCAGCAGCTTCAGTAGAGTACCGTATTACTCATTTAGTATTCAATAGTCCCCGTATCGGCACTACAACGGGAACGCCAAACTCTCAACACTGCACGTACCGGCAGTATTCTGGATAGTGCCGGTTGCCTTTGTGGTAGGAATACCAAACCCTCAATAATGCTGGTATTGGCATTATAGCGGGAATACCAAACTCTCAACACTGCACGGACCGGCAGTATTCTGGGTAGTGCCGGTTGCCTTTATGGCAGGAATACCAAACCTTCAATAGTGCTGATATCGGCATTGTAGCGGGAATACCAAACTCTCAACACTGAATGTACCGGCAGTACTTTGAGTGGTGCCGGCTGCCGTTATAGTAGGAGTCCCAAACCCTCAATAGTGCCGGCTGTCAGAGATGTCGGGTGACGTAATTTCGTCATTCCGGCGAGCCGGTTTTGCGGTAAGCAATATTCCTGGGCTGGGGAAACTACCAAGGCTTATCACGGTATCTTATAATTGAGACGGGACGGGACGGGACTGTTTCGACATGTTTGTCGGGAAAACTTTTGAAGACGGGACGGGACGGTAAAATGTCGACCAAAAAAAGGTTGTCGAGACGGGACGGGATGCGGCAGTGGGTGCGCAATCTATCAACAGGACGGGACGGTAAGTTTCAACTGGATAGATTTTCACGATGGGACGGGACGGTAAAGTTCACCGAGATTTTTTTCCACCAGGTGATGGGACTGTAAATGTATTTTTTTCGCGACGCGACGGGACGTGAATGCAATTTTTCACGACGGGACGCGACGGGACGGTAAATACAATGTTTCACGACGGGACGGGACGGGCGTACCATGGAACCGCTTTTGCCTGTCCCAAACGTGAGTTGTGTACTATGCAATGCAGTGTAGTAGTAGTGCGACATTGTATCGTTGGGTCAAAACAGTTGTTGTCCCAGAGGAACGAACGCAAACAAACACTCGTACGAATCGTACGTATATATAACTTCATCTTGAAATTGATATCCCCATGATAAATTTCCCCGGCACGGCGAAATCACACCAAATTACGCTACGATTTCGTGTTAATGTATGCATCATACAAGTATAGTACAACCAAATCTCGTCATGCTTCCTCTACAGAAAAAACCTTGCCAGCCGCGGCGTTTTAGGCAGCGACGGATGCGGCAGCCCCCGTGTCGCAGTTAGCCTTCAACGCCGCTACATCCTGGAGAACCTCCGCTAGCCCGGGGATCAAGTGCGAGTTGAGCTTAAGCAGCATCATATTCTCGATTTTGTCAGGCCCAAGGGAGGTGCGCAGTCGAGTAACGTCTGCCCATAGAGCAGAGCATTTCCTTTCTGCTTGGCAACTGGTGGTGGTGGACGTCGATGCCCAGATGCCGTCGAGCCAACAGCCCGACATCTGGCCAGCGAGCCGGCACTACCATCTTCCCCGTTTTTGCATCTACTTCGTCCATTGGCTGTACCTTCCACGCGTTGAGTACATCGAAATCAGGCGAATTCGGCGCAACAGGCGTTTTCATGTACTTTTCATATTTTCATATTTTCGTATTTTTTCGTTCTTCAAAAATTTCTAAATTCGTATAACTTAATTTTAATTTGCATACTAGTCTACTGTGAACGATATGAACAAAGTGAATTTCCAATGTGAAAAAACGATTTAGTAAATTCGTTAATTCTTGGTGGGACTGGACTGGAAGAGTCAACGGGCAGGCGTGGATCTTGGACGGGCGGGGACAAGTTTTGTCGGCTGAACTGGACGGTAAAGACAACGGTGCAGGTTTGGATGACGGGACGGGACGGGACGGTAATTGAATATATCGCGACGGGACGGGACGGCAATTTTCAACGGGAGTGATTTTCTTGACGGGACGGGACGGTAAAGTCCAAAGGGACAGAGTTTGATGACGGGACGAGGAGGGTAAGTGACAACGGTTGGAGATTTGTCGACGGGGCGGGACGGAACGGGACGACGGGACCAGTTTGGCGACGGTTTTACCGTCCCATCCCGTCTCGTCCCGCCGTTACCGTCGTTCCCGTCCCGTAATACCGTGATCTGGACTCGGCCGCCGCGAATAGCGCTGTCTTGATCTGGGTCACTTGGTCGTTGCTTCCATGTGTTTTGGCTGTTACTTATTAATACTTATTATATATAAGATGGCATGTGGCGTGTATCAGCTCTTAGCTGGTGTACGCTCGTAGGCTCGCTTTCGGATGACCCGATGAAGACGCAGCCTATATACAAGATTTGAGGCAAACGAAAGCCACGGTTAGGTGAGCCTGTAAAAGCAGAGAGCTCTAGCAGAGAAGATGTTGTTCGACGACCCCAGGCCGATATGTTGATTGATGATTAATTTGCTCAGCAGATGAGAGCTGATGGTGAGCAAAAAGGAGTGATCGGGGTGGGTCTGGCCATCACCTGATCGAGACGGCACAATGCGTATGCTACGGACAGATGTACTCTACGGGTAGTTGTCTGATCTATCTACAGCAACGTTTCCTGAGGCTTGCTCGTGGTCTACCGTACCTTTGACAATGTTCCCTGCGGTTTTCTTCTGGGAGCTTAGCTACGTCAACGTCCCGACGGCCAGCCTAAAATCATATTCCATGAACGTTGCTAACCGTACGTTATTGCGCCGCATTATTTTTCGTACTAACATTACTCGTACGTACTACCTGTACCAGCTTTTGGATATGACTAACCAGTAAGCTGCTGTGCATCATGTATCCAAGATATATTGCTGCTGAGACTTGTGCTTGCTACGTACTGCATCGATAAACGACAACTAACGGACTTATTATAACTGTCTGTTGTACGAACAACTCGCAATGTATACTATTAATAATAGATGACTATTAAGCGTTATCAAGTAACGACATGATGGTTACTGACAAGTAGCATTTCTACCTGCTCCCGTTAAGTTAACACTTTCTCACTCTGCCTTACATGCCAAAAAACTCCATAACAGAAATGCATGCAGCAACAATGATAAATTTTGGGAAAAATGTTTTGAGTAGAGCAAGCTCATGTTGCTAAAATACCCAAGGGGTGAACATAAGATGAGCGGACACGAAAAAATCCTGCCCTGACACTATACGTGCTTATGCATGTGTATGCAAGTCAAACTTACTACTAATAGCTCACAATACTAGAATCATCAGACGTGAACTATATTCCGGTCGGTTAATCAACCAAGGAGTAGAATATGTTTGAGGTAGTCTAATAACGTGAATATGTTCATCATTCCGCAACAATCATAGGAGTGAACAGCCTACCACTGTTCCTGCCGCCCTCAAACAAAGGGGCACTGCCAGCGATTTACAACTGGATGCAACCACTTATTCTAGAGAGACATCACCTCTCTGTATCTTAACCTTCCGTGTGTACTTGTTTAGGTGGCGGGTTTTTACGGCCGTATATATCCTGAAGTACCGGAGATGGCGTAGTCAAATGTAAGATTCAACTATTCAGTAGAAATAACTCTTCGACTTGTACTGTTTACTTGGCATTAATTGCGATATTTCGCATTCTCCAAACCATGCACCACACCGGTCGTTGTCTCTGCTCGCCCCGTACAAAGAGAACATTCGACATTCTACGTACAGCTTTGGTAAAGAGATTACGCATTTCACACTTCCAGTGGCTTGACCTTGTTGGTGTAGACGTTGTCGGTGTAGACGTTGATGTAGACGTCGTTAGATGTGCTTGGTCTGTTGTCCGTCGCTTGGACTTAGAGGCTTAATTTCATCTTGAAGTTGGAAAGGTAGGTAGATTTATTTCTCTCAAAACTTATTGCCGTCATCGGCTCCGCCTCGACTGTTAATTGTGCAGCCAGTCTCTGCGTCTTGGCCTCGACGTTTATGGGCTCGTCGTTCAGGATGGAGAGGAAGCTTGAGGTTGGCTTGCGGGTGTACACGAAGGCCGGAGATGTCGCCAGTGGCTCTTGATCGTCCTGTGTTGATTTCGCAGATCCTGTCTCGGGGTTTGCCCGCGGCTGTCCTTTTGTTGTTGTGAGCGTGTGAACCTCCTCCTGTCGGTCTGTTTTGTTGTTGAGCTTGGCTCCAAGGCTTGGCTCAAAAGTAGCTGGTGTGATCCCGGGTGTAGCGGACATTGTCGATCCGTCGACCCTTGGCTCAGCTGATGGTCTGGTAGTCCCAGATGGCGATGATCCAGCGACTCCAATGGTCCCATGTGCTGCTGTTGTTCCAGCTGATGCTCCGGTGATCCAACATGAAGTTAATCCAGTGATCCCGGATGCAGTTGCTCCGATGTGCGATGGTGATCCCGATGACGTTGCTCCAAAGATCCCATGCGAAGATGCTTTGGAGATCCCAGCTCCGATAATTCCGGTTCCGGTGATTCCAGGCGATGCTGATCCGCGAAGTGGATGGCATCTTAGTATGTCGTTGGGGATTTTAATCACCTGGTTTTCCTCCTCCAAGATCCGAAACGGGTCTCTCTCGGTGCAGGTGAAGTTTACACACGTGGGCAGTGAGGTTGTCCCCGATGCTCCTGTTGCGTGCGTGTTGTCGAAGGTATTCTCGACTCTTGGATTGGGTCTTGTACTGACGGTCTCGTGATGCGGTACATCCGGTGCGGCACAGTAGCCTCTTCAGGCGTGTCGCCCAGGGTGCGAAGAAATACGTTGCAAGAGCATACGCCCTTGTCCTCTGGGTGTTGGGTGAGCGGAAGCGAAGTGCTGCTGTCGAACTGCAAGTGGGGATTCCCCGTCTCGAGGATAGTGCTTACCCCTGATTGCACTGCTTTGATGGAGGAGAAGACGTTGCGTCCCAGTCCAGGTACGAACATGGCCGAGATTCGGACAGGAACGCGCTTTCCAGCCTGGTCGATGATGTATCCCCAGATGGTGCCTGTTGCTGTTGAGAATACCTTCTTCCCGTTAGTCATGATGGTCTTCGGATCCTTTAGCTTCTTGTAATCCCTCACGGTTTTCCGCAGTCTTGGAGTCAGCTCCTCGTCCATCAGGTGGTCCGACGCGCTGCTGTCCACAAGCATCGTGAACTTGTCGCTGTTGGGGTGAAAACCCCTGTTGCCGCTACCATTGGGGTGAAAACCCCTGGGGTAAAATCCCCTGTTGCCGCTACCAGCTAGCAGCCCTGTAAACGCGAATCCCTCTTCGAAACCATCGTCGAAGTTGGGGGACGGCTTTTTGTCGTCGTTGGGGCGTGTGTTCGCGCCTTGTACAGCAGAGGCAGTGTGAGCGCGTCCACTCTGCGGTGGGCGTGGCGCTCCTTGCTTGTAGCATTCCATGTCGTCGTGCAAGGCAGTTTTGTGTACAGAACACCACTTGTGCTCAGCTCCAACGTTGGATGCTGCCTTGCCATTTGAAGATTCCTTGTTCTTCTGCTTGTTGTGGGTGCCAGCAGACTTGCTGTCGTTGCCGTCCTTCCTTTTCCAGCAGTTGCGGGCGTAGTGCCCTTGCTTTCCGCAATGACTGCAAGTTGATGCCGCAGTCATGGCTACGCTACGACCGGCGATTTTGGTGTCGCTGTTGCGGGAAAGATCATCTAAATATAGATGGCACATCGTGCTTTGCATCTGATCGATGTCGAAAGTCGGGTCTCGGTACATCATCATCTTGATGTCCTTGTACTCCGAGGTAAACCCTTGTACACAGTTGTCCTTGAATCTGCGGTCGGTAATCGGCTCGCCCATCTTCTCGACTCAGAGCGCGCGAGCGTCTTTTCCATAAAGTAGGAGTCCGGATTTTCTCCTTGCTCCATGTTGGAGTTGACAAGCTTGTTTATTTTTGCCCTGAGCACTTCGTCAGTGACGTTGTTGTACTTTGAGACAAGCTCTTGTAGGGCCTCTTGTCCGTCACCGGTCGTCCCAGTCTCATCCTCGTGCTTGAGTACAAGTAGATATGCTGGTTTCTCCGTTAGTAGAAAAAGCATGGCGTACAGATCTTGATTTGCCCTTTCATAAGCTGCGATTTCTTGTGCGAGTGCTGGTGAAGATCCCGTACCGGTCGTAGCTTCGGCCGGTCGAGGATGCCCTTTAATGAGGTTAGCGATATCGCGTCTGGATACTCCAATCACAACCGCTGATCGTTTATACCAATCTCGGAAATCAGCTGGGCTGCGCCCATCGAACGTCTTTAGTCCTTTAATGGCGTTGGCGAATGAAATGCTGCTGCTGTTGGATTCCCCCATGGTGATGATGAGTAGGTACCAGAGAGCAGTTCACTCAGGTGTCTTGTATGATATCGGTACTTGTACAGCAGTTTAGTAGTACCAGTAATCCCGCCGCGCGTATGATACGAGCTGCTGTGTCAAACGGCCGTTTCGAGTGCAGTAGTGGTGCTTGTGTAGAAATCGAAGGCATTATGGAGATTTCCGATACATATTTTTTAGAAATAAAAAAATACAGTAGTAGTACCTGATGCTGCTGGGGGCTGGCTTGCACTAGTCGCCTTGATGATAGGAGTCTCTTTTAACAGGCAGCTACTCTACTGCCGGGAGTTGCTCTTGATAAAACTTGTCGCTTGGAGTTTGGCGAGTCCTTACTGAGAAGTCGCGCCCATGGCCCGCTTTCTCGACGAGAGGTGCGTTGGGCTCGAATTTTGGTCGGTCTATCACGATGATCACACGTGAAGTCCTTGAATTAGAAGTCAGAGCTCTACTAACAGACGGTAGCTTGTACCGTCGAGAGTTGCCTCTGTACCGCTGATGCTCAGAACGACCCCCTTATTTGGAGTCGAGGCAACGTTCAGCCGTTGTTTATTCGAGTATATCGAGGTTTTGTTTTGGGGTCCCTGACGATGCAAAGAAGGGTGCCGTGCGTGTGGATAGTTGGTTTGGTACAACCTGTGATGTGGTGACGTTCTATACCTCTGGGTACCTCGATCACAGCTCTGGCATCAAGTGCTCTGATTGAGTGCGTAGGGTCCTCTAGATATGCTCACTCACTCACCGCACGTTTCCAACGAAGTACTCGTAGTCCTCCGTCTGATACTTCTCGTCGTACTTGTGTAGAGATGTAGAAGAAGCTCCCGTAAGGAGCAGTAGATTTCTTGATCAGCCGTCCTCAGTGATGATGATCGTGAATCCGTGCTACCGATTCCTCGTTTACGCGTGCGAGGCTCATCACCTATGAATCTCTCTTATATATGAGATGGCACGTGGCGTGTATCAGCTCTTAGCTGGTGCACGCTCGTAGGCTCGCTTTCGGATGACCCGATGAAGACACAGCCTATATATATGATTTGAGGCAAACGAAAGCCACGGTTAGGTGAGCCTGTAAAAGCAGAGAGCTCCAGCAGAGAAGATGTTGTTCGGCGACCCCAGGCCGATATGTTGATTGATGATTAATTTGCTCAGCAGATGAGAGCTGATGGTGAGCAAAAAGAAGTGATCGGGGTGGGTCTGGCCATCACCTGATCGAGACGGCACAATGCGTATGCTACGGACAGATGTACTCTACGGGTAGTTGTCTGATCTATCTACAGCAACGTTTCCTGAGGCTTGCTCGTGGTCTACCGTACCTTTGACAATGTTCCCTGCGGTTTTCTTCTGGGAGCTTAGCTACGTCAACGTCCCGACGGCCAGCCTAAAATCATATTCCATGAACGTTGCTAACCGTACGTTATTGCGCCGCATTATTTTTCGTACTAACATTACTCGTACGTACTACCTGTACCAGCTTTTGGATATGACTAACCAGTAAGCTGCTGTGCATCATGTATCCAAGATATATTGCTGCTGAGACTTGTGCTTGCTACGTACTGCATCGATAAACGACAGCTAACGGACTTATTATAACTGTCTGTTGTACGAACAACTCGCAATGTATACTAGATGACTATTAAGCGTTATCAAGTAACGACATGATGGTTACTGGCAAGTAGCATCTCTAACATCACTTACTATGTTATCGATTCTGGTATACGTCACATACCAGGTTCCCGGGTACCTGGCATTCATTAGCGCTCTCGTTATCGCAATTGTTGTGCGCGCTCGATAGTGTCGGCTGCGCTGCTCAACAACCACCAAAAAGCACGTCCTATTGTTGTCGTAGTGCGAATCCCCACCACCGCCTCCTACCCTGCTTCCTTTTGATTGCGGGGCTTCTTTCTCATGATGCCGTCTCTCGTCGTTGTGCATTGCGGCGCCTTGCCCTTCCTTGCGCGGCTTGTCTCCGCCGCGTTAGTGCTGCGTGGACGACATCTGTGTCTGTCGGCCGTGTTGTGGTGCCATCTCGCTTCCCACTACGGGAAAAACCGCAGACAAGCTGCGGTCCATACTCGAGTGAGGGTTGGTGTCGACGGCTGTGCGATAGGGGCAATAATGTTGTTGTCTATATCTGTTTGTTGCCGCATAATGATTTTGACGCGAACCTGTACGTAATGCTGCAGAAAATACGCTTTGGGCGCACGTGCAGCCTAGGCGGAAATTTGCTTTGATCTCACTCCGTGCACTGTGCGCCGTCTTGCGTTTTTCTCCGTTCGGTTATATGTTTTTATCGCGCTTTGTTCTTGTTCGGTTTTCGTCGCGCCACCTGTCAAGGCAGCGAAGAGCTCTTTCCCCTAAACGTTGCCCAGCTATTGTCGTACATTTAATCGTTTTTGCAACTCTTTAAGACGCCTTAGTCTTTATTCCATGTGGCTCGTCCCCATAACGGAAGTGTAGTACCACAAGGACGCAAAGACAGTCGATCTGCCGTTCCATGCGGACGGAATGCATTTGTTTGGCTGCGTTTAGACCTCAACTCCCGATCGTAGCGCCCTTCAATTTCGTCTAAGTCGATTCCACCTCACAATTTTCTACTCCCCGACTCCGACCCCCTTCTGACCCTCGCCTCTCCTCTCCGCCACCTCCCTCCAATGCATGCGGGCAATGATTACACCCTATCCCCAAATCAAAACAGACTACGGCCATGCATGACAATTGTTACCCCCCCCCCTCCCCACCTTTCACGGCGCTTCGCGCTTGGTGCAAGCAATGCCTGCCTGGTTGGTGAAAACCCGACGTGCTCCGTCCCGGCATAGTAGGGATGCGAGGGTCTTATGGTCATACGGCTACGGCCATGCACAAACTGAGTACCCCCTTCCCCTCCAACCTCTCCCCACCAAGCCGCAACTAAGAAATAGTTGTGTTCGTTTAGATTCCATTCTTGGGCCCATAGGCGGCTTCGGGCGAAGCCCTTTAACACAACACTTCCCAATACTGTGTCTTGGGCTTTTTCGTTTCTCCAGGGTGGAGTTGACGATCTACATTTTCCGCTACCACGGGAGCAACTACATCGGATCGACGTTCCCAGGAGAAGCCTGACTGTTCTCCTATGATACCCATTCCTGCGCGTAGCGTAACAACAGCAGCAGTAGCAGATCTCGAAAAATAACCAAGCACGCGAAACAGTGCCATGTTTTTTCTTATTTTTTATTTTTTTAGTGCATATTTCTTTGCTTGCTTGTTTGCGTGGTGCACGAAGCGTACGAGCGCTTTCCCTGATCGGGACCGGTATTCAACGATGGGGCTGTCGAGGGTGCTGTCGGTTGAAAAGAAAACGACAGAGCGCGACGAGAAAACGCCTCTACTAATATGTGGGGGGGGGGGCGTTGCAATAGCGTGGAAAGCGGTACGTATCATCTCCTTCTTGTTTCCTCTTTATATTTATGGGTGGAGTTTAGCGGGCCCCAAAATGCAAACAGCGAACCCGCCTCCGGCCGGGGAGACCGTTGCGAATCGAACTGGTGGTTGGAAAATGCCGGAGATCGATCCCGGATCGATTTCCGCCACTGGGGTTTTGTACTGTACGTACGGTTTGTCTCTTCCTTTGGGATGGTGCTGTGCGGGGCCCGAACCGCTTCATGGGGCCCTGGCGAATCGGTTCTGTCGACAAAACATGCAGGACGCGATATTCTACATTCTGTTCTGCACAGAGCATGGGCCGACAGCGACCTCGCGACACACTATTATTCCCGTGTCAAGTCAAGCTACGGTAGCAGAGACGTACCTGGCTAGTCGCCGTTTATGGTCGGAACGACTGGGAATGGGGTCGTTTTTCTCCCAATGTGATGGTATCAACGGTCTGCATTAGACCCATGCTTCGATAGATGTAATACTTTTTCTGAAACGGTTTATGAAGGGTGACGGCGATGCTCAACCCAAAATCGTCGGAAGCAGGCATTTTTTCTTCATGACTTTCGTCGCATACCTAGGCCCCCTGTTTTTGTTTTCATCCGATATCGGTTTTATTTTTCCATCACATCGGGTTTTGGGAGAGATCATAAGCTCCCAAATTGAGGGGTAGTGTTAGAAAAAAAATGTGGTGCACGTCTATCGTAGCACGTGTCATTAGGTGAATCGACCATAGGTGTGCCACAGTTTAACGCCAAGAACAAGCACGCACACATTGTCTCGCCCTTGGTGGCCGCGTTCGCGTCTCCGGGGGTCTAACGTGTTCCCCCTCGCCGATTGTCATGTTGCTGTCTGTTGTTCGAGTGTTATGCTTGAGGCTCGCAACAATCGGCTCTTCTATGGACTCTCGACAAATCGCTTCCAATGCGTGCTGTTTTTTTCTTTGTTATGCTCGTACGATTGCAATATTTTAGTGTGGCGTGTTCGTGAGCGAGAATGACGAAAGTTGAGCTGTTTAGACTGTGCCCCGTGGGTGCGTTTCTCCTTGCGCACGGTCTCCAGTGATGCGGACTGGGTAGAACAGTTTACCCGGGCCGCTGAAAGATGGCCTTTCTCTGCATTCCGCAACGTCTGCCGCGATATCCACGACTTGCAGATAAAACTTAGGTGTATAGCTCCGTCCTATTGGATGTGTCGTATATTTACTGCTACCCATACACGCAAGTGATCAAATTTTGTTACTCTTTTCGTTGTCGCCACACGGTTTGTTCGATATTTTCTGGAAGGTATATCAGTGGAGTGGTGTCCAAAGACTCTGATCACCAAACCCGTCGATTTACAAAGAAATATTACCACTGCGCTTGTCCGTTAGTATTCCTCCAGCCGTCACATTCACCAACACGTTTGCACCCCTCGAATATCTTACGGGTCCTTGGCAGCGGCTATCACGTTACGCTTGTGGTGCTCTAACGCCGATGCGAATCTGTCTTCGTGTTTTTTGTCGTTTTTTCGATCGCCACCGTTATTTCTGCCACCGACGCTCCGGCCGTCGCCTCCACTCTTTGGTACGAAAGTCGATGGTACCGAATTGTTGATTTGATGCTCCGCACTTCTCGTACCGGGTAAAGAAACGGTACCTTCCTTATTCTTCTGCTGCCCGTCTTGCACCTCTCCGGCAAGGTTTCCCCACGGCGATGGTGCGGCGCCATCGTGACCGGCAAGTCGAGCATATTTTAATCGCTCGGTATTACATATTTTCGCCCCGCTTGCGCGATTCTCGCCCTCGCTTCCACCCTTCCCGCTTCCTCCGTCGCCGCCGCGTCCACAACCTACAACCGTTCCACTCTTCCCGTTCCTGCCTTCATTCCCAGCTTTGTTCCTACTGGCCGCCTTCCCACCAATATTGCCGAACAATTGCCGGATGAGAGGCGTGGCGGTCATGCCACCGTAGCGGAGATGATCTGGTGTTGGCGTGGGCTCGAGAGCCGCGGCGACCCTTTCGGCACGTGCCATCTCCGTCCCCATTGCCTGGTTCGTATTGTGAAGCGTGGCGTTGTGAGCACGGTGAAGATTGCGTGTACTTTCGGGGACAGGGTCAGAAGCGGTGGGCATGCATTAGTCTGGAAACCGCTATTTGCTGCATCGCTCGCTGCTGGCAAGAAGGGCGCATCGACGTACGGTCATCGTGGTCACGTACTAATTTCCGAAACCTGAGTAATGATACGTTTTGTATAGTGTGTGTCATGCATTCGCAGATTAAGCTCTGAAGAGGCACGCAGAAAACAACGGAGGTTGATAAGCGCCGGGCATTTTTCACCCGGGAAATACTCCCCATGAAGATGTTTTGTCTACTATTGACCAAAGCTACTGTAGGGGGGTGGATTACCCCCTTTCGGGCACTTTTTTTCAGTAGCTCGGTGTCACTCGCGCGAGTGGCCCCCCTGTTTCCTGAGGTCACAGGCTTTCGCGCTGTTTAACATTCTCGACATTAATTACGGAAAGGGATGGTTAGCTACGCTGCACAAAAAAAAATGCCTAAAACGTGTTTTTGCCGGCGAGGCAAAGTCCCTCGCGCGACTGGTGAAGACCCGGTAGAGTGAACAATTGGGGATACTCATCTACCGTAGCCTTGATCTATTCGGAAAACTCGATATGTCTGATCATCGCGCTGCCCGGAGGTGGGCAGTGTGAATCGACATTCACCAGCAGGGACACTTTCGTAGCTTGTTGAAAATTAACGTTTTCTCGTTCAGATGTACTATTGACACCACTCAAACCAACGGAGCACGCGCGCATGTTACCCGCACCTGCACCTTCCGATCGCATTCCGAAAGGGAGCTCATGGTTGCGCTAAGCGCCGCCGGTGATACGGGACGAGATGTCGGCAGAGACGGGGGTAGATTGGGTGTGCGAGTCTTCGGGCGTGCCCTGCCGCCACCCCCCTGGCGAAACCCTCCACCGACCGTGCCGGGCGGTGTACCAGAGTTCCAGCGGTGGCTTTGGCTTGGTACCTGGTGCGCCGAGCTTGGACGGTCCAATCTCTTACCAGCTCCTTGGGATGGCAACTCTGCTCTTGGTCTGGTTTCCGAGTAAAGGCAGATGAGGGGGGATAGAGGGGATCTGTTATCTATAAAGACCTCGGGGGCGTTAGCTGAGACTTGAACCTCGACGAACACCTGCACCCATGCTCTTCCTCTCACCTAGCAGACGGTGCTGAACCAGGGCGCGTCCCGCCTCGGCCAGGGGAAGTAACCCCAGTCCCTCCTCTCCACCCACCGCCTGCCCGCGTCGTGTGCCTAGCCCCGCCCGCTTCCCCACCGAGACTTTGGGACATGTTACTACTGCCGTCATGCACAAGACGCTCGTTGTCGTGCGTGACGTCTTGCTGGTCTAGGTTGTCAGTCGAGGCACGCGCTGAGTCACCGTCGAGGCCGGTTCTTCCCCGCTGCCTTGGATCGTCGGCGGATACTGTATCTGGTAGCTGTCGGTGTTATACGGCATGCGAGAGGATCAGACAAGGAAGGTTTACGACATCTTTTCGACGTTGAGATGCGGGTCAACCGTTCAGTTCAGGGAAAACGTTGACACCATGGACCAGACAGAGAAGGGGACGAATGCCTTCGATGTTCGTATTAGGGTCGGCAGTCGGTCTCAGAAGAGACGGTGACAGGAATCGGGGGAATCTTCGGACCTCGTCAACAAGTAGTGTTGACCAATGACTGACACATGGACGATATCTTCCGTTTATTTAAAATCAAAGCTTGTGACGGCTCTAGTGACTTTGAAGCACCGAACATGCCATGACCGTTGGTTTTAGTGTCCGTCTCTGCATGCGCCTGGTTATATAACACTACCCACTCGCTGGGTAGTGAGTATATAGCCAACAGTGCCAAGTTTGATGCGCGTTGTCAGTACTATCACTGTAGTGGTGTCGAGGTGCTGAAAATATACAAAACCCAGTTGTGACAGCGGAGCATGGCGCTCATTGCGCGGGCCGGGAGCTGTTATCCGCACTCTCACAATGTTAACCTGTTGACCTCGATGCACTGTTGTAGTTGACGGCGTCTTGGCGCAACGCTGCACATTGAGATTGATCATCCATGCAGATCTCATTACGACCTTGTTTGCGAATCGATTCGTATTACGATTGTATTTCGCATACCACTGCAGCTACAGACGGAGGGAATAACTTAACCATTGTCAGCAACATTACGCAGAGTCGTGAGTACGAGTTCGTCTTCGCGCGCTTAAGCCGAATTCATGCCTATAAGTGACAAAATTTTTCGAGACAGAGCTTTCTGTTGCGGTCCGCTCGCATTTCTCCTGGCTTCTCAGTCGGAGGTTTCTACTCTCCGGCTTAAACTTTCGTACTAATGTTATCGCCACGAATTCGCCTACCCGGTATGCCAATTCCAGATCTTGGAAGCTAGTCTTATTGAAGGCTCGGTCGCAGCTGAGGCACTTTTGTTTGGCCAGCGTGGGCTCATCGGAGTCGTTCTTGAGGAGGGCAGATACCCTGTTGACCAATATCGCCATCTTCCGTTTGGTGTAGGACTTGTCAGCCTTTCGGGATAACGCCTCCTGTGCAAGTTTAATGTTAACGTTGGCGCCTCGGTTATTTTTGAAACCCTAGCATCGACTACAAGGTTTTACGCAATGTGGATGACGCCGCCATCGAACGCAGTGACGAGGCCAGGTTGAGACAAGCGATGAGTTTATTTGTCAGTGCGTTGTGTGCACCCCACGCTCTCATTCTCATCCCTGGTTAATGACTGCCGGGGGTAGGGCGAAAATACCACACTCCCCGTTTGGGACCGGCGTTGTCATTTTTTTTCCATTTACAGGGTAGTTGCAGGGTCATGCATGCTTCAGAATACATTTCATTTCCTCCTGTTAGAGGCCGTGATATGCAGCATTATTCGATCGTGATCACGGTCGAGCCGCTGCAGTTGTCTCCTTTGCGTCGTGGGGTGTCCGTCGCTGCTTCCCCCCCCCGATTTTCAACAAGTGTTGTAAACATTGTTCGGTCAGAAGAAGTGCACAGCACACTCGGGGGAATCAGGCCTGTTCGTATGCGTATGTTGCCTCGTTAAAGTGTCAACGTTGGTTCTGCACAAACGCCGTGAGAACGTGGTTCATTGAATTTCACAATCAAGTGCTCATCCATATTGAACGGCAGGAAAAATAGGCACGCCTGTTTTGCGGCAGTTCTTGCCTGGAGTTCGTGCAGAGCGTGTCCACCGGAAATAGATTCCCTGACCACGGCGAGGGTTTCTTCAACATCGCCCATGGCTCTGGCCATGGAAACCAAGTCATCTTGCCCCGCCTTGCTGTCCAAGAGGGACTTCAGGTGGCCCAGCTGTGCATGTCGTCCAGCAACACAAGGAGGGGAATACAAACGACAGACGCAAGAATAGATGCAGGCGAAAGGGAGCACAGACAAACGTCGCTACATGCAACCGAACAAGCTGCGGGTCCGAGCAAGAACGGGCAGTAAGATATAGCGCATTTTAGACTGTCAGTGTCCGCGTCACGGTCATTCAAACTTTCGGAATGCTGCGGTGTTGCCGGTGACAGCGGCAGATGCGACCAAGGAGACAAGGCGACTGAATTCGCATCCCGTGGTGCATCCGAGAGTAATCCATATTGCTCTCAATATCGACACCAACCGAGCGGTGACCTGGGCCCTGCGGATGCGCTGAGACGAGTTAAACTACTAAACTTTACCTGGAGACATCGGTAAGCCCTTCTTCCCGGTTCTCTCGAGGGGCGACGCGCCCTCTGATCACCGTTTTCGCATCTCGGAGGAGATTTTGATAGTCGCGCAATGACTCAACACACGTGTGTATATCTTCTAGATTCTGGTGCGTTCGGTATCTACTGTGTTAGACTATCTGTCCCTGCGGATGGGCTCAGAGCCTACTGTCAGTAGGTCTCTGGCACTCGGTATGCGACGGCGGGATGCGATGTTTACGTTGAGCTTGTGTCGTCTGGTTTCTTAAATATTCCAAGCAGTGATACCTGTCTTGAGATGGGTGCCTTTGATTATCTTAGACATCTCGGAGAATGTACAGCACATGCCTATCTACTATTATCCCGAAATGATTTGGCTTGCGGTTTGCCCTGGGTGGGTCCCTACGACATTTCGCGAGATCGGGTGGATGAGGCTTGCTCTTTTTTTCTGTAAAAGGGCCTCCGGTTGCTAATGGCTGCGGCAGACTCTTATCGCGTTACTCCCAGATAATACAGTACTCCAGAGTAGTACTCCCAGATAATACAGTACTCCAGAGTAGTACTCCCAGATAATACAGTACTCCAGAGTAGGACACAACACAAACATATATCGGGCAGTTTGATCCCCACGCACCGGTACCGAACGGCTATTGGCAGGCGATCCGCCTTCAACCGCCGGCCATATGTAAAAGTAGGGGATTTCTTCGCATCTTTGGTGTGGGAACCTTGGTTTTCAGTGTGCTTACGTTTGGTACAATACAATCTAACTACGAATAGTATGTGTAAGTGCCCACTGCAGCCTATCACAACTGGTCAACAAAATCAACATTTATCGTACTTGTAAGCGCTCACAATAGACTATCGCGACTGGGGTTTCGTGCCTGAGTCTCCAAAAGGTGGCTGACACGCTCCCTTTCGGCTCTCTCACGCTCATCCCTGTCTTTCTCCATCCTTCCCCGCTCGGTCCGCATTGCTTTAGCTAACTGCTCGTGCAACTGCAGGCAGGAGTCGACCACATCATGTTTGCATTGCAGGAGGGGGCAGACTCGGCGGTGTCAGGGAACGGGGACTCGCTTCTGCGTGGGACTATGGCGCATACCCCACTATACTATGGCGCACACCCCACAATAACTGCTGTATACAAGACGGAATTTCCAACATTCCCTTGTTTCGCATATCGCCTCGTGTGGGTCTTCTAGGTATCGTTTCAATCGTGTTACGTACGGACTATGGATTGGTATAACGCCAGCAGGAGACCAAGTGTCGCCAGCGATCGGGTTCGGGCCCACAGCAGTGTTTTTGGTCGTTGTGCTGCTTCCCCCTTTTCCATCTTCTTTCCGTTAGCAGCGGGATTTTTCTCGGGATAGCTGACTTTTCGAATGTTTCATCACAGTTTCGGGGCCGACTTTCGGGTTGCGAGCAACAAAACTGCTGCCTCAGAAACCTCACCATCTAGCCAAACAGGAGACCACACGGACGGTAAACAACAGTACACCTCCCGAGCTACAAAGTTGATACGATAACACAACGTGCTGATGTTAAGTCGATCCGCAATTTTCACAAGCTTTCTTCGACTGTCACGTCTCGATACTCTAGTTCGTGAACGTCCAATATCATGGAGTGCGCGTAGATTACGCAATTGCGACATAAACAAAGAGGCGTGCAGGGTGTACACGATCGAATGTTCGAGACACACGCTGTCCATCACCTCCTCAAGCAAGACGCTGCCTTCGTTGCGAGCCGATGCAGCGGCCGAGGTTGCTCTAGATATCGCCGATAATGCCTCCGAGGAAGCTTGTCTCGCCACCGACTGCGCCGACCACGCCGCCGCCAGTGTGTCCCTTGCTGCGCTGCCCGCTGCGTCAACGCCTTCTCCTAGCGACACTGCCGCACGGTGAACCACGCAAGCCCGCGCTGTTCCTATAAACGACGACAGATGAGCGAGCGAAAGCACAAAGCACTGGCCGAGAGAGGTGGGGGGGGGGCGGGATACATGTATCAGGCAACATGGGACCGCATCGGTCGCCGGGCGTCCGCTCCAAGGGCTCCACCGTCTTTGGGACAGGAGTTAAAAGGGGTTTGATTGTCACGGTTGGTCTATCGGCGTCCCGGAAACGTTCTAGACATTGTTACATTGATGATGCAATCCAGAGGACGGCGAGCGGTGTGGTACACGCAAGCCGCATGATTGTTTCTTACGATGAACAATGATGATCCTTACGTGATAGAGGGTGGGATGAACCCGGAGTCCTTGGGTGGCCCCGTCCCCTCTGATCCAGTCGCGTGAATGCCGCCCGACGTCGACACTGTCACTATCATCATCGGCACCGCCACCATCACGACCATCGCCATCATCGCCACCAGTGTTCCCGATTCCAGTAACTGACAAATATTTCAGAGCTGCTGCTGGAGTCTTGGCACCTGCGCTCACCTCGCGCGCCATGATGGTGCTTTGTCCACGAGGTGGCGGTAGTTTCGATGCCCCAGGCCCCCTTATCGGTGTCCCCGTGTGGGACGGACGCCGCGACACGAGAGCAGGGTCGATCCCGGACGTGGGCGGCGGTTACGAACGATGGCGGGCAACGCATGTACGTATTGTGTTTCTTCTCGCCATCATGCGGCGGTTATCCGTGGTTATGTTTCCCAACAAGGCGGTGGTGTCAATGCCGCGGGAGATTGAGCGGCCACGTCATCTACGACGCAAGCAGTTTTTCACATTGGGCTAAAGGTCCCAGGGGGACAGTGTGTTCTTTCTTTGAACTTTCCCGACTTGACCGAGCAACGGAAAGCGGAAAGGGTGAGGATGTGTTCGAAACATTATATACACTGACGTGTGTTAAAAATGCCCTCGAGGGTAGTTTGCTCTCTGTCCCCTCTTGCCAGCAACAACGGGCACCGGACGCTCGCCCATGATAAGGCCTATCTTTAGCCTTTTCGAGCGCTTCAACAAACTAATTTCCACTAGATAGCAGCAGCTGTTCAGTGCCACACTCGAAGTCTAAGTGTCTGCCGGCGATGCACCCCTCTGCTTTACCCCCTAGAGCCTACCTCTTCTGGGATGGACCATGGCTTGACAAGTGATTGGGTATTGCAGGGGATGAATGCCCGTCCCCGTCTTTTCCTTCTGTCGCTGATGGTTGACGCTTTACGGGCGAGTGAATGTCTCGGCCGCATAGGCATTTTCTAGTTGGAGTGAAGGAAAATGCGTCGAGAAACGGGCAGTAGTCCGGCTGCGACAGAAGGTACTGAAGATCCCCAGCGAGGGCACAAGAGAGCCGTAGGATCTCGCTCGTCCTTGCCGCCGTCGCAGCAGTTCGATTGGACTGCGTGGTTCATCCCATTCGAGGCGATACAAAGCGCAAAGAGAGCGGTTGGTAGAGGGAAACACGTATCGATTCATTCAAGGCATTACTTATTTTCCGCATCCAAGGATGACGATATGGGGGGGGGGTGAAGGCGGCGGATTCCCACTCACTATTAAGTGTCGTCATAGTGATATTCCCAACACGCTAAGCGGGGAGGAACAAGGTGGTGAGGGACTCACGGGAAGTACGTACATGATGTTGCGCGCCTGTTCATGTAGTGACCGGGTGCGCACCTCATTCACGGCAGGCGCGCTTCTATGTTCGTGGTGCTTGCCGGGATCACCTTGGCCGCCGTCCGCTTGTTTTTGTTCTATCCCAACCACAAGGGCACGAAGCCGCCCGCAACGGTCTTGCGTTCGACGCATTTCCTTCTTCATCTGCGCGCTGGCGTCACTGTTTGGCGCTGGTAGCATTTTCTTCGAGGCGCTACCTGTGTTTACAGCGGTCGTGGCTGATGAAGACCGGCAAGGCGATGGACCGCCACCCGTGTGCTCAATGTGGCTGCGTTTCGACACACAGGATCAAAATCGCGGGTTGAAAAGGAGGAATGAGGGAGACCGGGAGGAGAAACTTATATTCAAACCAGACCGGACCAAACCAGGCTGGAGTGGGAGCTTGACACCGACAACTTTGTGATTGCACCACGCGCCGTCAGCAAGCGACCGCCACAAGGGAAAATACATTTTCCTGTAAACGTATATCGCGACCGAGGCAAAAGGGAAAGTACAGAGTAGTGTGGCGGGCTCCGGAACGAGCCGCTACCGGTACCATTTTATGCATGGCCATTATTCGACTCAAGGTGCACCCCTAATGCATATGTGGAGGACCAAGGCCAACGTAGGGGATATACCCACATTTTCCCTCAATATTTGGGCCACTCTTACGAGTGACTCTGTTGCTCACTGACGAATAGAGTTTAAACCATTGGCTTGGCGCAGCGCAGATAATTATTGCACTGCGGATTCGTACCGCAAAATTATTTCAGCACGAAGGCTTAGTACCCCAAAGGAACAGGCAGGGGTGTCCCTCGCGCGAATGACCCCGAGCCGCAGCAAATATGGCTCTCAAAAATGACCCACCTACCGCAGCCTTGGCTGGAGAAACCATGCAGGTGATGGTACCTCAAATAAGCACGTATCTTTCCCAAACCTTTCTATGAGACTCAAACTAGCCCGCCGACCTTCGGAGGCAGGATCCGGAAAGGTAAACTATGGCTTGCCCAATGTGAAGGCAAGGGCTACAGGTGGAACGAAAACGCCCGTCTTGTTACGCATCTATGAAGGACGCTGTTAAACACGTGCACCACACCGGCGACCTTGTTCTAACCAGATAGTACGGTGGCGCTGCTTCGTTGTGCAGAGGTAATGGTGTGTTCCCCAATGTTTGGATAAAACTGCCGCTTCATCCCGGCGTAGGCCGTAGAGGCTTTGCGACCACAATTCCCAATTTTAGTGCTAATTCGCCATTCTCCCGACGTTCGCACGCACTCGACCATCGGGCATCTCTCTCTTCTGTTTCGTCCCGCACGCCAATGCCCCCGACCCCCCCCCCCGCCACGCACCTTATGGCAAAGTCCAGCCCATCCATCAATTCCGCCAGCGTTCTTTCCAGCAGAAGGTCGGCACACAAATATCCGCCATCTTCTGTCATCCATAATCGACCGACGTCTCCCCCCTTCGATTTCGCGTCATCACTCCTCTCGATATTTTCCTCAACGCTACCACTGCCGTCGCTGCAACCGCCACCACCACTTCTGCCACCGCCACCGCCAACGCCAACGCCACCACCCCGACAACCACCATCGCCGCCACCAACACCACCTCCGTTATGTGTGTGGTTTTCCACTAACGACGACAATCGGCGCTTGCACGTGTTGTTCATGCAGCTGTTACCGGCAAAGGTGGTAGGGCCTGCAAGCGCGACCGAGAGCAAGGACGTGCTTTCCTTTTCCAACGGGAATAGAGACAACGAGGTAGATAGGTTGTCGCTACCGCCGCAAGTACCGTGGGTGACAAGGGGTGCAGGGACCGAGGGACCGGCAGAGAGACGAACGGAGGGACGAACAATCGAACGGGAAGACAGATGGACGGACAACGGCGTCGATACCGTGTCGAATGAGGGCTCAGGAAAGGAGGAGAACGGCCGCTTCAATATAATTTTCTCGATTAGGCTGTTGATCGTTTGCCCCGAAAAGTTAGGTGGGCAGAAGGGGTTGAGGTTTAGTTGGACTTTTAACCACTCGACTATTGTTTGCGGTGCATACTGTCGGCCAGTTTATTGGCCGCGGCAAACCGCCGAAAGAGTAGGTTCGCCCCCTCTTCATCGATCACGCACAAGGGAGAGCAGCGTCAGCCTAGAAATTCACTTGATAGCACAATGTTGCAGGTTGGCACGCGGTAGAGAGAAAGGGTTGTAGATCACGACACCATACCATACTCGCTTGTCGTGCGGCGGGCCAAGTCAAAGAAGAGGTGCGAAGCTAGCTGCCGAGCACAAATAAATTTGAGAAGCATCTTGAGCCCGCCACCAACGTGCTTTGTTTTTCGCTCTGTGCTAGTTAGGCCCCTTGGAACATCACCGGTGAAACACGCAAATTCCGAGGGTGACGACAGTCGATTGTATAGAGTAGATTGACAGAGCATGTAACGGATTTATCGCGCCTATGTAATCGTGGCCCGTAGGTTTGTACATAATGTAGGCTGTTCTCTGCAGGACGTGATGCCGTCATGTGGTTGAACACATGTTGGGGCCTCTGCGTGCGACCACTCAATGTCACGGAGTGCATACGGATCTGCGTGCTTGAGGAGCAACGACTACAGGGAGCGAAGCATCCTCGGCATACACGCGACACAACGAGTTCGAAGGTTCCAGTTCATCGTTACGGTATTCTACGAACGTAAACGAGCCATTGGCAGCGTCGGCCGCACCACAAGTAGCTCGCAAGGAGGCAGATATGAGCTTGCGAAGAGGAAGCAACAGGGCAAGGCCACAATTCTATGGCCTTGACTTTGCGACATCGGGATGCGTCAGCTTGAGCGACGTGCAACGCACGCACGCACCATCGCGCGCACACACACGCACATACAAACACACACAGATACAAACAAACCCTGTAGACTTAATGCACGAAACACGCACCTCGCTTCGCGCACCTGGTGCTCAAATATCATAGCTAGAGAGAGGCGTACATCGCGTGCCAGACGGTTAAGACGGCCACCATCATCCGCGTGTGCACTTACCCCCATGGCCTGAACATGCCGGAGTCGAGAGCGGACGGGTGGGTGTGTACAAGATTATCTCAACCGGCAGATTCTGCAATGTCGCGATTCATTTGTTGGGGTTTCTGCGTGGTTGATCGGTCAATCCAGTGCTGCCATATCATATTAATAGCAGCTGCATATATGAAATCAGCAGCACTTCTTGGACCGCCGTACTATAGTACGCGGAAAGTTATGAATGACACAGACTAGTAGATTATAAAATTGAATACCAGGTATGTCGACTCATAATGTTTTATTTGCGCTACTTACTGTTGGGCGTGTTTCAGATCCTAACAAGATTGTGTGTGGTTTAGGGCTTGTTTGAATAACTAGCATTACTCGACCGATTTGAAGCATGGCGACCGATAAACCAGCATCAAGCGAGTAAGGGCATATAGGTAGCTAATCACGCAACGAATCTGGCGAGATCCCTGATCTTAACTGCCTCATACCAGGTACTAAGTATCACATTAGTGCAGGACGCACCTTTTCGAGGCGTCCAACCCTGGCGACGATGGTATCGGATGGGTTCATGGATCCTTTCGCTATCACCTGACGCGCACATACAATTCTCAAATATAGCACTTGGGTATACATGCATCACATTTTGTTAAGATTATCCCGGGAGCTGAATGGGGCACGTTGCCCGGATCGCGTGACCATGCTCCTGGCAGAATCTCAAGCAGAGTGGTATTATCTGTCAAGCGGACAACAGAGGTATCGAACCAACTATTTTCGTGTTCACGGGATATTGCTCTTGTAAGACCGGATATTGGGGCAGGGGACAACGAACCTTCGACCGCCAAAATCGAGGGCGTGCGGAGGACATCTCCACACTACTACCAGCGCATGCGAGTTGCTAACTTTCACGGCGCCTAACAACAGGAACTCTTTCGAGTTACCTGAAGCGTCCGACGACCACCAGCGCACAGAAGTTGACGACCGTTACGAATATCCTGTTGCATGAGTTGCTAGCGATAGCTATGGTACGTTCGTCTGCTGTAATAGCAGGAGCGAGCAACGTGTCTCACCTTTGCCCAGAGTTTCCTCGCCTTCTCGCGCGGCAGAGGTGTTGTCCGATCACCGTCCATTCTTTCGGACAAGCCGCCAGCTAGAAAATTATCGCTCTCCGACAGTTGTTGCTCTCTCGACACCAGGATAGCAGAGTGCCTCTTTCCCCCGGTATCGTTTGGGTCTGTGTTGCACGGTTGATATCTTTGACCAGCTTTATCACGGACATCTGTTTCTTCTCCGCGGCTTGCCCCGCTTTGATCGTTGTCCGAATTTTGGTAACTCTCGCCCGTGCTGCTGGCTTCTTTGGCGCTGGTTGATTCCGCGGTATCAGCGCTGACCTCGATGTGCCCTTTCTTGCACAGACCCACCATATCTTCGGGCACGCTTCTGTCGCACAAGCCGCCCACACTATCTTCGGGCACGTCTTCGTCCCCGCTCGTATCCTGGATTAACTGTTCCTGGACGCTGGCTTGCAGCTTTGAGAGATCTTCGCGCATATCGCTGGTGAGATTCGCCAGTACTTGCTGACGCTCGAGGCATTCTTTCCGCAACTTGAGATACTTCGCTTCAGTGCTCTTTTGCTCCTGAGGGACCATTTATTTGCAGTGCACGCAACACCACCCGAGCTGGCTTCAACACCACCAGTTGATTATCTTTTTACGACAATGCGAGTCTAGTTATGACCGCGCCCAAAAATGTGGAACCCATTTCGAGTTTTCTGAAACGCCCACCGCAAACTCCGACAAGTTGACCACATCTACAGGTATCCTGCTGCGCGTGTTCCTAGCGGCAGCTTTCGATTAACTTAATTACTGCTTGTGCAAATACGTAAACTCGTACATAGCAGGTAGAACGACAGGTCCGACGTACGGCAGCAATTATTAGTTATTGCCGTATTTCCGTGTCTTAGGCAATCCGCTAGACCGGTCCACAACCTCAAAAAAATAAATGGCATGCAGACTCTGCTCACTCACCTTCTCCACATCCAACACGCGCTCGCATATGAGATTGAGAGCTGCTTCCAAGCCTCTGTTACCGTATTTCGCCACTGTTATCTGGGCCTCCAGCTGGCTTTTGAAGTCCTCCCCAATCGCCCCAACGGTGCTCCCGCCGCTGCTATTATTGGCGACCCCGTCGTCGTTCTGCCGCAGCGAACCTCCCCCTCCGAGAGGTTCGTCGATGGGACCCCCCTTCGTCGTCCCAGGGTGCATGTTTGTCGTCCTAGGGGTTGCATTCGACGCCGCCGCCCCACGTGCTGTTGCATCTTCATCAGACGAGAAAGTCGATGAGGTACAAGTATCCATTCAATTCCTGCGCAGTATGTTGTGATACCTTTTCGTCCGGATAGATGCTCTACGAGGGGTGCTTGCATATGCAGGGCCGATGCGCTACGTACAACGGGAGCACCAGGCGCATATGGGACGGGCGCACAACGTAGTACCAGTAGGCAGGATGCAGGATACAGGATGCTCCATCAACCGAGAAATACTTTGTGCCGCCCGCGTGCACGGGCACCTCCACTTGATTCCACAGTTTTACTGTATCGGCGAGGCAGGATCGTGTAACTGTCAATGGCCAACAACGAGGGAGGCCGTTGCATACCATTGTTAACGGAAACATAGAGACCGTCGTACACGTATTAATATTAATAATGAGGCGCGCGAAGCGCGCAGCGCTCATCATTTTTTTCTTGGTTTTCCAAGGGAAAAAAGCCTCTTGATATCGGATCGCATATCTATTTTATAAATTTGTTACAGCAGCAGTTTCCACTACACTGCGCTATCATACGTATGGTAGGCGGTTTATTTTGTTTCTTCTCCCCCCGCTTCAATATCGGGAGGAGTACGAATACAGATTGTTATTAGTTATCTTATATGTGTCACTCTTGATGCAGTATTATTCGAGAATAAATTTATTAGACTATAATAATAAAAGACTTTCTCGGTCGAATTTAGTCGAAAATCGAAATTCAATTTGGGGAGTTTATCCACCTAGACATGTCTTGTTCTGTGCAACCGAAGCCGGCCACGCGAATTGGTGCCATGTCGTCGGCTGATGGAGAGGCGAGAAGCCACCATGTGCGGGATCGACTGTACAAGAAACTCCAAATATGATGCATCGCAGATATGACTGCTGCTGCAGGTATTGAGGCCGCGCTTCATTATAATCAATTACTACCTGTGGTAGTGAAATACCCACCTGTTCTCCGATTTTGGATTTTTGTCCGCCGAGGAGTTCCACCCGGTAAATGCATGTTTGAACCTGGGATATTTTGAATCTTCCCCCATCAACCGGTTCCCAAATGCACACCCCGCATTGCACTTGACTCCAGCAGACACGGCCACGCTGGGCACTACAACTACCACCGTCCTCTGCGCCCTCCATCTTAGCTACCAAGGTTTGGATTGTTTCGAGGCATCTGTGTTGCGCTCTGGTGTGCATGTAGCTCCCGGCGTTTTGTGTTCAATTTGGAAGGGTATTCCCAGAGGAGATCGGAACATGAGTTTCTCTGTGTAGTTCTCTCTTCCTTTCAGTCTACGCTGCTTCTTGCGGTTATGTTGCACCAATGCCTCACATGGCATGGTGCGTTCAGAACGAGACTCCGCCGCCGCCACCGTCACTAGCACCACACAACTGTCCTTCGAGGGTTGACGTGCGAAGGTGTGCGCGCGGTGTGAGCACAGCGGCCTAGGTCACCCGTGCTGTTGAGCGCAAGTTGCGGCTCAACTCAGTTGCAAGCGACGGACAGCAGAGAGCAGATGCGGCTTTGTCCGCGACGACTAACTTTACGGCTAACATATTAGTCGCGCATCACAACGCTGCCCGCATCAGGTATGTACATGAGAGCAGAATAACAGCAGTACCTGGTACTCTTTACTGCACTCGTAACGCACACAGAGCGTGGTCATATCGCAATTCCCGATTTTGATGGATTCTGTGTTCCTCAGAACGTCTGCAACTCGAATATCAAGTCTTTGTTCCGGCAGCATCAAGCCTATCCTACCAGATATGATATCTCGTGCAGCCCACTACAGTTGTAAAATGGCAGATACGATCGATTCCAGCAAGTACAAGAGCGACCAAAACCAGCGTTGACTACTTCTTGCTTGCTTGCGCCCTGTTGTGCCGCGCGGTCTCTGCTGTGCCTTGTGGTGCGTTGCTGCGCGGTGTGATACCCTGTTTTGCCGTGCTGGGTGTTGGGCCGTTGTGTGCTGGTGCTGTGTGCCGTTCTGTGCCGCGCTGTGGTGTCCTGTGCCGTGCTGTGGTGTCCTGTGCCTTGCTGTGCCGTGCTGCGCCGTGATTTGCTTTACTCTGCTGTGCGACGTAAACACGAGTAACATGTTTTGCGGTACTGATGCTGTGCTATGCTGTGCTGTGTGTGCTCTGCAGTATATAGAAGAGGCAAGAAGAGCAAAAGAGAAAGATGGAGGCCCTGAAGCGACTGTTCAAGGCGAAGGCCGAGTTCGTAAGGTCGGAGGAGGAGGCAGGCAACGCCCCTTCCGAGGAGCAGCTAGGGTCCTTCCTCAGGGACTTGACGCAAGCGACCGGGCTCGCCATCCGAGGGGCCCCTCCCGCTGTGCGTCTTACGTTAGTGTATACTTGTATACAGTACGGGTGATCCCTCTATAGTGCTGGTATGTGCACTAAAGAGGGAACTATCGGCACTACAGCGGCTCCCGGCGCTACCCCGCACACTGCCTCTTCTGGGTGGTGCCATCTGTGCCAAGCGATTGCACGCGAATTATAGCGGACAACCGGCACTACTCAACAGGCGCTATAGAGACCACTTTAGTATCAATGCGCGTTGCCTATATAGCATAGCATACTTGGTACCTGGTATATAATTACAGGAGTGCGTCGTGCAGATTTCTGATGAGCAGCATTTTTCACCAGGTGAACAAACACCAGGTGTTGAGTTCCAGGTATTGAATGCATAATTTAAGAGATTGGTAGGAAGCTGGCGCCAGTTAACACCGCCCACCCGGCCGGGCTAGCCGGAGAGGGAGCGCCTCGCGCGTGCCTTTTGTTTTGTTTTGCTTGTTTATTTATTTTTGTTTTTGGTTTTATTTCCTCGCTTGCTCGCTCGCCGCTTCCCCCCCGCCGTCGTCTCGAAGTTGATGCGTGGTCTATGTTCGAAGGGCTAAGGCGAGCTAAAATATGGGTAAGCCCCCCCACACCTCCAGCCCCTGCTCCCGCCCGCCCTCCTATCCCCCCCGCTCCGCCTTACCACCCCCCACCCCTCCCCCGTATCACCACCCACCCCTTGTCCATGTCACCACCCCCGCCTCCTACGTAACTCTTCCCTTTCCTCTAGGCGAGTAATGCGGTTCGAGAGAAGTTCGCTGAGGCTGGCTGGGACGTGAGGTCTAACTCGGCTACGAGAGACGAGCCACCGACGTTGGAGGAGCTGTACGAGTTCCTCGACAGCACGGTTGACGTCCTAGAGACTTTTGAACCTGCTATTGGTGAGGGTGGGACGTTTTTTGGGGGGTGGGTGGGTGGGTGGGAGTGGTGATTGGGGGGTGTA
Source organism: Undaria pinnatifida (assembly GCA_012845835.1). NCBI lineage: Eukaryota > Phaeophyceae > Laminariales > Alariaceae > Undaria > Undaria pinnatifida. Next base: position 17,527,846 of record JABAKD010000016.1, read on the forward strand.
GTCGTTTTCGTGATTGTCCACAGTGTTTAGACCATAGACTCTCGCACACCTGCAGTGCCGCGACGGAGCACGTAAATTTTTTATCGAACAGGTAGGAAAGGAGGGAGGGGGGGAGGGAGGGACGGAGGGAGGGAGGGAGGGAGAGGGAGACCTCGATTTCAATGCGTGTGAGAGATTGAGAAAAGTAAAAACATGGAGAAAAGGGGGAGCGAGAAGAAAACAAGTTAAGAGACATGCAGGTAAGAGAGAAGGGGGCGGGCACAGGCGGAGAGATGAGGCGTGTGCGTGAGGTATGTTCCCCATCGCTTGTTACATATACTACGTCACGTACACAAGTTGCTACTCTTAGTTAGCCGTTGTTAGCCTCTGGATGGTTCCTATCTCGCCGCAGACACGCCTGCGTTTGTCGCTGTAAACCCGTTCTTGTCCCGTATTCATCAAACACAACTCAGAGCCCACGGATGAGGAGCTGGAGGACCCCATGCTGGCGTGCAACCGCCTGTGGGACCTGGACACCAACCGCTTGACACCCGAGGTGCGCTGGTGGGGAAAGGGGGGGGGGGGGGGGGGGGGCGCAGGGTGGAACGAGGGGGGCGAGAGGGGGGGGATGGGCGCAGCGAGAGTTCTCACTAGAGCATTGTTGTTCATCCAGGGATGTATTGCAGTAAATTGGCTTGCGATGAGTCTATTGGTGTAATACGAGGTTGCGGCCCCAGGAACAGTCGGTTAAGCGTGGGAAAAATTATGTGTCAACGGCCTAACCTATGTGTAAGTTAGACCGACACTAATCCTGATGCATTCGCTCGTTTCGTTTTGACCGTCGTTTTTGAGCACAACCACAACAACAGCACCCTCATATGCGATGGCACTTTCAGCGTGTGTTTGTATTTTCGGTCGATGTCTGTTTTATTAGTTGGAGTACTCAACAGCAACACCGCATACGTTTGTCCTTTTGTTTGTCTTCTTGGTTTCGTTCATTAGGAGGAGTACGCTATCGACCTTCAGAGCGGGAAGAAACCGTACAACGAGGGAGACCACGCTCCTAACCCGCTCTTCAAGTTTGTCGATGACGACGTGTTCACGAGACCCACCTACGCTGCCTTCGTCAAGCTCCTGGTAAGGATAGGAAACATAAGCACCGGTACGACGCGGTAGGATAAGATAGGCCGCGGTAGGATGGGATGGGATGGGATGGGTGGAGTGGAATGGGTGGGATGGGATGGGATCGGATGGGACGTACGCCGCCGTCGCCAAGCTCCTGGCGGGGATAGGACGAGTTAGGATGGGATGGGACGAGATGGAACAGGATGGAGTAGGATAGGTCAATATAGTACAGGTTCGGTTCTATCACCGGCACAAAAAAACGTGCGTTCGCAAATATTTTACGTACGTAGTTTTGGTTGTTTGAGGTTCCCGATCCCCCACACCTCTCTTGCGTTGTTCGTGGTTTGGTTCGCCACCCCCGATAATGTTCTCGCATTTTTTTGGGTTGTCTGTGGGGGCAGGATAACTACACGGCCGCCGTCGGGAGCGGGGAGGTCGTAACGGGAGAGGAGCGGCAGGAGACGATCGAATTCATCGAGGCCATCATGGCCACGCCGTGCATGCGTTACGCACACCAGTACCTTGTCAGGGCGGGCGCGGCGCCGGAATCTGAAACCGATTTCAAGGTATGTATTGCTTTATTTTTTTCTTTGCTCTTAGCCCCATTGTTATAGTTGCATGTTTCCTTTTGGGCACACCTTTACTTGGAAGTAATATGGAGAATCTTTGTCGTGAGTGTGCTGTGTTCACCTTAAATCGGTTCTTCCTACCCAACGTCATCAGTAGAACATGCAGCGTTCATCCCATTTCTTCATCCCATGATACGAGAGATACGAATTATGTGGTCACAGACTGTGAAACAGAGAAGAAAAAAAAAAAAACGCAAGTGAACAGAGTAAAGCGCAAACGAAATGTCAGCGTACAGGGCACGAATAACAAAGCAACCTGCCCCCCCCCCCAAGATTCCTCTCGCCGTAAGGGTTTCACTTTTTGAGCCAAAAAAAGGTATACCTGACCGGTTGAACTCCTCAAGCGTGGAACTATCGCTTATCATGATAATGTTACGAGTGGGTTACGAGTGTATCACTGGCGCATGGAAGTTTTGGTTGGATTGCGCGAACGAATGCCTTCGAAGTATTTAGCCATCCCACGGAAGGGGTGCAGCATCAGTCCCTGAGGTCCTCACATGAGGAAGTCAATATGTCACCCGAAAAATGACTTCAAAGGCATTCGTTCGCCTTACCCGACCAAGCTTCTATGCCTTAGTAAAAAACAACGTATATACTCGTGAAATTACTTGATCAATGACTAACCGGTAGTTCCTCACGTGAAAACCTCGATTGGCCAGGGACTTTTTGGCGCAAAAAGTGCAACCTCTACGGTGAGATGACTCGACGCCATGTTGTTTCGGGCGAGATATTGAGCTCTTCCTTATGCTAGTAGCTCAGAAAATTCTCAAGATTCTGCTGCACGTCTGCCGTGGGAGGGTCCCCAAAGAAACTAGAATGATACAGAACTGAGAGGAAAAATCAGAAGGATTCCTGGACGGGGACATGAAACAGACAAACAATGCAGAAATAGACGCGATGAGACACGAAAACAAAGGACCCCTCTTCTGTCGGGGATGTCCCCTCTCCCCCTCTTTCGTGCGCCGCGTAGGCTTTAGACAAGTGTGGCGCATCAGTATCAACGCGAAGAAGGAAGAAAAGGCAGAGAGAGAGCACAAGAACGAAAGAAAGAAAGAGATGCCAAACCCAAACGAACTTATCGTACTGACCACAGAGGCGGAGCACGAGCAGCATAGTTTTCCGGCTTTCTGTTACCTAGACGAGCCGGCAGGCTAGCCACACGGTCTGCCACCTTCTTCTTCCTCCCGTCGACAGCGGCCTCCGATTTCAGTGCCGCAGCTGTCGCCCCCGCGAGGAGAAATGAAGACCAACAGGCAAAATCAAGCCGAACAGAAAAACAATACGCACTCTCTCGAAATCGAGTTCGAATTCTGGGGCAGCACATAAATAGCATAGGCCCACGATATCAGTCACATTGATGTCTTGCTTCACGATCTGCCAGTTCTTTTCTGCTTTCATGGACAGCGGTATCAGTATGCCCCCCCCCCCCCCCCCCCCCCCGCTCACCCGCTTCTCTTTCTCGCCCTTCTTCGTGGCGTCCTCGTGTTTGCTCGCCGTAACCAGCTTTTGTTTTTCACCTCGGCCCTGTGCCATGTCTCCGTAAAACCATCCGCCGCTTTTGCGATCCCTCGGTACCACTTGCCAGCCTTTTTAGCCGCCGTGGGCCATAGCGCCGTCTCTATCCCGAAAACAAGGGGGAGGTTTCCGCCGTATCAGGGTTACTATGTATCTAGTAGCTAGCTTGCCCGCCCGGCGCCGCATTCAGAAACGGCCTTCAAGGTGTACTGTATGCTCTCACTTGTGAATGTTTTACCGGGTACCTTACGCTGACGTTACTGTTTCGTTTTGATGTTGGTTGCTTTTTTTTTGTGTGTGTGATTTGGTGATGCGTGCTACGATAGAGCTATTAATAGCGCCTTTTGGGAATACTATTTTCTTATATGACCGGGCTCCTTAGCCCCCAAAATCGCCGGAGACTCATTTTTTGTTGTTGGTACATTTTTGTTTGTGTACCTATATAGTAAATAGGCCATGGGTTTTGTTCATCGGCATTTTAGTACCTATATACTCAGTAATATATAGGCCATGGGTTTGTTCATCGGGTTTTGCCCTTTCGGTTTTTTGCCGCCACATCAGCCATAACCTGCTCCGCCAGACCTGGTTGGGAATAAAAATGGCGGGAAAGCTGCACGGGTTCGGCGGAGGACGATCGCTCGCTTGTGTTAGAATTAACGTCGATGTGGTTGATGTGTATTGCATGCTAACCCGCTTGTGATATCGAAAGAAACACGCCTTGCTCGCGCATTGCGGCCGTCTCTGCTGCGATATACGGTCATACAAGAAGTGTTCCTGCTGGTGCAGTGTTCTCTGTTGCTGCTGCAGGCTAACGCTTGATTTTTACGCACGCTCTCTGCCCCTGCTCGTCTCGTATCATGTCGCTACGTCCACCAGAACCTGCTCCACCAGACCTGGTTCGCCATGTACAGCAGGGGACACGGGGTAGACGACAGCTCGGGCTTCGAGCACGTCTTCGTGGGAGAGAGCAAGCGCGGGGAGGTTACGGTAAGCCCCCCCCCCTCCATGACTCTAGCTATTTTTGTCCACTGCTCTCTTGGCGTGGGTAGGTTATACATCCCGTCGGTATGACACCACAGCAGAGGTGATGGAACGCTGGGAGGCAAAAATAGGAAAACATTAATGTAAAGGCAAGCACGTTTAGGTTGTTTTGTTGCGGTCTTGGCGAACGGCTGTGACGTGGGATGGGGTGGGATGAGATGGGACGGGACGGGATGGAGCGGGATGGGAGAGGATGGGATGGGATAATAAGATAAGACGGGCGTCCTGGCATTTGGCGGACGACAACCTTCCCACCTCCTCCGCCCCAAACACGCCAAACGCTCGAGAGCCCCTGTGCCGCACGCGCGTCCTTATCGAATCGCAGGGCTTGCACAACTGGATACAGATATACTTGGAGGAGAAAAAGGGAAGGCTGGACTACATGTGAGTCAGGAGAAACGCATTAGATACTGCGGCTTTGTTGTGACTATTGTTGGTGTTGCTATCGGGCGGCTACCTTTGCGTTTTGCTCATCTCTTTCTTCCTGGGCTTTCGTCCATTCAGTCGCCCATTGTTTTCCAGCAAATGCGAGCTTCTAGTTTACACCGTGCCCAATAATTGGAACCCCTTTCAAATTTCTTGAAGCATCCGCCGTCACGGGTTTCACAAATATGACTATTGATAGGCGTTTCCCCAAAAACTTTTTTTTTTCTTTGTCGTGTCCCACGGGGGCATTGCACACCAAGCAGTAGAACAGCCGCCAGTCCACACGGACCCATCGTGGCGGTAGCGGCTGCTTTGCGCGCACAGTGTGGCCATTGGAAACCACCCGAATTGTGGTTATTGGCTCCTCTCTGCTGCTCGCGCCCGCTCCTCTTTGCTGGTCGGCGCCCGGCGTGGGCTGGTGCTGCGGTTGTTTGACGTTTTCAAGATCTTGCAACACGAAGCTCGCTTGAACCACGCGCGAGACCATTGCAGCTACACAGCCACGGCTGCTGCTGCATGCGCAGCTGACGGAGCAATGCGGGCTGGATCATCGCCAGGCATAGGCTAGTGCAGCTGATCGTCGCTAGGCGAGGGCTGCCGCTACTCATGGACGGCCAGCTTGAGCTGCTGCTGCGGTTGCTGTTGATCGTTTTGCCCGGCATGGGCTGCTACTGCGGTTGCGGTTGCTGTTGCTGCTGCTTATAAATACCCGGCTGAATCAATCACCAAACACATCTCCTCTCCCCCTATACATGCTTTGAGATGAAGACCCACCAACGCCGAATGACGCCAACGCCGAATGACGCCAAAGTGGTCTGATCCGGGTTTACACCTTGCACCAACACACAAAAGTTGACGATCGTTTCGGATACCCTGCTGCACGACATCCACGCGACAGTCCAACGGTATTCATTACCCAGCCCCACCCCCCCTAAGCATGTGCATTCTGGGCTATTTTCATGGTGACGAGTACACCATCTGACACGCGAACTATCACGGGCTACTGGCTTACCGTACCGGGACAGCAATGCATGCAATTGCACGACGCGCGCACGGAGTTGTGATGATAGGCTACTCGAACATGTTCTTATGCTACTCGAACTGCTGTCGAACTTCGTTGTCGGTCGCCCACCAGAAGAAAAGAACATCAGCCCCCCCGCGAGTGCGATTTATCGTCGCGTATGTTTTGTGTTTTTTGTTTTCCTCTCTTAAGTCATGTACCAATCTATTGCTGCGTTTGTATGTGTTTTTCTCGATCCGTGCTGACCTCGGCCGCGTATTGATTTTTTTGTGTCTGTGTGTGCTTCGTATTTCCCCCCGCCTCATTTCGTACTGTGCACGAGCAGGGGTTACATCTTTCCCCGGAACCGTGGATACGCTGACAGCCCCGAGGAGACCGAGCAGCTCATCACCATCCAGTTCGAGGTGATGAGGGGCGGGAGAGGGGTGGTGGAATGGGGGGAGGGGTTGGGGTTGTACCCTGCTTCATTGCTGCTATTGTTGTTGTTGTTGTTGTCGTTGTTGTCGTTGTTGTTGTTGTTGTTGTTGTTGTTGTTGTTGTTGTTGTTGTTGTCGTTGTTGTTATGGTTGTTGTCGTTGTCGTTGTTGTCGTTGTCGTTGTCGTTGTTGTCGTTGTTGTTGTTTTCTGCTGCTGATTCTGTCGTGTTAGTTATTGCTTTTCACTGCTGCTGCTACTGCTACCCTTTGCCGACCTTGCTAACGCGACGCACTCTGATACCGACGACGTTTTGCTTTCTTTTCTTAACAGTGGAATGGCGAGCTGAAAGAGATCAGCTCCTCTTTCGTCGGGGTGTCCCCGGAATTCGAGCTGGCTCTGTACACTCTCCTCTTCCTGCTGGACAAGGTATGAACGTTGTCGTATCCCCGAAATCCGAAAATGCTAACCAGGTATTTATTCCCCAATCCCCGTTTTCTTCCCGAACAACACACGGTGATCTTTTTTACCTCCACCACCTTAAGGACTACTATTGACAGCCGGGGTTTTCCTTGGTGCTCCCCTGAGTATCCCCCCTATTGTTTTCGCCTCTTGAACTATATGAACTTCAAACTGTATATTTCGTTTGATAGTTGTTCACCCCTACTTAAAAACCGTAACCTTAATCTTGCACGATGACCTATTTTGGCCCTGGTTAAGGGACCTATGATCCTTGGAAAGGACTGTATCGCTTTAAGGGACCAAAAGTGCCTTAAAAGAGGCTAAGACGACCGCGTATTGAACAGGGCAGAACAGGAAGGCACGAGGGTGCGTTCCTCCGCTGGTTTTAGATACATGGTGCGCTGTAATTGCCAGGCAACCCAATGCAGCCGTAAAAAAGCGAAATCACCTGGAGGCTCAGATCGATTCCGTCGTGTGGTTGAAGATTTATTTTCATATTATATACTGGCTCCACATGGGTAGGGTAGGGCAGCACTTCGACTTGTTCGATTCAATATTCGATAGAGAGTAAAAACCGTTACCACACAACACATAGTCTACGCGTGTAGAACGTAAAGTAATGCCAAGAGATCGATATAGACTAGGACTACTTACTTCTTCTGTCGTTTCCTCCGTTTCTTTCTTGCGTGAATCCGATTCCGAGCTTCATCATATATATTTTGATCGGATAAATCGAGCCCACGCAGACTGACCCTCTAGTCTGGCCAAGAAGAGACGTTTCGAGTGTGTTTCTTGACGTTTCGACTCAACCAAGCATCCAGGACCAGAAGAGGGATGGCCATTTTTTTTCTGCATTTCTCTATGTAGGAACTAACAGGCGCGCACTGAGCCAGCTTCTGCGACTACATGCATGATACCATGATATCTAGATCCGAGGCTCACAGACCGACTGTGTCTCTGCGTGTATAGTGATCGTGGAGAGACTTGCAGACGGTATTCTAGGCGTGAAACACGGTGTCGCTGCCTTTTTCATTCAATTCCTCGAATGCTCTTATAATAATGCTGCTACTTGTTGCTGTAGACCACTCTCGTCTGGTCGATGGAATGTCAGTAGTAGGCGATAGCACTGAACTAAGAATTTGGTAGTTGAGAATTTCAGGCTCGATCGAGTTTTAGGCGAAAATAAAAACATAAAATTCCTGGAATGGCCTATTTGTCTGGTTGCTAGGCGCTCATTGGCTGGAGATCGTACATAAAGTAACCGTCATCTGGGGACGATAGGGTCTATTCCCAGAATAATAATCCATTCACATATATACAACTCCGACAGCCCGGAAACGAACACGGATAAATCACAAGGATTGATATCTCCCCGCACAGTGTGGAAATCCCCAATGCCACCGACCGGTCGATCTCTAATTGGCTGGGGTTCGTATATTATAGAGCCAGCTCCACCCGGGGACGATAGGGTCCCATCCCCTGTCCAGGGGTCATTCCATGTATCTAAAAATACACAAACGGGGAAGAAAAGCGAGTTCTCTCGGGTCGACACCGTCCCCCACGGTGTGGAAACCCCAGTTCCATTGGCTGGAATTGCTGATTGGTTCGAGCTCCACAGCGGCCCCCCACCCTAGTAGGTGGACAATAGAGGCTCACCAACCAATGGGGGGCAGTTCCGTCGCACACGGTGGAGATAGGGCCCCATCCCCGGTTCAGAAACCCTCCGAATCTCTACAGCTCCAACAACGCGGGAAGCATAACGATGATCTCCCGGGTCGATATACCTCTCCGCACGGCGTTTTAACCCCGACTCCATTGGCTTGTTTCTCGCGATTGGCTGGTAGGCTTTTAATCAATAAGCTCACATTTATTTTGACCGACTCGGATTTTCTCGCATACTTCTCGCATACGGCAAACATTTGTTTGCATTGCGAGCGCAGTTCAATGAGTTATTTGCATGATAGGTCACACAAAAAAGCGATTTTGAGCCCATATCAGGTTGGCGTGCCGAGCACGCACGCTCAAAATGAGGATGAGAAACACTTGAACAGCAACAACATCACCAAACGCAATATGAATGGACGAATTAGAGCGATTTGTACTGTATGCAGTTGCAGTATGCAGTATGCAGTATGCAGTATGCAGTATGCAGTATGCAGTATGCAGCATTCAGGCCCCCCGGTTGTAAGGACAAGATTTCGAACAAAATTGGGGTGTTCAAAGAAAAACGACATGATAATGTGTGGAACACTAAGGCTGACACGGCTCGACCATAATAACCAACCGTGGAAAAAAGCCTGAAATTAGGCCAAAACGTAGTCGTATTTGACTCCCTGGCATAGTCTAAGGGTCGAGTAATCATGGAATATTTGCTGCCCGGATAATCACCTTTTTGTCGCTTATGCGGCACCGAAAAAATTCGCTGAAAATCCCGATTTAGTTCCGTTATTGGATCAGAAACCTAAAAAAGCTAATATTTTCGCGGGTTTTCTTGCATAGTACTCGCGTAGGGCAAAAAATTGCCATGCGACCGCAATTCGTAGCAAACGCTCGACCTCGGGATGAATCTATACAGTTGGTGCCCAGAGCGCCACGATAAAGCCATTCGGGACATGAGAAGAGCGAACAAATCGCCATGTCCCGGCATGCTAACAGCCATATATATTGCCCACAACAGATAAGAGCAATGAGCGCCTGCTTCGGCTTGACACAGGGTGATCTTGAATTGGAATATAATGCCCCTTTTTTTTCTTCTGTCTTTTTCTTTTCTTTTTTCCAATTGACTTTCGTCTGACGTGCGTATCCGTAGTGATAGGTACCACGAGATATTTGTGCAGAAGATCCCTATTTTTTATAATACTGCTATTATATCGTCGATTGCTGTGGCGCACAGGAGATATTGTCAACAAGATCCCCTTTGCTCTGTGTCACCGGTTAATTCCTGGTGAACACGAGATGACATTTTCAAGAAGATCCCTATATTTTTTTATAATGTCATCAACTAATTGCTGGCGCACACGATGTATTGACAAACAACAACAACAACAGTCAGCAGTCAGCGAAATTCTTGCAACCACACAACCTTGATAGTCACACCTACCTTTAGAACTGCATCCACGTTTCGTTTGTGGGGATAAATATAGTGTGGGATATTTATTATGCGGTCCTGAAAGATGGATCGTGGATCGTGGACCAATATAGACGGAAGGACTCTTTGGAGCGGCGATGAAAAAGACTGACAACACATTTTTTGTCGTACTGTGATTTTTAGCAGCGACTCCGTTCGTTGTTTATTTTCTGTTTTTATGGTTTGGCCTGTTTTGTTGTGTTCTCGTACCCGGGGTGCGCTAGCATTTCACTTGCTTTACACATTGATTAATTGAGATTGTTTGGTTTACTCTGTCTCAGTCTGTGACCACAAAATAATAAGTTGTATCTCTCTAGGATGAAGAATCGGCACGAACACTGGGTGTAATGATGTCGTTGAGTAAGGAACGGCACCCCTCGAAGACAACGAACGCTCAAACAGAGGTATTTACCCGTGAAATCCGATATCGAAAAGCAACGACACAGCAGTCGTACAACAATAGGCGAAACGCTTCGAGGTGTGGCCATGAAAAAGGATGGTGGGGACGAAATAAGAAGCCAATTTGGAAATGATGCCAACTTGGAAATAAATATTTTCGCATATGTTTTTTCGTTCAAGCTCTGCATATGCCAAGATCCAAGAATACGCCGGGCGTATACCGCCCAAAATACAAATATTTGCAAGGTTGGATTCTGTAGGGTACGCACAAACCATACCCCCCGGATATTACCCTTCAAAGAACTTCTGTGAGTTCTGTAGGACATCCATACCCGTACCCGGAACTTCTGGAAGTTCTGTATGACATTCATACCCGTACCCGAAACTTCTGGAAGTTCTGTACGCCAGTGCCACAAATACCCGGGATACGCGTATATCATTTTTATAACGTATGCGAGTTCTGTAACACTTCCGTACCGTACCCGGAATTTCTGTAAGTTCTGTAAGATCCCCATACCCTAACCCGGAACTTGCGTGACTTCTGTAAGACTTGTGGCACAAACAATACCCGGGGTACGGGTATACCTTTGTTACAATGCCCGAGAAGCCCACATGCATTAATTCAGGTTTATTAACCCAAAGAGTGTATCATGCATTCTACTATGATATCATATCTTGTCGTCAGTGAACCAACCGAACACCAAATGTACAGCAGTAGCAGTACGTATCGTATATGATAGTAGCACCTACTGCTGTAGGTCTTGTCCATGTTTGTTTCGTTTTTAAACCGTGGGCACGTATTATGTTAACAACGGACACTTTTGAGTATACAGTATATGAATCGAATTGATTTTGGTGGCAGCTGTGAATAGCCTGTGAACACAATGGTTGTGTGGAGGCGCTGTCTTCTATACGAAGAGATGCAGAGGTGGCACCGAAGTGTCTGTTCAGATCACTTGTGATGAGAAAGAAAAGGGGTAGTTTGGAAAGGGCGCTTGAGGCCAAAGAGAGTAGTAGAAGAAGGGAAAGAAGGGAGAGTGATCATGGTTGGTTGCATCACCCTAGATCATCACGGAACAATGCCCGTAGTCCGGTAGAATACCGGGACAACGGGACAACCTTAACATACTCAAATCTACGTTTACATCTAAGTTCCACCGAAAATTCAACGTAAGGTTCAACGTAAGATTCAACTGCATATCTTATTCGTGCGAATAGACTGCGCATTAACTTAGATTTGAATCCAAGGTTCATACTCTCTACAGCAACATACCTGGTACGGATTTGGCGCCTATCGGGAAACCACGTATTGCGTATTGTCATTTTTTTTCCGATCGGAATAATACATAGATCTGCCGTGACGACGATGCAGCAACCATCGACGTCTAGAAGTATCTTCTGCGCTTTCGGTAGTTTCGCTTCTTCTTTGTCGCGGCACTTGGCTTATCGAGCTGTGGTGGCAAATATGGGCTTGCGACCGCCATTATTTGTTTCAAAGCGCCACAGCCGGGGTACGCTTTGGTATGATCATGGCGCAGTATAGCCGTGAGCACGGCTGTTGCGCCGGTGGCCACTCATTGAGGTTCACGATTTATCGCTTCTCTCGATGGTGGTATTGTCGATAATTCATAATTCCCTTAAAAGTTACGACTGATTGCCTCGGGGACGTTGGCCCAGTGAGAACATGCCATCCATGCAAGTTGGATTAAATCCTCCTCTCCAAATCGAATTCCCCCCCGAGGGGTTGTGCATTTACCCGGGTATTACCCGTACCTTACCCGTATCCGGAACTTCTGTAAGTTATGTAGAGTATTCATACCCGTACCCGGAACTTCTGGAAGTTCTGTACGCCCGTGCCACAATACCCGGAACTTCTGGAAGTTCTGTGAGACTTTCATAACCGTACCCGAACTTCTACTAGTTCTGTAGGACATTCATACCCGTACCCGGAACTTCTGTGAGTTCTGTACACCCCGTGCCACAATACCCGGGGTACGGGTACAGCACCTTTCGTACCCGCCCGAAACTTGTGTGAGTTCTGTACGCCCGTGCCACAATACCCGGAACTTCTGGAAGTTCTGTAACACTTTTATACCCGTACCCGAAACTTGTGGAAGTTCTGTAAGACTCCCATACCCTTGCCCGGAATCCACAAACCCTCGTACAGACATAACCTTGAAAATTTGTGCACTTCTCGCTTGTCTCGCTCAGCTCACGTGCCCGATATCGGCCAGGTGCGGAACGGATACCGCAGGGCGAGGGGCGTTTGAGCCGCCCCCCGAAGACGACGCTCGAACGAAGCTATTTGACCGAGAATTCCAGTTCCGAGAATTGCATACTGTGGCCCAGACGGAAAAAAAGTCCTGACCGAATCCCCCCCAAAAAGAATGACCATATGCTCGTATATGTTTATGTTCCGTTGTCCAGCAGCCAGTGCACTTCCTCTTCCTCTCCGTAATTTATAACGGCGATCGCGATGCTTCCAACCACTGCCGTACTTTCAATATAGGTTACATGCCTTGCTGCTGTTATTTTTACCGGGTACCTCTGTATTGCTGCTGCTGTATGGTGCTGAGTATCACGCGGCTTGCAAAGATGAGTTTCGACCCTTAATTGATGGAACTCACCGCTGACGTATTTGAAACAATTTGATAGGATACTGCTGTCCTGCTGAACTACACTGCGCTGCCCAATCCAGACCAAAATTCCCCCATTAATTGAAAGCTTATCAAGACTACGAGGCAATTTGAGAGAGCTGCATCCTGTCGTGTCCTGTCGTATACTGCAAGGGGTTGAAATATGATGCTCACTGCTATATCCACGTGTCCTCAGAGATGAATCAGTTGTTCGGGGGTCAAGAAGATCCTCATGTCTGCCTGCTTGCTCGACTCGCTTGCGTGCGTGAAGAGAAACACCACCTTGACCTTGCCGATCGCTTCACTGGCACTCTCAAGACCACAGGAGATCCAACAGTAGTATAAGCGGTACTGTACGCAGATCTGGTACTTGCAGAGCAAATAACTCGTTTTCTAGCAACCTTGGTGGCGTTGGTAAGTCGGGAGCAATTGTATTGGTCCCTTTATATGGGACCTCAACTCCCTTATTGGGCGTTTCGTCCACGTAAAGGGACCAGGTCTCCTAGGTCCCCTGAAGTGGGCAAAAACGGTGCACCGAAATTAGATATCGCTTATATCCCGATTTCCCTTATCTAGGGGTACCTTAAAGGGGACCACCTACAGTACCAAGTTACCGGGCATGTAGTGTAGCGGTCGCTTTTGATCGGAGTCCGTGCAGCAGGATATTGGTGTTTTTTTTTTTACTGTCGGCAACTTGTGTGCGTTGGCGATCGGCTGATGCTTGGGGCAACTCGAAAAGGGTCCCTCTTTTTGGCGTCAACTAGAAGCTTGCATTCGCTCGTACTTAGGACAGATATTCGTGAAAATGAAATCACATAGGCGTGGTCTCTTCCTCGGTTTGGTCGCCAAGGATTTTCGTTGATTTGGGCCACACGGGATTACCTCGTAATTTTTATTTTTTTCCCCCAGTGTTTTTTTTCCCCCGATGTTTTTGCCTGGTTTTGCCTTGTTGTGTTTTTCTTTGTATACCATATCTGTTTGTAATATCGGTTTGTATGTTCATTTCTTATTCGCGCTGACTTGCTGTAGTATATTTCTGGTTTGCATATTGCTGACTTGCTTGGCCTTACTCTATTTTGAATTGCCTCCCGCTGCCTTGCTCTGGCCTGCTCTGCCATGTTCTACCCTCACGTGCTGCGCTCTGTTCCCTCCTGACAACCTTTGCTGTGCCCTGCTCTGCTTTGCCTTGCTTTGGCCTGCTCTACCTGTTTTGCTCTGGTCTGCTGTGCTTTGCCCTCCTCTGCCCTACTCTTCTCTGTTCTCCTTTGCCTTGCTATGGCTTGCTCTGCCTTGCCTTTCCCTGCTCCACCTTGCGCTGCCGACCTCGCTCGCTGTGGCTGGTCGTCGGCCGATCGCGGCACGCATCGGTGGGATGGATTCGGTGTGCGTGGAACGACATCGGTGCGCTTGTCACATGTATTGTTGCCCTCTCGCCACAACAGGAGAAATCGAGGACGAACTGCGGACCGTACAGGTGAGGGCTCGTGTCCGTGTTGGGGTAGTGGTTTTGGTGGCGGTGGCGGTGAGGGTGGCTTTTGGGTTATTTGGTTTTGGGGTTGGCGTAGGTGGCGGTGATGGTGGTGCTGGTGTTGGCGTCGGTGGCGGTGATAGTGGTGCTGGTGCTGGTGGCAGTAGCGGTAGGGGTAGCTGTTGGAATGGTGGTGTTGGGGTTGGTATTGACGTTGTTTCGGTGGTGGTATTTGCGTTGATGATCGTAGTGTTGGAGGTGGTGCTGCTCGCATGATCAGTCCTTGGCTGGGCCGCATGACACAATCACCTCTGCTGCTGCTTGCTCGGTTTTGTTTTCACGCCAGGGTGGAGGTGACGACCTACATCTTCCGCGAGGACGGGGGCAGCTTCATCGGCTCTGCTTTCCCGGGGGAAGCCTGAAACGAGCCCCAACATCTCAAGATCGTGGCGCGACAGCGTTAGCAGCGCCACGAGTAATAGCAGCGGCTGGACATAGGACGTGTCGCAGAAAAAACGGCTGTATGATAGGCCCTTGTTTGCCTTGTGTTTTTGCGTTTTCTTTGCTTAACTTGTGGTTTTGGCTTGTTTTCTCATGTTCTAGTTTGCTGTTTTGTTTCCTTGTGTTCTGGGGTTGTATAACGCATGGCGCAGCGATGGTGCGCCAACTGGCAATGCACATGGCTAGGCTAGGCTCCGATAGCAGGGGCATATATGGCTAGTTGCTTTGTGCGGATAGAGGCCAACGTTAGCCCCTTTATAATTGGATGCGCGTGTTTTGGGTACTAACTACTTGAAATTTGTGTGGTGTGTGTTTTTTTTAACTGTCAATATGGCAGTGAAAGGGTTAAGAGTTCTGCCATGTTGACGTGTTTCCCAGTTTATTCGTCCGAGATGACGCGACGCAGAAAACAGCGCCATGGCTAACACGAAACTATGGCCTTGCCATTTTGCTGTTGTCCAATATCTATATGCGTCCCAGATAACGCAAAACAAGAAAACAGCGCCTTAGTTTACACCAAAGTCTGGTGTATTGTGGTTGATATGTGGAGATGCACAACATGTTGAGATTGGAGAGGCGCACACAAAATTGCGGCTGATGAAAGGGCGGAACACGAAAGAAAGAGCGGAACATGCGTCGGTGTAAATGTCCACCGGGACTCGAAAGAGTCTGTGCTCTGTTGCATCCCTCTCTTGCTTCTCCTTCATCAACCAATAATAGTCGCTGGTGATCTCGTCGAACCAAGAAAGCGGTTTGCCCTAGTGTGCACACCCCGCTCGGGCACCGGGTGCAACAGTTATTGTGGTACAGTTGCATCTTGGCTGGATGCACCATGTGGACTTCACCGACGACTTCATGGCTGACACCTGTTGCATCACGGATAAGATCTCTCGGGGATCTTGTTGGAGGATTTTCCCCTCAAGTGCAACCCCGGAACTTGAAACTCTCCAGGAACAAGACGCAATAGGGACAATGGACGTGGAGGATATCATGGAGTAGATATAACGGTTAAACGCGAAGACCACAGTCGACGAAAATACAAGTTTCATTTCGTTTTGTCACCACTAACAATAGCGTGTGTGCCTAGGGAACTATATGGCCCTCCCGTCCCGCCCCCGCACGGCGGCTGGGGGCCAGATGGACAAGTAACGAGATCGGTATCACGGTCTACGCCTGACGAAAAAGGAAGAAAGAGTTATGAACAGTAGTCTGTTTTGAAGTGTGAAGTTCATAGGTGGAGATAAAACCGTAAACGAACGCACACAAAGATGCCTGGTTGCCCGTACACGTAACTGTTTCGTTTATGTGGTGGTGCTGTTCATGCTTCACACATCTCTTTGCTATTAATGAGTGGTGACTGGCAGGACTTGGTTTTGCTTTAGACTCAGCTCTCTTTCAGCGAAGGACGCGGCAACTTCGAAATTGCCACCGAGGCGCTCGGTTTCAGCGAACGCGTATCGAATGAATTATAAAGGCAAACAGACATACACATAGTAGACTACAGCGAAAACAATCGACAACATCCAGAATGAGGTTCGACGACCTTACTTATGATTTATTCATGTGCCTCTCTTTATCCCATTTTTATTGTACTATCTCTTCACTCGTCTCTCCGTTTTATTCGTGCAGTAATGACGCACAACAAGCCGCGCACAGCATGCGGAGGAATGAACTCGTTGGTGAGGGATGGACGCTTCATTTGGAGCGGTTTCGTCCGCTGAATTTTAACTCCGGCCCCGGGTGGTAGTGCAAGTTGCGTACTCCTGACCACCTACAAGTATAGACCAGTGTGTTACTATTAGTACTCAACGCTTACGGTCTAATGGAAACTACAGTAATCAATTTATAAAATAGATGTGTGATGTTAGATCTAGCTCAAAATTCCCCACCTAGAGTATAAATACCAACACTTACCATTATAGTGGACAAAAAATAGGACCCCTCCCAATGAAAACAAAACCATATAGACTAGCATATTACAAGTAAGTACCAACAACGCAGCTTGCAAAGATGACGCGTATTGACCTGAAATTCGTTGAACTCACGGCTGTTGTCCTTATTAAAAATATTGTTGATATAAATAACAAGTACCTGTTACAATGTAGACTAGACTAGTCAGTGCAAAATAAATAAATTACAAATAACAAGGCCAAAGGCGAACACTGCTGCACATCCGTGTACTGCTCACTTACTTGTACTTATTATAGTACGTCGTCCCCCGTGCTTACGAGAGTCAGCTTGATTGACCACGCTGCTGGTAACCTGGAAATTTGAAGTTTGGACAATCCATCGCTGGAATGAGGTGGAAATCTCGGAGGACTCGAGGAGGAACTAAAAGGTGTTGTTATTGCTGGGTCTTGCCAGCAGTAGTATTAATACTAATAATAATAGTAGGTTTTTGCGCACGATCTTCAACTCTCAAGGCAGCAAGGAAGGTGAGAACCGTGTAAACGGAGGAAGAAATACGTATGACAGAGTTCCGGGTCGCTGCCGCAATACACCTTCTGAGCACCTTTCGGAAAGTCAAATATTTGTCTCACGAATTGCGGATTTGCCCGCGTACTCTGTGGGCTTGGTGCGACTTTGGGTGTTCGAAAAAGTTGCTTTCAATGGAGGATGCCGTTTGGATTTTTCCTACGTTCTGCGGATTTTGCGTCGTGTTTGTGACTTTCCAAAAGGTTCTCAGAAGGAATGTCGATGAAACGAGGGGATGCTACCTTACCCGTCCGTGTTGCTCCTGTCATCACGAAGTTCATACTACTGCTGTGCAACAGCTTCCAACACCCAGTGCCCGCGACCCCCGCCCGCCACAACTCTCACTCATCGGTTGCCGTGCGCCCAGTGCCCCCCGTGAGTCACGCCCGCCACGAGAAGAGTAGTAGTAGTAGTAGTAGTAGTAGCAGTAGTAGTAGTAGTGGTAGTAGTGGTAGTGGTAGTGGTAGTAGTGGTAGTGGTAGTGGTAGTAGTGGTAGTAGTAGTAGTAGTAGTAGTAGTAGTGGTAGTGGTAGTGGTAGTAGTAGTTGTTGTAGGGGTAGTGGTAGTAGTAGTAGTAGTAGTAGTAGTAGTAGTAGTGGTAGTACTGCGGTGGTTCAGCGTATGCTAGCTCATACACACCACTTTTGAGTGTTTTTGTCTACTCCACTGTACAAGGCCCTACCCGAAGCATGAGCGCCGGCGAATGCTGGCGCCCATGCGGAGCCCTTGTATTCTATTCAGTGCTTGACACATCCGTCGTACGAGTACGTGCCGGTAGTTGATACCGGTAAACGAGATGGTTTTCCTCGATGATTTATCATTTGCAACACATGAGAGTGGGAATCGCTCCGATGACCGCGCCTCGTAGACCTATAAAAAAACGGTTCTCACTGGATATCAGCCCGACAGTGTGACATTCATGGGCGCTGCACTACAGGTAATCACCCATGCTGATCACCAGCAACATGAACGACGATTTTGATGAAGCGCTTCCATACCTATTATATATAACTTGCCTGGGGGTTGTTACGTCGAGCGTCCTTCCTTACCTGGTGCCTGGTTATTATCGTACCGGTACACAGCAGTACTCGTATACCTCGTACAAGTTTACAGCAGTATGTTTTTATTTTCTGATATAGAAAGCTAAAATTAATACTTGTTGTCACCAAATGCAATATTGGTTCAGTGGTAGAATGCGTGATTGCCATTCACGCGACCCGAGTTCGATTCTCGGATATTGCATGCTTTTTTGTTATTTTCGTTTTTGTACGTACCGGTTACCTGATACCTGGTACGCTATTACAGCAGCAGTACGTACGTATACGTTCTTCTCCCTCTGGGACCGGCCATGTATGTGTGCGTAATCTCTATGGCGTACCAAGGTGTGTGGTATACATCACACCAGCGGGAGCTGCTGCTGGCGCCGCCCGTGGCCACCGCAAGAAGAGCACGTTTTGCGGTGGTAGTAGTAGTGCTGTGTCTATGCTCTTCGTCGCTCCCTTTTAACGTCCTAATAAGTACCAGGTACTCGTATATATTACAAGGGCTTCGCTCGCGGGCGGCTGGGCGCCGCCCGCTACGCTTGCGGAAGGAGGAATAGACATTCAGTAGAAAGGCGGAAAAGAAGCACAAATGGCGCAACTGGCGACTTGAAAATGCCAAGAGGTCCATATATAGTACAACGGTACAGGATAGAGACGATTATGATTATGAGTTTGTTATTATCATCCATTCGCCCAGTCCATGATGGGCACGTCGGAGGACTTGCTTGGCATATCCTTCCACCTCTCAGGTAGCACCTAGGTCCTGTACACTTACTAATAGCTCTCTCTAAGTCGATCATCAATAATAAATTATCGCAGTGCATAAACACCAGGCACGCGCTTGTCAAGGATAGAGACAGGAAAACTACAACTTAAGATGTAAAGGAGCGCAGTGCCAAAAAAAACATGCTGGAAGCAGGAACTTGAACGCACACACCGCAAACATGTGAAGTACATTTGTACCTGGTATTCCTGAAAGACGAGCACGCATTTAGCCATAGTTCTCAAAAAACGATGCTGGTATAATAAACCACAACTTAACGTTCTATAAAGAACGTGCTGTCAACATTGCTTCCGAAGGAGCATGCAGGCTTGCTTGGACTCTTCCTCCTCAGCGGGGGTACCCAGCACCTTGCACTCTTGTTTTTTGTCGATGATCTTGTGGATCTGTCCACAAACGTTGAAGCATGGCGGGAGAACGTCGATAAGTATGTGTAAAAAAGTATTCGTACTTCTCTCCAGCAGACGTCGTAACCATCCAAATTATTGGAGCTCCTTTCTTCGCTGTTAGTAATTATTGTGGTATTGTTGTACTTGCTCTTGGTACTTGGAAAAAGAGCCGCACTTCATAGACTATATCCGCACGCCATCCCCTAGTCTTGAGCAAGAGACATGCATGTCTCGACTCGTGACACACAGGACGCAAGATAAGAGTAGAACATACCTCGATGTCGAACGCCCTCGTGGCACCGTGGGAATGGAATGCGGGATGTATATCGAGCAAGTGGTCGCCTGCCTTCTTCAGGAGGTCACCGACCTTGATGTCGCCGGTGCACTTCGTGTTTATGTCCTCGCCGACTTGGCGGCCCTCGGCGGCTGCTTCGCAGGGCTTCTGCAAACGACAACAACGTATGGGAATACCTAGCGTTCAGTGAATGTTCAAAATAGTAAGGCCACGTAGCTGTCGTCGATTTCCAAAGTTTGAAAGGAAGTCGTACAATTTAACACTGTTGTAATGAAAGCGGTCGTTTATGGGCAAAGCCCTGCCTGGTACCACAACGTTGCTAACACCTATGAAACCACCACTGGGACAGGAACGAACGGGATTCACAGTCGCAACTGGTAAGCGTAAGCCCCGGTATACTGCTATATAAGGCCTACCGGCGGAATACCGACAACGAAGGGTAAGAGACAGTACCTGCTGTATATATTGTTCGGTACTACTCTATTACTGCTGCTATCAACACTATTACGACCGACGTGTACTGCGATTCCTGAAGAGGTTGCGCACCCTACTTGTACTCGTTAATACAAAGAGTTCATGTGGTTGTATGAAAAATGAGTAACAGTAGTAGTACACCGCGTCACTACATGAACAACTCGCTAACCCCAATCACGGGACTGCTCTCCAGCATCACCCAGGTTAACTTCAGCTTCTGTTTACTGCTATATATCAACCTCCAGTGAGTACTGCGACTGGTGCTGAGGTATCATGCTGCTGTGTTATTTATCACTGCATGGACCATTTTTACAACCCTGGCTGACCCCCGTGATGAGACTTTCCCGTTTTCATTGCGTCTTACATGTATAGATACCACGTAGTCGTAGTCGTACATCCAAAACGTGTGTTTATATCAGCACAAAGCGTCACTGCATGGACCACTCGTTCAACCCCCGCTTACCCCGATGACGGGACTGCAAGTCGTACATACATGAAGTGTGTTTGGCTGTACGTATGAAAAAGAAATCGCATCACACAGCGTCACTGCATAGGTCTACTCGTAGACCATGAAAAAGAAATCGCATCACACAGCGTCACTGCATAGGTCTACTCGTAGACCTGAGTACTTGTACAATTAATTCCCGCTTACACCGCGATGACGGGACTGCCCCGTACACGTACTACATACTCGTACATGCAAAAAAAGTGTGTTTGTACGCATGAAAAAGAAATCACAGCACAACAACAGAAATGTAACTCACGTTTCGTCACAGCTCCTTCGTCAGGGACGCCGATCGAAGGTGAATCGCAGGTGTCCGCGTCACACCAGTCACACACACGAGGGTTATCGCCGCTTCCCCAGTGCTTCTTGTGAAAAGCTTGGCACGTGGAAGGCTCGTCACTTCTGCAGGTGTCGCAGACAGCGTACTGGAAACTCCTGTTTTTCCTATTTCGTGCGATGAGGAAGCCGTCACAACCCTCGCTCGGGCACGGCCAATCAGGATTGCCAGAAGAAGCCGAGTCCCCTTCTTGCCCGACCAGCTTCCACGCGCCTGATCCTGAACCTCCACCACCCCCACTGTTGGCGGAGCCTCCTCCCGCACTAGCCTTGGTCCGCTTCGCAAATTTCAACTTCAAATTGTTATTATTGCCGATCCTGGCCGATCCGGCAAATTTCAAATTCAAATTGTTTGCAGCCGTCAACGGCAATTCCCTCTCAACAGCCAGTAATTGGCCAACTTCAAATAAAAGTACAAAAAAGAAGTTGCTGAAAAAGCAATAAAAAAAATATCAGAGAGCAAGCAGTAAAAAAGATCAGAGAATGAAAGCTAAAAAGTAAGTAAGAATGAGACTAGGGAAAGCAAGGAAGGCAAGGAACTTAGGGACGGTTCTTTTTCCCAGCAACTAATTTTCTTTTCGGCAATTACGGGCTGAGAAGGGCTGAGAGGGGGGAGGATATGCCGAGCGAGACGTCCGAGGGGGGCGAGGTCTAGGTATATAGTTTTATTATTACTAATATATAATTAATTGTTGTATTTTACATGAAAAAAGGGCATTTTTTGCTGGAAACAGACAGAAAAGCTCTCGTACATACATGTAAAATATGTGTATGTATCATCACAGCAAGCTATTGCTAAGCCTACCAGGTAAATACAGTATGCATGGCAGTGCATGAACTGCTACTACTACTGGGCCCACACTTATTATACGCGAGCGTACCTACCTGGTATAAACGAGTACCTGGTAGTAGTTACAGTAGTAGTGCATGTCAGGCATTTTTTCGGCATTGCTTTTTTAACGAAAGGTCCCAGGAGTTATATGCCCTACCTACACGAACCACTCACACCCCGGAGCCCCTCAGATTATTATAAAAAATGAAAATACACTCCAGCTGTGAGATCGAAGATTTCGTCGAAACTCATCTTTGCAAGCTGTGTGTGATACTCCGATCGCGCGCATTACGAGTTGTGTGTCCTCATTAAGGATATAGGTCGGCGACTCCGCTTACAACTACAGTGTAGCTATCAGGGTCAACAGGATGATTTCAGTCAGTCTGTGCGCGGAAACTATAAAAAAAACCGTTTCTGAGGGGGACAAAATCTGACAGCTGTAAAGGGAAATGTATCCTTTTATCAAGTGAATCTTGTAAGTCGAATAACCGGTGAGGGGGGTGGGGCGGAGTTTTAAAGGACGTGGGGGCCTGGTTTTGATCAAAAGCGAGCGGGTCTGGAGGGGGGGGGGGTTGGGGCGGGCGGGGGGGGGGGGGGCGTGTGGGGCAGCTCAATATGTGCCTGGAAACTATACATTATTTTGAGGGGATAAATGTGACGGTTTTGGAAATAATACATCAGTTTATCATGTATATCCTGGGGAAAGTCGTACAATCAGTGAGTAATAAGAGGGTGGAGTGTTCGAGGGGGTGGGGTTGGGATGGGTTGGTGGGGAGGTGGGGGGTGTGGGGGCGGGGGGGGGGGCGGGGGGGTGGGGGGGGTGGGGGGGGGGGGGGGGGGAGGGAGGGCTTTAGGTGAGGGGTTTGTTATACGTGTGGTGCTAGGTCTAGGCGATGGTGCGGGTGATGGGGAAGAAGGGGGCGTTCGAGGCGGGGGGGGGGGGAGACACAGCGGCATGGATGGCTCTCGAAAGATAATGAGGTGATATCCTGTGCGTGAAGTGTTTATTAATGTGGCGGATTTCGATATTTGGTGGGGCGTTTGAGTAAGGGAGAGCAAGAGGGGGAGGGGGGGGGGGGGGGAGATTTTTTAGAAGGTTTAGGTCACAAATAATATTCAAATACACTTCGGCTGTGAGATCAAAGATATGTAGCAGCTTGTTATACGCGTGGTGCTAGGTCTAGGCGATCGTGCAGGTGGTCGGAAAAGAGGGGGCGTTGGGGGGGGGGGGAGGAAGGGCTTTAGGTGAGGGGTTTGTTATACGTGTGTTGCTAGGTCTAGGCGATGGTGCGGGTGATGGGGAAGAAGGGGGCGTTCGAGGCGGGGGGGGGGGGGGGGGGGCAGCGGCATGGATGGCTCTCGAAAGATAATGAGGTGATATCCTGTGCGTGAAGTGTTTATTAATGTGGCGGATTTCGATATTTGGTGGGGCGTTTGAGTAAGGGAGAGCAAGAGGGGGGGGGGGGGGGGGGGGGAGATTTTTTAGGAGGTTTAGGTCACAAATAATATTCAAATACACTTCGGCTGTGAGATCAAAGATATGTAGCAGCTTGTTATACGCGTGGTGCTAGGTCTAGGCGATCGTGCAGGTGGTCGGAAAAGAGGGGGCGTTGGAGGGAGGGGGGGGGGGGGGGTTGGGGGGAAAATAATTGAAAACTACGTCATGGATGGTCAGAAAGATAATGACGTGATATCAACTGCGTATAGGTGTTTATTACTCAGGCCGATTTTGATTGTGAGTGGGGCGTTTGGACAAACTAGGCGGAAGGGGGGGGGAATCGGGGGACGGAGGGGCGGGGGGGGAAGGGCGGGTTTTTTTATGAACAAGAGGGGTCAGTGGAGGGGGAAGGGAGGGGGGGGGGGGGGACATTTCAATATATGCGCGGAAACTATAAATCCTCTAAGGGGACAAACCTGACGATTTAAGCAATAAGACATCCCTTTATATCATCTAGCTTGTAATGTTTACTATTCTAGAAGGTTTGATGTTAGATGCAGCATGCAACCCAGTGTTTAAGTGCAGTAAGTAACGTGTTAAATCTTCATAATTTGTTGTTGTACCTGGTATGATATATCGATCGAAAGCTAGAATATTTTATAGAATATTTGTAGGTACCATTATTTTATAAAAAATGAAAATACACTCCAGCTGTGAGATCGAAGATTTCGTCGAAACTCATCTTTGCAAGCTGTGTGTGATACTCCGATCGCGCGCATTACGAGTTGTGTGTCCTCATTAAGGATATAGGTCGGCGACTCCCCTTCCTTACAACTACATACAGTGTAGCTAGCTATCAGGGTCATTTTCTGACATCGCTAATTATAAGAAAGAGATACGTATTGTTAAATACAACAGGCGAGGTGATGTGGTCATGGACTGTTTGTCACCATCATCATACAGTTACCATTATTTTCTGACATCGCTGATTATACGAAAGAGATACGTATTGCCGAATACAGCATGCGAGGTGATGTATGTGGCCATGTACTGTCTCCGCCATTGAGCATTAGAGGGAGGGATGCGAATCGTCAGTTTTAAAGGAACGCTTGGTATACATGTGCTCAATTACGTTACCTCGTTAGTCATACTTGGTATACACGCGCTCAATTACGTTACCTCGTTAGTAATACTTCGCTTGGCATAGGTTGGGAGGCGATCATGCAGACGGTATGTACGAAATACCCTACGTAATGGGTTGGTAGGGTTGTTTACCGCAATTTTAACACATCTGCCTGTGCTTCCTTTTCCAAATTATTTTTGTCTCAAATAAATGTACGATTTCACGTCCATGATTTTTACCGTGCCGCTGTGGGGCTCTGAGGTCGTCAATTCTAAGACAGAGATACATCTTACAAATACAGCAGTTGATGTGGGCATGCAACGTCATATATATGCGATGTCACTACTACTGTTGAAGGCGAGGGTGACTTCACTTCGTCTGGCATATGCTACTGCGTTTCGTAAAGGTTGTCTCACGTGGACATGCGATGTCACCACTATTGAACGCGAGGGTGACTTTACTTCGTTAGGCACATTCCACTGCGTTTGGAATGGTAGAGGTTGTCAGGCAATCATGTAAGCGGATGGGAGCACGAAATACCCTGCGTAATAGGTTGGTCGTGTGGTTTACCGCAGTGTTAACATCCCTGTCTGTACTTCATTTTCACATTATTATAGACTATATATAGTGTACGCTTATACGTCCTGTTTTCTCCCCACTGTCGTCGAAGATGTTGTAGTCCTGTAGATGTCGCGTCCATGTCTGGTGCTCTTGTTAGTGGCGTTCATGAAAACATGCCCTAACATGTAGTAGATGATCGCTGAGTGGTGTTCCTTTCCTTTACATCAAGCCAGGTAGTATATGCCCACGCAACCGCTTGCTTGAAAAACGACAAAGAAATTCCTCACACACCTGACACAGAGAATTATTGTGGGGGGGATGGCGACCTTCCACATCTGACTATTATATTATCATGTACCTTGCATCTGACTTTCAATGCACATGTTACTTACGTACCTGGTACGAGTTATTATCCATACGTATTGTATATACGTACCTCTGTCTGGTATGTAGCATAAATAATACTCCTATCATATATTATTATTATGTGTCAACTTGCAGTAGTAGTGTACCAACCAGTAGTATATAAAATGTACACTTTTTTCTGCTTGCTGATGTCCGGCGGCCGAGGTTATTTTCTCGCGCGCTTTCGGCTGGGGGGCAAGTAGGGGCAAGCAACGCGGCCGCCAATATACAATTATTTGATTGTGTGCTGTCTGTGCGTTACCTTCACATTAAACCGTTCTTCCTACCCAACGGCATCAGCACACCCAGAGTCAGTGCTGATCCTTCATTATCCTAGCTAGAGATAAAAATTATGTGGTCACAGACTGTGAAACAGAGTAAACCAAACAGTCGCGATTCTTCAAGGCAAAGCACGACGTGAATTAATTGTTAGGGTACCGAGTACGAGAACACAACAAAACAAGCCAAACCATGACAAAAGAAAAAGAGAACAGAAGAAACAAGAAAAAGAAAAGCAGAAACAAAGAATGTGATGCAAGAAGATTGGAAAGGAAAGGCTGCAACACTGCGACGCATATTATATCTCGATTCCAGCCGAGCTCCGTGCTGCTGCTGCTACTACTCTACTACTACTACTACTACTACTACTACTACTACTACTACTACTACTACTACTGCTGCTGCTACTACCACCACTACTACTATGTTAAATTAAAGGTGAGGACACAGAGTGCCCCCTGCAGGTCTGCCAATTGAGCAGGTCCTCGGAGAGTACTCACTTTCGTTTCCTTCGTAGAGAGGTAGCTATTATATTCGTTTCCACCAGAGCCCGGGATAGCTTCTGAGATCGGAGGCACGTGCCTCCGATCTACTTCCTAACTTTTCCGATTATAAAACGCCAACTTTATCATACGAAACCCATCCAAATGATCTCAAATTGGGATACTTACAGGCCTTTCGAGGCCGTTTCTTAACACTAGCCCACCCTGATGAGTCGCATATGCAGAAATATGGGAGATTCGGGGAAACTCCGGTTCTTCGAACTAGACCATGAGTCGAAGATGCGGCTCCTCAAAACTCACTCCCACACCTCTAACCGTCTGGCTATGGAGCCAGGAACACGCGAAGAAAAGCAGTTGAAAGAAACGCAGACCCTACAACAAGGCAAAAGTCACCCATCAAAAACTTGCCGTGTGCCGCCGGTGTGGCGGGGGGGGGCAGAGAAGGCTCTAGAACCTGCCGCATGCTGCCGTTGTGGCGGGGGGGGGGCAGGAAAGGCTCCACGGCAAACCAATCACAGAAAAGGTACTATGGCGAGGCGAGCCCTCGTCGATATGGAGGGGTACACAAACGCTAATAGAAGGGAGACGTCATGCTAAAAACCTCCCGCAGGCCATCGGCAAGGCGGGGGGTTAGAGGAGGAAACGACAAATACCCGGGATGGAAGATGGCGACACTTACAGCCCCGCTAGGGGGGAAGTGTTGGTTAGACGAAAAAAAACAAAGTAGAACAAATACAACACACAAAAGATATAAGATGACACACAGACCCGTACATAGCCCTGTACCACGTTACGCGCGAACAGGGTACCCTAGTCGCCCCCCGGCTCTGGACTGAGGAGGGCGTCGGCAGGGCGAAATTGAACAATGACGAAAAGGCGACAGCCCTGCGCCTCAGATAGCGGCGTTTTACCCAAACCCTGACCCGGCACTGAGCTGGGGGTTCGGCAGGACAGGAAAAAAAAAATGGAAGAACCGCCCCAAAACCCGACGAAAACTCTCAGGACACTACGAACAACCCAAAGACAAAGGCTCAAACCTCATAACTCTAAAAAATGAAAAACTATCGAGGAGAGGCGGCGGCTTGAAAGTCAACTGGCCACGACCGCGCCTCAAGATTCGTCTACGTTACGTTGGATTCCCCGAGGAAGCGCACTGGCGATGTGAACTTGCAAGCACCAAGAACCTCGTACGGCTCCCGTCGAAGTCGTGTAGAGCGCCGGGGGAAGAGGAAGTTTAATCGGTCCCGGGTCGTCCAGAAAGCGGACCAGGTATACCTTGTCCTCGGTAGTGCTCGCGCTGATTTTTCCAAGTCACCATAACCCATCGCCTCCCTTGTACCAAAAGTGGGCTCCCTTAGGGAGTACTGTGTCGTGGTAGCGACGGAGCCAATCGGCGCGGGGAACACAGGCGTAGCCCGGCGCTAGGAAACGTTCCCCGTTGTTGTGGGAGAGCTCACGCTGTGCCGCCCCGATCCGCATTCGGCGGTAGAGGCGGTTGGTTTGGCGGTGCTGGTCCGGGGTTCCGGCCCAAAAACGCAAGATGTGGGAGCGGGAGAGGTGAAGGTCCACTTCCCGCTCCCAGGAAGGTTCGGAGAGTCCCGCCCAATGCGTCTTGTATAGCACCACGATGACGACACCTCGCCCCCGTACCGACTGATGACCAGTGATCTGCTCCACCTCCAGCCGTTAGAGGGGAATCGAAACGTCGTCTTGAGTGACGTGGTACGGCGGGGGCTTCTTGGAAAATTTATTGAGCACATACTGTGTCAGCCCCGCCGGTGGGTATTTGGGCATGTCCCCGCTGTCGTGGGGGTTGTCACAGGGTTTGCGGCGCTCGATGGCCACATGCCGACGAGCGTCCGAACCAGGCAGGTCGGAAGGGAGATCCAAATAAAGGAGGTTGCTCCCGAGCGGCGAGCCGTCCGGGGTCTCGGCGGCGGAGCAGGGACCGACGGCCAGGACCTTGTACGGCCCCGTCCAGTTAAGCGCGAGTTTGGCCTTGAGTACCTTGGCGTCGGTCTTCGCCTTCACACCCTGGCGAATGGTAGAGGCAGAATTGTATACCCATGCCCAACCACCCACAGTGGAGTTAGGTGCTGGACGCAGCGCGTTGGCGAGGGCGGAGTTTCTGCGGTTAACACGGGAAACGGTGAGGGCGTGGTGTGCGTGGACAATGTCGTTCGTGCTCTTTTGCCGGTCGGTGGCCAAGTCGAAATAGGCCAGGTGGTCACGGGCCAGACTCTGATGTCCCACGACACCTGTGCGGTCGAAAACCGTCACGTGGAGCCGTGGGAGTCTGCCCATGTGGACCTCGTTGGGCGCCAGACCCGTCGCCCCGCTGACGGAGTTGTTGTAAGCGAATTCTACGTGGGGCAGATGCAAGTCCCAATCGTCTTGTCGCTCGTTGACGACCATAGCCAGCATTTGTGCCATGGTGTGATTTACCCACTCAACGCCCCCGTTACAGTTGGGATGATAGGAGCTTGCAGCAAGCTTGTGCACACCCAACAGCTGATATACAGCTTGTGAAAGCTTGGAGCAGAACTGCAGTCCGTTGTCCGACAGTATGGTGCGCGGGCACCCCCGCAAGGGGATACATTGGTTCACCAGGATATTGGCTGTACCCTCCGCGGTGAACTCAGCGGCAGTGACGGGGAACATGTCGGCCCGACGACTGAATCGATCGGTAAACAGCAGGATGTAGGTGTTGCCTCGTGGGGTGACTGGAAGGGGGCCGAAGTAGCCAACACTGACGGCGACACCTGGACCTTCCGGCAGAGGCATTGTGATGATGGGCCAGCGGACAGTCAGCCATGGGGTTTTCCGCGCCTGGCACTTCAAGCAGTGGCGAAGCCACCACCGGGTGCACACATTCACGCCGATCCACCAATAAAACCGCTCTAGCATGCGCAACGTGCGCGTGGTGCCAAGGTGACAAGAGGCCGTTGAGTGACAAGCTTGCATGATCCAAGGGCGCATGAGCAGGGGAACGAAGATGCGAACTGGCTCGTCGTTTAGCAAGCAAGCAGCTCGCACCACAGAGTTGGGTTCGTCAGACCATGTTGGTGGCAGTGTCGGGTTACGGACGAGTAGGACGATGTCGTCGTCGGTTGCATGTAGTCGACCCTTACCCGCCATCTTTGTCCTGCCGTCGACGCCACATGTTAAATTAAAGGTGGGGACACAGAGTGCCCCCTGCAGGTCTGCCAACTGAGGAGGTCCTCGGAGAGTACTCACTTTCGTTTCCTTCGTAGAGATGTAGCTTTATTCGTTTCCACCAGAGCCCGGGATAGCTTCTGAGATCGGAGGCACGCGCCTCCGATCTACTTCCTAACTTTCCCGAATATAAAACGCCAACCTTATCATACGAAACCCATCCAAATGATCTCAAATTGGGATACTTACAGGCCTTTCGAGGCCGTATCTTAACACTACTACTACTACTACTACTACTACTACTACTACTACTACTACTACTACTACTACTACTATTACTACCACTACTACTATTACTACTACTGCTACTACTACTAACTACTACCACTGCTACTGCTACTGCTACTGCTACTGCTACTGCTACTGCTACTGCTACTGCTACTGCTACTGCTGCTGTTACTGCTACTGCTGCTGTTACTGCTACTGCTACTGCTGCTACTACTACTACTGCTGCGTAGCAGCAGCAGCGACAGCAACACTCCTTTGTGACCGTCACGAGCGGTGCCCGGACGGGGAACCTTGTATGTATTGCATCTCGTTGGATTGCTGTTTAGTTTAATGTACATGGCGTATGTGGCGGGTTTCCCCCCTGACGACTAAAACGTAAATTCAATAATGTTATGGCGATGCCTTAGGCGTAACGGTGGATTTGGGGGTGGGGGAGGGCTTCGGTAAATAGCTCTGTACAACAGGAGTTGGGGCAATGGTCCATAGATCCCCGCCCTAAGATGGTCTCGGTTTCGTTGTGTCAGGAACGCGGGGACCTTTGTGAGGGGTTCGATTTCGTGCGCTTGGCCTTACAATCTTGACCACTCTACAGTCTAGCCAAGAAGAGAAATCAAGCAGCGGCAAGATGGTGCACGGCCCCCACACCCAGGCTTTGTGGAGAACAAGGAGAGGCCACAGGTATTGTTGAAAAGCAATTTGTAACAGGTAGGAGCTGAGGGGGAACATGATTGCGGGAAGCAAGCGGACGACGTGTGAGCGGCCACGAGGGCGATACAGGTGGTGGCTAGGAGCGGGGGCCCTTAGATCCTAGAGGAGTGTGGCGTGAAACAGATCGTCCGTCTTGAGCAAAGCGTGCAAGAGTATAGCGTCACGGCATTAATATTGAGACCTCGAAGGATTCCCTTCCTAAACGGATCGCGCACGTTTGAGGGTCCATGTAGTTGTTTTGACATGTATTACAGTCCTAAAACAAATGGGTTAGTAATTAAAATCGTAGTACAGTAGTCTTCTCGGTGTGTGTCTCGACATTTCGAGTGGGATGTTGCGGGATTTTCCGCGACATTCCGCAGACATCCCACTTAGGCCTCGCGACGGGGGTTGGCTGTATCTATTCGAAATGTCGTGAGGCGTTGCGAAAGCCCACCCATGTGAGAGCCGTTGAGATATCGCGGGCGGCCATGGGTGCTATTGGGATTTCCCGCGGTAATCCGCAAGAAAACACAAGATTGTAAAGAACTGCGGTAGACCCACATTGAAGCACCCGCGATCCACGTGATATCCACGCCCCTGCTCCCACTTTGCAGCACCTGCGACCCGCTGTGGGCGTGGATCGGGGTGGGACAGGAAGACAGCATTTGATGCGTGATGCAGAATAAGAACGAAGGTAAGGCCAGGAACGCGCTTGCACAGCTGGAGTAGGTTGTTGTTGTCTGCGACGCAGAGCTGCACACTTACTTCAGGATCGCGAGGATCTCGTCGTTGAACACAGCTGTATTGTTCCTGTGGGCTGTGGGGGTAAACGTCTGTGATCGCGTTGCCCCGATATATTGCTTTAAAACATAGTAGTTTGGTGCTTGTTCTCTGCCAACGACTAGGTTGAGGCAACCCCGTGATATACCAACAACCGTCCCGAGTATCATGTGGCTGTCCTTGCCTGCCACCCAGCTGGAGGGGATGGCATAGCGACGCAGCAGGCCCCGTCGTAAAGGGTCGGGATATATGTCGTAGATTCTGATGTTATCACCGCGTATCTAGGTTGTTGTTAGTTTGCCATGGCGGCAAGTAGAGCGGTGGAGTGTAGAACTTCGTCAAGGGTGAGGCCACCGCGACAGACGCGGCCGAGGTTTATCTCTACCTCTTTGAGTTGATTAGAAATCGCACGTCAGACATAAGCTATCCCCTGATTTGATTTACCTTGCCTTGAGGGTGAGGGTGGGATCAGGGCGTTCGTCACGCCCAAGCTCAATCCTGTGTTGTGACTTGGTATGGATCAGAGACCAGCGCGTTGAGGCCATAGTGTCAGGCACGACAGAAAGTCTGTGTGTTTTGTTTGTGGGGTACGCGTGGCGAGCACCAAGGAAGGTTCTCCTTGATGGATGGGCGCCGGTTGTCACGCTACTGAGAAAAACAGCGCATTTGGTGTGCTGAGAGGGGTTTTTTCCCACCTGAGGAAAGAAGAGATGGCCGGGTTTTCTCCTGTCAGTCTTGGTGCTGAGCAAAAATACATTGGGTCCACAGGGAGTATCACGTGGCGCGCCTTTTGTTCGGCCAGCCAGTTGGGGGAGATGTTACGACGGTTTGGATAAATCAATGTGGGATTTTCGTTTTAAGGCACGGCCGTTTGGGCGAGGGGAAGAACAACAAAAGATGACCCGGGGAGAACATGCCTTCCCGCGAATGTTCGAGGAACTAGCATCCACCATAAGTTTATACACCATTTGCTCTGCTCTCCGGCCTACTGCTTCTTCTGGTCTTCTCTTCGACCACTGTGGTAGAGGAACATCGACTGTGACTGTGGCTGAAGGATATTGTTGATGTTTCTGCTGTGGTTGTTGTTTTTCTCACGTTAACGCGCATAATCAAGTCCGTGGTCACAGAACAGACTCCATATGCGGTGGCTCAGGTATTTCCAAGTAATCGGTGAGTGCGGGCGTGGTGAGAGCCAAGGGATTATTCGAAGCTTATCCAAAACAACATGCGATGGATGTGTTGGTTTGATTCGTAGGGAATTTCACATACCGGCATCATTAATGTCGTTGGCCCGATACGGACCTCCATGTTTCACAATGTACGCGACGAGAGCGTTTTATCAGTGTTAGCTAGAGGGCGCAGCTGAAGTAAGGTGCCTGAACTGTTGACAATGACAGACTGAAGGCTAACATGACGTACGTTCTACGACCAGAGTTTACCCCGATGCTGAACCAGTTAAGGACTATGAAGTCGCTAAGTTTGGCCATTAGATGTATCAGGATGAGATTCGCGCCCACGGGGAAGTTAAATATCAGCGACATACCCGGCCACAAGTCATAAACTTGTAAAATGGGTCAGAAGGAACGATACCCCGAGAGCAAGAAATATCACTCACGCAAGCGTTTCTTCCCTCTTCCGGTGTCAATCGCTCCTCTTCCCCATGCCCGGCGGTTCGGCCTCGCGTATTTCTCGGCGTTGCCCAGCCCGTAGCAAAATACCACGCCCGCCGCCGCCGCGCTCAAGGCGCATACGGCTCTCCAATGTCCGCGTTTAACTACGGTGATTGCGAACGCGGAAGCTGTTATCTCCTAGAACGAACGTCTAGATGATAATGTCAAGCTCGTTTTATTCGGCGCTTTGACCCTGACCACCCCCTCCCTTACTCCTATTAGAGATGCTACTTGTCAGTAACCATCATGCCGTTACGTGATAACAGTTGAAAGTCATCTGGTATACATTGCGAGTTGTTCATACAACATACAGTGATAATAGGTCTGTTAGATGTCGACTATCGATGCGGCATTTAGCATGCAGAAGTCTCAGCAGTAATAACCTGGACACATGATGCACAGCCGTTTACTGGTTAATCATGTAAAAGAGTTGGTACATGTAGTAGACTATAGACTATACGAGCAATGCGGTGTAATTATATAGTACGGCCAAATAGCGTACCTGGTACGTATGGCAACATTCATGGAATATGATTTTAGGTTGATTGTCGGGACGTTGACGTAACTAAGGTCCCAGAAGCAAACCTCAGGAAACATTGCCATAGGTACGGTAGACCACGAGCAAGCCTGAGGAAACGTTGCTGTAGGTAGATCAGACAACTACCCGTAGAGTACATCTGTCCGTAACGTAGGCATTGTGCCGTCTCTATTAGGTAATGGTCAGACACACCTCGATCGCTCGATCACTTCTTTTTGGTCATCATCAGCTCTCATCGGCCGAGCAAATCAATCATCAATCAACATATCGACTTGGGGTCGCCGACCAACGAAAAACTTTTTCTTACTCTTCTTTGAAGCTCTTCTACAGACACACTTCACCGTGAGTCTGCGTTAGCTTCTAAAAATTACACAGGCTGTGTCTTGATCGGGTCATCCGCAAGGGAGCCTACGCAAGCGTATACCAGCTACGGGCTGACACACGCTACACACCGCCATCTGAAGGTCAACAACTCCTCCCTCTTCTAATATCACCCCTTCTTCTCCTGCTCTCTCCTGCCGTTACACCCAGCTACCTGGTGTAGGGTGCACCGGGAGCACCTCATGGCCTCGTGGATAAAAACGTAGGTTTACTCGCGCGCCATGAAAATTTCGTTACGGTGGCAAAAACACCTAAGGCGTACGCAAAATGTCGGCATGGTCATTAGTATTTCCGACCACTGCAAGCATGTGGCCCCTCACATAGACAGCAAACAGCTTGGTCGCGAAACGACGCACAATACCTGCAAGCAGTGCATCGACACTCCGACGAAATTAACAATGAAAGCGATCGTCGGGGCATGCACAGATACATGGCGATTACACGACACGATTTGGCGGACACATTACCTGTGCACTGCACCATTCCGTCGGACCGGATAACCGCGAATTGGCGGTAAATCTTCTTGTTCTCGCCGAACACGAACGTGTCGGTGCCGTCAGGGTAACCAGGGCCCCTCCAAACGAATAAACCCGTCTTGCTCTCTTCGGACTCTTACGCCACTAGAGTCACCATGTCACTCATGTCCGGAACCGTTCCGAAAAACCAGGTGAAAACAGAGCGAGCACCCTATAAAATGAGGAGAGCAAGCAGCAAGTTAAGACAGGGGTGACATAGGGGATGACCGTAAGAGTCTTGACTGCGTCGTAATTATACCTCGTGCGGTCTAACCTGAAACGTTTACGCTGCGTGCATGGGTTCGAACTCAACCAATCCCCGCACCTTCGGGGCGGAAGCTTCCCGATGTGGATCGCGCCGAGTTGTACGCACGCGCCTTGTTTCGGGGGACATAACAAAACCATCTGAGCGTTCGAGCACGACGTGTTGGTACTGTTGATTGAAGGCTTTCGGTCAAACAGTCATTTTGCTATGCACGGCTCCAGATTTGTAAGGCCCGTAGAATCAGTTATAAAATACGTTGGCAGCGTCAAATAGTAACATTCTGTACCCGCCTTTTGAGCCGCAACCGTGATTGCGTCACAGGGCAGACCTGTGGGGAAAAGGGGGTACAATCTAGCTTGTGTTCGACGTCCTATTTTGCTGGCGTACCTCGGCTCCTTTGTAGACGTTCTTCGTGTCCGTAGCTTGATTGTAGACCATAACAACGCTGTTGTCGTCGTAGTCCTGCACAATCTTATCGGCGTGTTGAGGGCAGTATTGTGCAACGTAACCACAGTGGAAGTGTCACAGGGCGGTTGAATCCATCTCCTTGGCCATCGAGCGAAGCATATTGTTGACACGGAAGCTCGATCGAGAAGAAGCTGGCGGATCGACACCAACGATTACACGCCAACAGCGATCCCTGAAAACACAACAATGAGGAGACAACCCACACAGTTCATCACTAAGTAGTCCAGGGTTTCTGCGCTGACCCGCAGCGCCGAGTCAAAGCGATTCCAAGACCGTTGCCCAATAGAAGGACTGTTCGAAGCGCACGCGTTGTTTGATCACGATGGTCTTGGAACAATTATAGGAGAGTACCGGGGTACTAGCATATATGGGTCACGACGTTGCACCAGGAACCGCACGCAAACGTTTAGTGGCACGAGGCCAGAGTCGCAGTGGCAAGCTTATAGTGATACCAGGAGCAACGAAAAATTGGTTGCATCTATCTGTCTGGACTGACAAAAAAAGCAAATCCCGAAAGCGCGAACCGCAGTCTTTTGGTGCAAATATAACTACCACCAGAGCCTGGGCCAAAGTCGGTCCGCATGGTGTATTTTGCGACAGAAAGCGTTATGGGGCGCGTCAGGAAACGGTGACGGCTGGGCCGAGAAGCCGTGGTACGATGTACCGCAAGGAGTTGGTGTCAAAACCGGTACGAGGCTGAGTTGACCAATCAGCGTCGCGGATCGGGGTCAAAAACCTAGGTGTATTCTGCTGTACCGCACGGTGGCGCGGAATGTTGGCGGTATACCGCTTTCTGTTGTCTGCCCTTTTAAAAATTAAAGAAAACGGAAACCGTCAGCCGTGCATTTTGTGGCGTGCAGATTAATGAGCAAAAAAATCAAGACTAAACCTGGTTGGTTAATTCTTACTGGAGACCGGGTATATCAGGTACCTGATAGGAAGTAAGGCCAAGAGAGTGCGGAATATTCCGGGGCCCCAATTATTTTATTCCCAGTGTATTTTCTGTCCTGATAGAATAACATTTTCTGACATTTTGCACCACCAACCAGGCGTTTAATTGCACGTACCTGCAAGGTTTTCAGATTTGCACGTAGTAAACTCAATACTGCCCCTGCCGAACTCGAGAGCAGACGATCTCGAGCCCCCGAAAGGGTTGGGTTGGGGTTACGGTTAGGGTTAGGGTTAGGGTTACGGTTAGGGTTACGGTTATTAGGGTTACGGTTAGGGTTATTAGGGTTAGAGTTAGGGTTATTAGGGTTAGGGGTCTGGGGTCGGGTGAGTCTGGTGTAATGGAGTGCGCTCCGTAGAAGGATAGCTTATCGATTCGACGTGAAACCATGTCACGGTTGAGGTGAAACCACGTGATATTGGATGTGTCACACTCACGTCAAGGCCATCATAGATGGGCGATAATGTAGGCAACGATGATGGGACAAGCAGGACGCCCCTCATCTCACTACCCTGCCCAACCCTGCTCTGCTCTGTCTTGTCTTGCTTTTGTATGTCTTGTAGAGTTCAATGTATAGAAAATAATGTGTAGGCTTTGAGTATGGGGTTAGGGTTAGGGTTAGGGTTCGTTTTTTCAAGTAGCTTACGTTCAAGGTCACTTGCTATGGGCCCTCTTTTTTTTTTGTCAGGCTGCGGTGCGTTGCTACGACACGATTTGCCTATTTCCTGTTTTTCCGTGCGTTTTTCTCGGTTACCTTTTTAGTGTTGCTCCACGTTGGCGACCCCGCGTTCCCGACGTAGCGCCTAGCTGCGGCTTTCTTCATATTGTATTCTCTGTTCCCTACATTTTCTGGAGCTAGACACTTCCAGCGCTGCTTCGAGCTGAACGAGTATCTTCTTGTTGACCCCATTTTTGGCTTGCCTTGTTGTGGTTGAATAGCCTCGCTACGTTTGCTAGCATTGTTTCCGTTATTAGTTAGCCTCTCAAGGTGTCATAAGTCGACTCTCTTTCCGGCTTCCGATAGTACCCCCCTCTTTCTGTGTCTACGTCTCAGTTTCGTCCTTGTTTGCGTATTCAACATTGCTTTGGCTAGGTGACCGCACCATTTATTCTTCCCGCTTTCCTGGTGCTTTACCCAGATATCAGATAGGTTCTAAGGGGACTCCACTTTTGCCCCCCGGTTCAGCTTTCCGGAGTATCACACACGCCTCCAGTACCACCATTGTGGTGTTATCTGTGCCACTGTTTAGGTGTTGTCTTTCGCTGCTTTTTCGCGATTTGTTTTGGTTGCCTCGGTTTCCCGTTGTACAGTTCGACCAAGGGCCTCATGTTAGCCTCCTAGGTCCCACATTACGGCCCCTGGGGCTTCGGTTTCACCTCACTCAGCGTACTAGTTCAGATTCTTTACAGTTTCGCCTTTCGACCAACGGTCCCGCACGCCAGCCTTCCGGGTCCAACCTTCCGGACCCTGGCATTGTATTAGGCAGTGTTCTTTGTTCCCTATCATTTTAGGCTCTTGTTGCTCTCCTTCCTTTCGACCAATGGCCCGACGCTTGCGTACTTCTTCGCGTCTTGGTTGTTTCTCTTTCACCGTCCAATCGATGGCCCCACGTCAGCTTCCCATGTCCAACGTAGCGGACTCTGACGTTGTTTTGCGCAGTATTCCTTGCTTTCTTTTGTCTTTCGGCAAATGGCCCGACCGCCCGCCCCTTCGGCACTACGCTTCAGGCTCTAGATTTTTCTGGCCTTCACAGCGTGACACGAGTTCCCTTCTTCTCTTCTGACATTGTTTCCTCGTCTATACCTTCCGCTTTGGCTCCCTTCGCATTCTCGCGCTCAGCGGCTTCGCCCTTCGTGTTTTCGTAGGCCGATTGCTAATAGTCTAAGCTTTGAGTCTATCCAGCGAGCCATGAGGTGAGACCAACCAAAGACACTCGAATCCATAAAAAACACGTTTCCCAACACCGACCAACCACGCATCCCCCACTTGGAGTACCACTACACGGGGCAGCGCAACCGTCGTTTTGCGCGGATATTAAGGTGTGGAACACTGTAACACGGACCTGCACATAGGGAGCCGCCGTACATACATCGCTACTGAATTTACGAGCAAATAAAACCTCGCATGCACGTGGGGGCCCGCAAAAATTGCATGGTTTTGGTGTTGTCGTTTGGGCTTTGTATAGTCTATAGTCTGAAGATCCACCATATATTTGAGCAAAGATCCACAATATCTTCGGAGATTCGCTGTCGACGGACCAAAAATACCCCAAAACTCCCGCAAGCCCCGGAGTTGGCGGTGGGGATGTTGTAACATGCCGCATTTTTGAATCTTCTAAAAGTTCGACTGAAATCAGCTAAAAATCACCCGCTATTGGCAAGGATACCTCTTTGCCCCCACTCGGATGAGAGCTGCCACCCCCCCCCCCGCTCTCTGTCACAACACAACAGCCAAGACTATCAAGACACCACAGGACAACAGAGCCAAGAAGCTTTTGTGCACTTCTCCACCGCCTGTGAGTGACCTATATTGTACCTATAGTCTATATATAACCAGAGACAACGCCGCACGCAGCATCAGCAGCAGCAGTCTAGACTTGTCTATAGGTGTAGCATGTATAACAATGTGGTGCTGTGCTCTCCTTGCCGTGGTCAGGCCGCGCTGGTATCCTCCTCGAACTCGCACCTTGTCGCGTTGATATGGCATTCACCGCAACAGGGTGAAGGGATGCACGATGTGCGTCAACAAGAGCAGCAGCGCAGCAGCAGCAGCATCTATAACAGTAGAGTATTAGCAGAAGAATGTTGGTACCCTTGCTGGTTGTATATTATGAATACGTCGTCATGCCGCAGTTTTTAGTCTTGCGACAGTTTTGGTACTATATAGTCTAGTCTATAGACGGTACTCTGTACTCCTGTACTGATGCTGCTGCCGCTGTTCCAAGCCAGGGAAATGCGAAGGAACACCTGATGCACCAACTTTTCCCAGCAGCAACAGCAGCAGCAGCAGCAGCAGCAGCAGCGAGCGTTTCGCTTGCTCGCACCAACTCAATTCGCACTCGCTAGTACTCCTAGCACACTGGAGTATTGTCAGACAGCGCATTCAAAGCATCCAAAGTACACACCCATCTTTGCACGGTCCTTTTTCACGTGTCGCTGTGCTCGTACTCGGATAACACATTGTCTGTCTAGTCTATACTTCTACACTCGAACTTCGTGTATTTTTTGTGCGCGCTGTGTGATTGGCGCGCTGGTGGCTCTGGCCCTATACCGTAAAACGTCGGCGTTTGTTGCTCCTCCTCCTGCGAAGGTTCTTCTATCGCCTACTACCGGTACTATTAATACTACCAATAATTGCAGGATGAGCGCCTCCACCTACGCCCCGCAGACCATCCAGGCTGTCTGGATCACCACCTGACTGCGTTCAGCGGAAGGAATGTGAGTGTGTTTGCGTTCACCTTTTGGTTTGGATTCTTCGTTTTTCGTATTTTGGAGCCTGCCTGGAGCGTAACGTGTGGATACTGCCCCTGCCAACCTCGCTGCTGCTGCTGCTGCTTGCTGCTGCTGCTGCTGCTGCTGCTGCTGCTGCTGCTCCTGTGCTTGCTGAAGTTCCGGATTGGTCCTGAACCTTAATGTGGTGATCAGATTACCACCTTTCATATAAGAAATAGAAAACCCACCTTCTTTCTACAAGTAGTTTTGGGTTGTTTTTGTTTTTTGGTCATCCCTTCTATTATCTTCGCACTGTTTCCCTTTCTCCTTCTTCTCCCACTGCGACACGGTATATCGCGTCTTAGCATCACAACTACCGGTACTACTCTGTACACCAGTACGTTTACCAGCACGTGCGAACGTGGAGTGCATAGGTTCCAATACCCGAGGCGGTACACGTTTTTTTACGAACATGTAAAACATCTCGAGGATCCATGTGTTTTATTACCTGACCAACCAGTGCACCCGGACAAAGTAGCAACAGCATCTATCTGCCTTCTATCTGTGTGGGGTTGGGTAATTGTCGGAACCCTTTGCGACGTCTACTGTAAATTCGTATCACGTCATTGGTTTTGATTTCCGAAACGGGTACCTCGCGAAGCGATTCGATCTCGCGCCGACCTCTCTGTCTCCTGTCTCCGCGAGATATAGATTTTGGATTTCGGGGTTTCTTTCCTCTCGTCTCTTGCGTTTTTTTTCTCCCGCACAAAGACACTTTTGTTTTTGCAGTCACAGATGAATATAAAATCCCCCCCACACACACACGCGCGCACACAAAAACACCCTCTCTCCCCCCCCTCCCCCGCCGCTCCACCAAAAATCAAAATCTGCACAAACAATAAACACTACCCGACAGGTGATATCACCTCTTTTACACGTTTCGAGCCATCCATGCGGTAGCTACGATTAGTTTACTATATATATGATCTCCAAGTTCAAATTAGCCCCCCCCGCCCCCTCCTCTCCCACCACCCCCACCACATCGCCTAGACCTAGCACCACGCGTACAGTGAGCTCCTATAGATTTATGCGACTTAAAACTGTTGGAACCCCCCCCCCCTACCCGCCCGCCCGCCCCTCCTCCCCTTCATACCCCCCCCCCCCCGCTAAAAACCCCGCCGTCCCTTCACCGGTTTTACGACTTACAGGATAAACATGCTAAACCGACGCATTCCTTCCACAGCCGTCAGGTTTTGTCCCCCTCAAAAACGGTTTTTTTTATAAAAACAACACATATAAACAGTTTTCCTCCCATCCGCCTTGTTTATCATTGAAATATTGGGCACCTGCATTTAACACGCAGGTAGGAAATTTTTGCTCGCGTTCACCTCTGCCCCCCCCCCAGGCCGCTTCACCAAAAATCAAAATCTCTGACAGAATAATAAACACTACCCGATAGGTGATATTACCTCTTTACCTTTCGAGCCATCTATGCGGCAGCGCCAATCCTTTCATTGTGCTGTCAGGTTTCGAATTAATCTTCCCCCCGCCCCCTCCTTCCTCGCTACCCCCACCATCGCCTAGACCTAGCACCACGCGTACAGTAAGCTCACTATGCATTTTTAGAATGCGACCTAAAACTGTTGGACCCAAACCCCTCCCCCTGCCCTCCCCCCCCCCCCCCCCCGCCCCCCTCGTTTTCAACCCCCCCCCCCCCGCCCCCTCCCGCTTACACACCCCGCCCTCTCCTCACCGGTTATGGTTCGAATCATCTCGAGTGCACACTATCGATGCTCGTGGGGACTTTTTCTTGCGTGAAAAAATGGCCAGCAGGAAGCGGGAGAGCGTGAATTAGCAAGCATAGATGAAAATGGACGAGCATGAAAAGTTGAAAAGTGAGAATGCTCAACCCTTTGTGCAATAAAAACTAAGGCACGCATCGCGGGGAAGAAGGGAAGACGCCTGTGGCCACGGCTTGTCCAGTAGGTCGCTGAGGCTAAAACGTCGTGCTACGAGTTGGGCTGGAAAGTGAACGTATCGGTAAAATTAACAAATCCTAGGTGTATAGGTGAATGTCGGTAAATAATGAAAAAGCCGACGGCGCGTAATTACGGGCGGGTACATAACAGGTCCAGGTCGAGGAAACTGCTGCCGCCCCGGTTCTTTTTTATGAACCGCTCAACAAGCAGCACGCAAGTGGAGACGCAAAATAAAACAACTCGCCGTCCTGCACCGACGTGTACATCCACAACGAGCGGCATGCTACTGTAGCAAGATAGAATGTCAGTATTTATTTACAGGATATTGTAGATATCGGTAAGCTAAGAAGTTAAGATAGTCCGTAAGCTTGTGGCGCCACGGCCACAGGCATAACATTGTATCAAGTAGAACGGAGTACTCTGTAAAAGGAAGAGAGTTCCTGGAATCGAGTCATCCAGTCACACAAAAACGTTCTACGTTTTGGAATATTGCTCAATAGGGAAGATAGGCTATCTAGACTAGCGTCCTTGTTGTTGTACCCGAAGAATTATCGGTGGGCAGAGACAGGAAAGTTCCCTAGGTGTTCATCGGAGAGAAGGTTCATCGGAGAGCTCGAAACATGGTGGAGCTCTGTTATGTAGCAGAACCTCTGGCCTTGTACTCTTTTCTCAGGCCCCTCCTCTAGACCCTCGCTATCAACAACAATATCTTCACAAAAAGAAGCAAGTGTGGTGCTGCTTCCAAGCTAGCACTACTGACACCCTGAACCCTTTACCGTATCCGTATCATACCTTTAACATACTTTGACACGTGGCGTCGACGGCAGGATATGTTGAGTATCGACCACTTATTGCCTGCCACGCTAGACTACGTATGTATAGGTGTAACCAGTACAAGCACGTTGTTAGCACTATTAATAGGACATCAAAATAAAACCAAGGCTTCGAGCGCGGGGGGGTCATTTTTGGGACCTTATCTTAGCGTTGACTCGGAGTCACTCGCGCGAGTGACCCCTCTATTTCTGTGTGCTGTTAACCTTTCCTGGTGTTGTTATCATTTTGTGATATGACTCCGCGAGTGGCATGGTAAGCTCCTCTGCGCCAAAAAAAAAACGTCTAATAATATTTTTTGTGTCCGTCCAGAGGTACAGAGCCACTCGTGCTCCTGTGAAATTAATAGGTGGGGGACACAGAGTGCCCCCTGCAGGTCTGCCAATTGAGCAGGTCCTCGGAGTACTCACTTTCGTTCCTTCGTAGAGATGTAGCTTTATTCGTTTCCACCAGAGCCCGGGATAGCTTCTGAGATCGGAGGCGCGTGCCTCCGATCTAATTCCTAACTTCCCCGAATATAAACCGCCAACCTTATCATACGAAACCCATCCAAATGATCTCAAATTCGGATACTTACAGGCCTTTCGAGGCCGTATCTTAACACTAGCCCACCCTGATGAGT
Source organism: Undaria pinnatifida (assembly GCA_012845835.1). NCBI lineage: Eukaryota > Phaeophyceae > Laminariales > Alariaceae > Undaria > Undaria pinnatifida. The sequence goes on from JABAKD010000016.1 coordinate 17,570,592, forward strand.
TGCATATATATGCAGAAATATGGGAGATTCGGGGAAACTCCGGTTCTACGAACTAGACCATGAGTCGAAGATGCGGCTCCTCAAACCCCACTCCCACACCTCTAACCGTCTGGCTATGGAGCCAGGAACACGCGAAGAAAAGCAGTAGAAAGAAAAGCAGACCCTACAGCAAGGCAATAGTCACCCATCAAAAACCTGCCGCATGCCGCCGGTGTGGCGGGGGGGGCAGAAAAGGCTCTAGAACCTGCCGCATGCCGCGGGTGTGGCGGGGGGGGCAGGAAAGGCTCTACGGTAAACCAATCACAGAAAAGGTACCATGGCGAGGCGAGCCCTCGTCGATATGGAGGGGGACACAGGCGCTAATACAAGGGAGAAATCATGCGAAAAACCTCCCGCGGGCCATCGGCAAGGCGGGGGGTTAGACGAGGAAACGACGAATACCCGGGATGGAAGGTGTCAACACCTACAGCCCCACTAGGGGAGGAAGTGTTTAGACGAAAAAAAAAAAAAAAAAAGCAGAACAAATACAACACACAAAACATAAAAGAAGACACACAGACCCGTACACTGGTCGCCCCCCGGCTCTGGGCTGAGGAGGGCGTCGGCAGGGCGAAGTTGAACAATGACAAAAAGACGGCAACCCTGCGCCTCAGATAGCGGCGTTTTACCCGAACCCTGACCCGGCACTGAGCAGGGGGTTCGGCAGGACAGAAAAAAAAAAAAAATGGAAAGAACCGCCCCAAAACTCGATGAAGACCCTCAGGACACTACGAACGACCCAAAGACAAAGACGCAAAACTCATACCTCAAAAAAATGAAGAACTATCTGCCGACGACGCCACTTGTGAAATTAATAGGTGGGGGACACAGAGTGCCCCCTGCAGGTCTGCCAATTGAGCAGGTCCTCGGAGTACTCACTTTCGTTCCTTCGTAGAGATGTAGCTTTATTCGTTTTCACCAGAGCCCGGGATAGCTTCTGAGATCGGAGGCGCGTGCCTCCGATCTAATTCCTAACTTCCCCGAATATAAACCGCCAACCTTATCATACGAAACCCATCCAAATGATCTCAAATTCGGATACTTACAGGCCTTTCGAGGCCGTATCTTAACACTCCGGTGACGAAAAAGTCGAACCCGGTACGGAAAAGTGGGGTATGAAAGAGTCTACAATGATACTACAATACCGCATAGCCTCGGTCGGATCCAACTTTAAAGTTTTTACTTTCTCGACAATGTGCGGAATGCAAACGCCGGGCGACGCGTATAAGAAAATACCCGGACACGAGACGTTTCCGTAGCTACCGTTCGTTGTGTCCTACCCCGTGTTGGTTGGTTGAAATTGGTATCGGAAATTCATCCCCAGGGTGGGTGGGTGTGTCATCATGGGTGTTACCTGGTATATCACGCGACAGGTGTTTGCGAAATTTAACCGGTAGTTAAGAATGCCAGGCGGAGAGTTTGCGAAATTTCCGCGTTTACGGCTAAGCATCTGTGCTGAGTTCGTGGAGGAAATAATAATGGGAATCGGGACGTGCAAGGGGAACGGCATATTAGAATTTGCAAGTATGCACTGCATGCAGCAGCTCAACAGAGCAAGGCGCTGCTCAGACACCCTTAAGTCAAAAAACAAACTGCCTTCTCTCCGGCATCGAAAAACAGGTGGCCGAGTGGCTGGGCGAAGACCCCAACTTGCACGCTGGGACTACAGCACCGCCCATTATCGAGGAGCTCGCGCCGTCGCAGAGAGAGTTTGCCACCGTCGTGCTCGGAAGCGACCCTGGCCTATACTATTTGAGCGGCCGCGCTGGATTCGGAAAGTCGCACGTGGCTCGCTTCCTGGTCGACGCCTTCCGCAGCATGGGACAGCGCGTGGCCGTCACCGGAACAACGGCTACCGCCGCGGGGAACATAGGCGGCGTCACGCTCCATCGCTTCCTCCAGCTCTCCAACGGATTCGAGTCTGGCCTCAACCCATCTAACCCTCTCTGGCCCGCACTTCAAGATATCACCGTCCTCATCATCGACGAGATATCCATGGCCACAGCGCACTTGCTTGCCGCTACGGATCATGTCCTGCGGCGAGCGGCTCTACCACACAAACGGCGCGTGCCGTTCGGGGGGAGAACTGTTATCGCCATTGGGGACCTCTGCCAGCTACCGCCGGTGCCTCCTCGACTTTTCGGAGTCGTCTACAACAACTGCGCCGTGTATGTCTTAGGCCTTTGGGCCAAGTTCAGAATACACGAGCTACGGGAAAACTTTCGACAACAGGACGATCCCGAATTTCAGGCCTGTCTAGACGACCTTCACGACGGCGTGGATGACGGGGTCGCGTGGGACGTCCTCCTCAACCGGGTGGTGGGCCTCGTCGGCAACGACACCCTGGAGCACACCACACAGGACTCCCTCGTCGACGCCGCACAGGCAACACCCTGCATCGCCCCCTACAAGAGAAGCAGTCCCGACCAAGACGACACGGTACCTCAGTGCCACGAGATTAACGAAGACCACCTGCGGGCGCTTGAGGACGCAGGGGAAGAGGCGAGGATTCTACACGCCCAGGCTTTTGTCAAGCACAACGGCGCCAAGCTGAAGCGAGACAAAGGCCGTCATCCGATCGTCCTCGAGTACGCGGACTTGCCCGACACACTGGTCCTGCACCAAGGGCTAAAGGTGAGGGTTCGCGTCCGACCTCCACCTGCCGCGATCGGAGCAACAAGTTCACTAACGTTTCGCGTTTTCCATGCAAAACCTAACGCTTCCATCCCTACCCCTCGCGTGCCAACTTCACGCCTCTCAGGTAGTCATCACTAAAAATGTAGACCAACAGCGGGGGGTCGTCAACGCTACCTGTGGCGTCGTTAGAGGTTGGCAGGATACCGACGCCTCCTTAGAAGCCGAGGCACACGAGACCACCCTCGCCCACAAAAGGCCGGCGTGGGTTGAGGTAGAGCTAACGACTGGTAAGGGGAAAGGGAGCAGAGTCAAGCTGCAGCCTTTCGAGGACAAGGCCGTATGGGTTCCGTTCTGCAGGGGAGTTGCCGTCAGCGGAGCTTACATAGTGAAGCAGTGGCCGCTCATGGTCGCCGCTTGTATGACTATACATAGGGTACAGGGTGTTGGGTTCGAGCGGGTTGCCGTGTGGATTCCGAGTAGAGGATTCTTCGCCCAGGGCCAGGGGTATACCGCTGTATCTAGGGGTAAAACTCTTGGGGGCCTGTTCATAGTCTTGCCGAGTGCTGTTTTGCGCGACAGAGGCGCCGCCCGCGATTTCATGAAGGAGGCCTTCCACCCCCCAATGGACGCCATCAACGCGCTCGCGGAATTGCGCCGAAAAGCGCCAGCGACAGTAACCATCGACACGCGGGGGAGAAGAGTGGCGTACGCCACCCTATGGGACGCACGGGAAGCGTATGACGCCCCCGACGGTTGGAGAGGGCTTTGGCCTCGGGACGTTCACAGTAGTGGCCATGGATTGCAGGGGGTCTACAACGTAAACTAAGTTTGGTCAGGCGAACCACGTCTGTAGCGATGAACATTCCACCAGTCAAGTGTGACAAAACATTCCACCACTCCCGACCATCGTCAAGTGACTTCTCGCGCGGTCAAATGTGATAAAACATTCCGCCACTGCCGACGATCGCCAAGTGCCTTCTCGCGCAGCGAGTCACCAGTCATGTGTGACAAAAAACTTCTCCTCTTTACACCAAAAAGCACTTGACGAAACATGTATTGTTTTTCAGGAATATGAGATGAAATTCTTTCAATGTTTTTTGGATTTTGTCGCCCGAACATAACCCTGCCCTTCTTCAAGCATGCGGGCGGGGGGTAGAGTAGGAGGGAGCGGGGAGGTGTAGAAGAAGGCGGGGGAAGACCGATAGTGATTACCAGGGGGGGAGTGTTAAGGCCCAACGTGCGTATCGTGGACCGTTTCGATTGAGGATTGAGACTAAAGGGACGAGTTCCGCGTCGTTGTCGTGTTGCCCGACAACGACACACAAAATTCAAGTAGCGTGTCGATTGGTACTTCCCTTTGCTGGCACCTTCACAGCTCGCGCGCCGTCGTACCCCCCCCACACGATAGGATTGCGTTGGCCCTACCGCGCTCGAGCGAAGTGGCATGTATCACATTGTATCCTAGCGAGAAGACTAGCGGCATGAATGACAGGCGGAGATATGTTCCGGTTCCTGTTGGCTTCACGCGAATTTATCCCGCCAATAATCCACGGAGTCAGCGAGGTCATATTGGCACGCACACGCGGGGTCATCAGCGGGGCGAAGCGTATGAAAGAGGCATAACAATTAGATCGCACGTTCGATAGTGGTGGCCTTTTGAAAACTGGTTCTCGAACAGACTGATACTTCTACATCAGACGAGTACATGACTATCAAACAGAACAGCAAAGATACGCCAGTGCGCTCGTACACACGAGTCGTAGGAGCTACGCATGCGGCGGTACAATAATCCCCCGGTCGTGCGGTACACCCGGCCTTGAAAATCTTTCTTTTTCGGCTCGAGCTTACGGTATGTCGCCAAAAGAAAACACAAGAGGCAGGAAGGAGTACACGGTATCTATACCTCTCTGTCACACAACCAGATTCAGTATCATCATATGTATATCACGCCCCGCAGAACAGAAGACAGCACAAATGTGCAAAAGGCCATCCCGTAGAATGGCGTGCGTTCTAAAAACAAAGTAAAAGTTTTTTGTCACGTCCTGGTATATATTTTTTCATGATTCTCTAACGTCTCTTTGTCACGATCCATTCGTGAAAAGTATATATAGCGATTCGCGAACATGCCACGTTTATTTTGTCACGATTAGCGACGCTTTTTTTTGCTCTTGTTATTCCCAACGAACAAAAACAAATCGTGACAAAAAAACGTGACGTTTCCGCGTATCGTGCTGTTTTCCATGCAACGTCGCATCGAAAGGTTGAAAAAAAAACACCAAAAATGGTGTCACGATTCGTGACTGAAAAATATGGCGTAAACACCAGCTTAAAAGTGTCACAGCTTGTACTTTTTAAATAAATAGATTTTTTATCCTTGCATACTGCGGTTCTGTTCTGTTCTGTTCTGTTCTGTTCGGTTCGGTTCTGTTCGGTTCGGTTCTGTTCTGTTCGGTTCGGTTCTGTTCGATTCGGTTCTCTTCTGTTCTGTTCTGCTCTGTTCTGTTCGGTTCTGTTCGGTTCGGTTCGGTTCGGTTCGGTTCGGGTCGGTTCGGTTCGGTTCGGTTCGGTTGGGTTCGGTTCGGTTCGGTTCGGTTCGGTTCGGTTCGGTTCGGTTCGGTTTGGTTCGGTTCGGTTCGGTTCGGTTCGGTTCGGTTCGGTTCGGTTCGGTTCGGTTCGGTTCGGTTCGGTTCGGTTCGGTTCGGTTCGGTTCGGTTCGGTTCGGTTCGGTTCGGTTCGGTTCGGTTCGGTTCGGTTCGGTTCGGTTCGGTTCGGTTCGGTTCGGTTCGGTTCGGTTCGGTTCGGTTCGGTTCGGTTCGGTTCGGTTCGGTTCGGTTCGGTTCGGTTCGGTTCGGTTCGGTTCGGTTCGGTTCGGTTCGGTTCGGTTCGGTTCGGTTCGGTTCGGGTCGGTTCGGTCGGTTCGGTTCGGTTCAGGTTCGGTTCGGTTCGGTTCGGTTCGGTTCGGTTCGGTTCGGTTCGGTTCGGTTCGGTTCGGTTCGGTTCGGTTCGGTTCGGTTCGGTTCGGTTCGGTTCGGTTCGGTTCGGTTCGGTTCGGTTCGGTTCGGTTCGGTTCGGTTCGGTTCGGTTCGGTTCGGTTCGGTTCGGTTCGGTTCGGTTCGGTTCGGTTCGGTTCGGTTCGGTTCGGTTCGGTTCGGTTCGGTTCGGTTCGGTTCGGTTCGGTTCGGTTCGGTTCGGTTCGGTTCGGTTCGTCGGTTCGGTTCGGTTCGGTTCGGTTCGGTTCGGTTCGGTTCGGTTCGGTTCGGTTCGGTTCGGTTCGGTTCGGTTCGGTTCGGTTCGGTTCGGTTCGGTTCGGTTCGGGTCGGTTCGGTTCGAATTCGGGTCGGTTCGGGTCGAGGTTCGGGTCGGGTCGGGTCGGGTCGGGTCGGGTCGGGTCGGGTCGGGTCGGGTCGGGTCGGGTCGGGTCGGGTCGGGTCGGGTCGGGTCGGGTCGGGTCGGGTCGGGTCGGGTCGGGTCGGGTCGGGTCGGGTCGGGTCGGGTCGGGTCGGGTCAGGTCGGGTCGGGTCGGGTCGGGTCGGTTCGGGTCGGGTCGGGTCGGGTCGGGTCGGTTCGGGTCGGGTCGGTCGGGTCGGGTCGGGTCGGGTCGGGTCGGGTCGGGTCGGGTCGGGTCGGGTCGGGTCGGTCGGGTCGGGTCGGTCGGTTCGGTTCGGTTCGGTTCGGTTCGGTTCGGTTCGGTTCGGTTCGGTTCGGTTCGGTTCGGTTCGGTTCGGTTCGGTTCGGTTCGGTTCGGTTCGGTTCGGTTCGGTTCGGTTCGGTTCGGTTCGGTTCGGTTCGGTTCGGTTCGGTTCGGTTCGGTTCGGTTCGGTTCGGTTCGGTTCGGTTCGGTTCGGTTCGGTTCGGTTCGGTTCGGTTCGGTTCGGTTCGGTTCGGTTCGGTTCGGTTCGGTTCGGTTCGGTTCGGTTCGGGTCGGGTCGGGTCGGGTCGGGTCGGGTCGGTCGGGTCGGGTCGGGTCGGGTCGGGTCGGGTCGGGTCGGGTCGGGTCGGGTCGGGTCGGGTCGGGTCGGGTCGGGTCGGGTCGGGTCGGGTCGAGTCGGGTCGGGTCGAGTCGGGTCGGGTCGGGTCGGGTCGGGTCGGGTCGGGTCGGGTCGGGTCGGGTCGGGTCGGGTCGGGTCGGGTCGGGTCGGGTCGGGTCGGGTCGGGTCGGGTCGGGTCGGGTCGGGTCGAGTCGGGTCGGGTCGGGTCGGGTCGGGTCGGGTCGGGTCGGGTCGGGTCTGTTTTGAAACTTCCACGGTTCGACGAGGTGTTTTTATCCTATCCTATTACGGGCTACCGTGCACCGAGCAGACCCGGGCCTAACCGAAGCTGTTCGATTTAGTCCCTGATTAATACGGTCACCACGTTACATTGAGCAGGTCCTTTGTAGTGCAGTTGCCGCATTAGAGGGTGGCCTCTTGTCAAAGCACATAATCCAATCTGTGCTTCAGCCATGCCATCGCAGATTACACTTGGAAATAACGCATGGGTATTGCCACATCTCGGCATAATGGCGGAATGGGTAACGTCGCGCCGGAAAGAGGTAGGTTTATCGTGTACAACCTTGTGTCGCCTCAATCCTGCTCCAAAGCAAGACTGACGCCCTATAGTCGGTTTTCATTACCTGACATCCGCATTTCTTGTTAAGAACTGCGATATATACCGGTTACAGCCCTGCCGCCAATTAAATAGCCAAGGGGTTATCCGGCACACTATGGCAAGGTTTTTGCTCTCGGTGCATACATGGTTAAACTTGTGTCAGTACGACGAGTAAACCCAGGGGTCAAATACCTTAACACATGGCGTCGACGTCCAGCATTGGGCTTGGCCCTCTGAACTTCCTACCGCTCGATGTGAAAGCGGCACAAGTCACGTTTCTGGCCAGTTTTGGCCAGGTGTGACTCCGGGTTGGGCATCAGGGTCAAGGTTAGGATCAAAGGTTGGGTCCGGTCTGCGCCCGTACCTTGACCCCACCAGGGAGTGTTCCCATGCCACAACCGTGAATACCATAGGGTTAAAGCCGCCGTCAGACCCCTTTGCTTTGAAATCCGGAACGCGCGTCTTGCGAATTGTGACCGAAGTTGGAGTTGTGTGACTGGCCCTGACCGTGTTGCCGGCCTGACCGGTGGCGGCGGCCCTTGCGAGAGCTGGTTCCGGGTTCTCCTGTTTTGTTGCCGCGGCGGTAGCGCAGCATGCGCTCTTGCCAGCGGCGGTACGCGGCGCCGTTGTCCCCGAGCTGACCAAGCTCGGGGTTGGTGCACCCGGTAGCATTAATAAAAGGGTGCGAGCACTCACTGTGTAAAAGAATGTGACGTCTCGTGGCAATTAAGGCAGATCCGCGTGACCAGACGGAAGAAAAGAGATCTCTACAACAAGGCTTACCCTAGTGGGCAATCAAAAATGGCTACCTGGGCTTTCCTGGGTGGGTAAGTAGGCAATATTTTACCAGCAGCTGCCGGGTCTAAACACCCAATTAAATGTGGAAGGTACGCTGGTGTTGGCGTTTCTCTCTTCTTGTCGTCCTGCATAATGTTTTTTTTTTTGTTCATGCAGCCCTTTGATTTGTCGGACAATATATTTATAGTCAGAAAGTAGACTGCACGCCTCTGGGTATGATATCTAGCTGTGATTAGTTAACTACCCAATACTACTGTCGATACCGTGTATTATGCTACACGCACGCACGTAATAATACTCAGAGCAGCAGATATTCCTACATGTATACCTGAAAGCATGATTCAATTTCGACCTTGTGTGAACTCCTTGTTTATCGTGTGATACCTCCTGCTTGTATTGAGTCCCTTGCCGCATTTTCATACCTGCAGACGACTCGTGCAATTGCGATTAATTCAGGCTGTATCGTTGGACCAAAACCGTCCCACCGTTGTGTCCCCTTTCCAATGCGCCGTGGTTGGTCACAGGTAGAGGATGTCTTGCTGGACTACGACGAGAACAGCGAGATCTTCACGTACGACCAAAAGACCGACGAGCAGCACACTTACAAAGGCATCGAGGTAAGAGATATCGGACGTCTTACAAGCTCGATTTGGACCTGTTCCCCCTCGCTGTCGTTGCGGTTTGCCTTTTGTTTCGTTTATTGTATTAACACCAACCAATATTAATGCTGATAATAATAGAACAACTAAAGGACGTGACACAAACTGCATTACCGGGTGCGATGGACGTGTGACACCTACCTGTATGCGCCATCAATAATAGCTTCTGCCACAAGTGATTTTAAATGTTTAAATTACTGTGCCATACGTCAAAATCGACCCTTTGATCGAAAAGAGGTGCCTGTACCAAGAAAGCGTCGTGCTCGAAAGTCCCGTAGCAACTGTTTTCGTCTCTAGCCCATAAAACGTGAAAATGCGTATGAGTTGATCTTGAAAACGGTTTATCTAGAAAACGGTATACCGGCGGTTTAGGGCACCATTTTCCGGCACAGGAGAAATCCGCCATAAGAAGCACGATATATCGGCAACGCACATGAGTCAAAGCGTCCCTGTACCGGGAAAGGGCCGAAAATACCAGGGTACAGCGGTTTCTGACCTCTCAGGTTGGGCTTCACCGATGTATGGCCCGGGGTTCACCGTTTTATGGCGAGCAGAACATCGACTGATACAGCCGTCCACGTCATTCTTACAACTAAGCAAGACCACACCATCACACCATACGCCCCAAGGAGCTACAACATACAACGGACAGGGTCATAATGTCGGCGGTCAGCGTCAGAAAACACGATGTGGTTGAGCCATCCGCCGTATGTTGGAGCCATTTTGGCCCTCACTATTACCTGCCCTATTTCTGACGTGCCCTATTTCTGCGGCATGTGGCCCGTTGGACCCGTAATGAAATAGTGCGTGCAATACGCCGCGTATCATTGGGGGGGCAAACCGAAAAGTTGCAGATGACCAAACCACACTGTGTGGGGTGGCATGCAGATCATGCAGATCATGCAGATCATAAAGACAAGTGTCATGAGCGGTCAAAAGACTCCGACATGCTGCAGATAACCTAATCTAATCACAACATGTGTTCCGACCCCCGACGTTACTCTCGGTTGGTTGTACCTGCTACTCCTTCGTGGGACAGTATGGTGTGGTATCGTTTAGTTGTAAAGTTGACGGGAGTTGACATTGATGGCCGCATCGGTCGGTCTCTGTATGCTATAAAACAGTGAGTTTCGCGAAATATAGCAGCGAAAACCAACCTGAACGGGTAGAACTGGGCGTATCTTGGCGTTTGTGGCCAATCTCCCGGTACAGGGGGGTGATTTTGGCCTACTAAGAGCGTTGCCAAAAAAAACAAAATCCACCGTCTTCTAGACAATTTTAGTTTTGAAAACTCCTCTTCTTAGGAACAAGGTTCGGACCTGATAAACAGCGTTGATTGTTTTCCGCGTAAAAAAACCAAAGGACGTCTGGTTGGAACCGGCTTGGTAAAGATACCGCTTCACACCTGCGACAGCAGCTGCTCCCTTGCCGATCCTCTCCCGCCGCTGCCTGTGTTTCTTTGTGCTCGCCCTCGTAACCTTATAGAGTGTTCGCACCATTAATACGGACTTTTTTCAAGTCCTGTCGGACATGAGCGGACTTACCGCTCCGATGCTGGACGTGTCCGAAGACAAGAAGATGGTTTTCATCGTTTGGAGGTGCCCTTCCTCGGGCTTGGTCGACGCCACCGACACCTTCGTGTTCGGCGGCACCAACAAGATTGTTCGCCAACACGTCGTCTTTAGGCTCGAATAAGAGGGCCTTCCGACGCACTGCCGTTAGTGAACGCCTTGCCCGTGCGTGTTCACTCTTCGTTCCAACTGTCGGAATGCACACGTAGACTTACGACGATTGACTGTGCGTACGGCGGAACAACCTCCTAAACAAGGTCGGAAACATGTCATATATGAGGCGTCGGATAAGTTGAAGGTCGGTCAGTCGATACGGGTGTTGTTGGCAGTTTGATCTGTTCATCGGTGAGCGGAGACCTTTCTCCGTCGCGGGAAGATACGGTGAGGACGTAGGTTTGGTTTTTGAGGAGATCGGGTGAATATTCGGAGTTATGTGTTTGCATTTTTGCTATCGACCGGAAAAGGTGCTGGTAATAGGTATTGGGTGCTGGTCCAGGCGTTCCAGCTGTCGGTGCGCACGCGTAGACTTACGACGATTGACTGTCTGTGCGTACGACGGATCAACCTCCTAAACAAGGGTCGGAAACATGTCATAGATGAGGCGTCGGATAAGTTAAAGGTCGGTCAGTCGATACGGGTGTTGTTGGCAGTGTGATATGTTGATCGGTGAACGGAGACCTTTCTTGGTCGCGGGAAGATGGGGTGAGGACGATTTATGTAGGTTTGGTCTTTGAGGAGAGCGGGTAAATATTCGGAGTTAGGTGTTTGCATTTTTGCTATAAATCGAACGGAAAATGTGCTGGTAATGGGTGTAGGGTGCTGGTCCATGCGTTCTTACGAGCACGTCCCATCGCCTACGAATCTGCGCTGCACCTGAAAGGAAATTAAGAGACCTCACAAAAAAAAATATAATCTGGCATTTGTGCGAAGCAAGTGTCGCCGGCTCATGGACTGCCGTGAGCTTGTTATCATCGATCACGGGCTCCATGTAGCGAACGTCGACGCCGAGCCTGATAGCGTGGACTCCAGACATGGGCGTGAAACGATTCGCACTGCTCGTACTCAAGAACGCCTTGCTAAGGCTTTGACACGGAAGTGCTCGTCGCAAACGTGTCCACGCTTTTCGACCATGAAATGCCATGTGACACAGTTTCGACCATGAAATGCCATGTGACACAGGACGGATCGTTTGTCGAGTGCATCCGAACCACCATAGACGCTATCACAGAACTTATTATAGTAAACGTACATATTATATATGTGCACAGCTGTGGATTGTGCTTGACTATGATACAGGAATATCTCCGGTTGGGCGGCTTTTCTATTTTGCCGGCGCCGCCGCACGTTACATCTCCTTGTCCGACTTCTCTACGTGCCTACTTGCTTGATGTCTGCATGGAAGCCCGCCGAGGGAAATTAATGCCTGGCACAAAAGTATGCGAGTACACACTTCGAAGTACTTAATATGGTTTAAAACAAAAAATCGAAAAATCCAAAATCAATTAGTATCTGCATCCTAAATTCTAAATTCAAACTTCCATCAATAAATCTTCAATAATATTGATATGAAGGAGGGTCTCATTTTCACCATTAAAAACACTCTGGCCACAAGACAAGTTCCCAGGGGACGTGTTATCCAAATTCCAAATCGCCCAAAACCAGAAGCATTCCAGAAGCTTCAGTCAAAAAGACATGTTTCCACTACATACTTCGTGCGTGTTTCTCCATATTCCAAATCACCCAAGTCAGAAATCACCATAATAAGTAAGTCAGAAATCACCCAAGTTCAAGTCAGAAATACCAATTAGCTTCCGACTAGTAATTATAATGCAGAAATATAATAATGATCAGTAGTAGTCTAACCCATAAGTCCAAAATCAGCCGAGAAGGCATGAATCTTCCAATCTGCAGTCAAGCCACTCATCCTCATACCCCAGCACGATGTTCTTTCTACTTTTTGACATTTATTTTTGGTGTCAACCTCTTTTTTTATACCCATCCTCATACATACATACCCCAGCACAATGTTCTTTCTACTTTTTGACATTTATTTTTAGTGTTAATCCAGACCCCCCCTTTGACCTACCAGCTACTACACTACTGACCAGTGGTCCTGCTTCCACTTATCGAGATCAGCTCCTCCTACCTACAAATACCCGAAGGGTACTATTAATAATAGTCATAAAATGCGTAACCTGCAGACCTTCGTCCTGGGAATTTAGCGCCGTCCTCTCTCTGCGGAGAAAGTTACATTTCGTGAGTCAAAATTGTGACCATACGCGCCGTCCTCAGCGACGAAAACAGTATAGCATTTCGTAAACCACATCGATTGTGAAATGACGCGTCATTGTTGTCGAGGATACACTCTGAACTTCCTCACCGTGGTGGAACCCTCGCCGTCGTCAGAGGACATGTACACCCATCAAACCTTGCCGAAAAGTCTCCCGTTCGTCAAAAGAATCAGCATCGAATTCCTTGAAACAAATGTCTACCAACATACCGCCCTAACTCGCAAATATCGCTGGCCGACCCAAGGTGATTCAGGTCTCAGCGGATTTGATAATTCATCATGCCTACCTAGACTCTTCTTCCTGCTCACGGCAAAGACATCCCTAATATGTCCTACTCCTACTGCGGCTGTGTTTGTACTACAATTAATTATGGTATATTATGGAGAACGGCCCCGGCTCGATCAGACTCTCCTGGACAACGCATCATCAGCGGGATTCTTCTTTTTACTTTTAAAACCAAGTGTTGTGGAGTCATATTCCAGGCGACTGTAACCCGAAATAGTAACAACTCAGAAGGTAGAAACAGCGAATCTACAGTACTACTACTACTACTACTACTACTACTACTACTACTACTACAATAATAGATCATTAGGTGTTTCACCGCAAATCCTGCGCCTAAAGTCATCATATTCCCGAATTGGCCCAACGCCCGTTTGACGTCGGTGCGACGCAAATCCAAACCGTGCTTTGTTTCAGAGTATACCAATTCATCAGCGCTCAAACGCCTCGATACATGTCGCAAGCATGTTTAGTCAAGGATCAACTTCTTCCGCATATTGTACCCGCAAGAGCGACAAATGGTATTTCATAAAATAATTATAACGACGTCAGCTGTGAGTTCGACGAATTCAGGGTCGATACTCATCTTTGCAAGCTGCGTTGTTGGTACTTGTACAAATACACTACTATGTGTTTTTTACAAGTATAAGACTAGGAGGGGCTGTTACGCCTTCTTAGGCTTCCAAGACAATGCCGTAACACATTTTGTACTGTTGCAGGAGTTTCATTCCAGGTTGCTGCAAAAAAAGATGCCATGATATGATGAGAAGAAACGACCTTCTGAATAGTTTGGCAGTTTGACTACACGTATAGACTATATGGTATGGTATGGTATGGTGTGGTATGGTATGGTATGGTATGGTATGGTATGGTATGGTACCTGGTACTAACAACGTGCGTAACAAACGCAGGGTTGCTGGTAATTCTCGGCTGTACTCTATAAATATATAGTCTATTACAAAAGTGAAAATACACTCCAACTGTGAGATCGAAGATTTTGTCGAAACTCATATTTTGCAAGCTGTGTGTGATACTCCGATCGCGCGTATTACGGGTTGTGTGTCCTCATTATTAAGGGTATAGACTACGTCGGCGACTCCCCTTGCAACTACAGTGTAGCTATCAGGGTCAACAGGGTGATGTTAGGCAGTCTGTGCGCGGAAACTATAAAACCCGTTTCTGATGGGGACAAAACCTGACAACTGTGGAAGGAAATGTATCCTTTTATCAAGTGAATCCTGTAAGTCGAATAACCGGTGAGGGGAGGGCGGAGTTTTTACGGACGTGGGGGCCTGATTTTGGTCAAAAGGAGGGCGGGAGGGGGAAATGGGGGGGAGGGGACGGGTCAGGCAGCTCAATTTGTGCGTGGAAACTTTAAATCCTTCCTATGGGGGAGGCGGGGGGAATGTGGCGGGGGGGGCGGGGGGCGGGGGGGAGGGCTTTAGGTCGCATAGACGTAGGGGTTTGTTGTACGCGTGGTGCTAGGTCTAGGCGATGGTGCGGGTGGTTGATGGGGAAGGAGGGGGCGTTGGGGGCGGGGGGGGGAGTGGGAATTGCAGCAGCGGCATGGACGGCTCTAGAAAGATAATGAGGCGATATCCAGGGCGTGGAAGTGTTTATTACTCTGGCGGATTTCGATATTAGGTGGGGCGTTTAAGCAAGAGAGAGCGAGGAAAAAAAAAATATATATATATATGATCATTCTTTTTGGGGGGGATTCGGTCAGGAGTTTTTTCGTCTCGGCCTCAGTATGCGATTCTCGGAACTGGAATTCTGCGTCAAATAGCTTCGTTTGAGCGCCGTCTTCGGGGGGCGGCTCCAACGCCCCTCGCCCTGCCGTATCCGTTCCGCACCTCGACGTGAAAGCGGATAGATGCTGAGCGAGACAAGCGACAAGTGCGCATTTTTTTGTATTTTGGGTGGTATACGCCCGAGCTATTCTTGGATCTTGGCATATATATGTAGAGCTTGAACGAATAAGTCAAGGACAACATTTCCAAATTGGCATCATTTCCAAATTGGCATCTAAATTTCTTCCCGACGATGCTTTTTTCATTGCCGCCTCGAAGCGCTTGCGCTACCGTAGCTACTACTTACTGCTGTGTGTCGTTTCCTTTCGGCTCAGTGGGTATATTGCTATGTAACCAACGAAGGATGTGTCGTGAGTACGATTCTCACCCAGGTCATATTTGGTATTCAGGAGCGTGCGCGCTGGAGGCGTTATGTTAAGATACGGCCTCGAAAGGCCTGTAATTATCCGAATTTGAGATCATTTGGATGGGTTTCGTATGATAAGCTTGGCGTATTATATTCGGGGAAAGTTAGGAAATAGATCGGAGGCACGTGCCTCCGATCTCAGAAGCTATCCGGGGCTCTGGTGGAAACGAATAAAGCTACGTCTCTACGAAGGAAACGAAAGTGAGTACTCTCCGAGGACGTGCACAATTGGCAGACCTGCAGGGGGCACTCTGTGTCCCCCCCCTTAACTTAACATGTGGCGTCGACGGCAGGACAGTAGAGGATCACGCACCAACCTTATAAAAAACGGGCAGCTTCCGCCTCAACAGTAGTGTAGGAGGGGGTAGGACAGTAGAGGATCGCGCAGTTAACAGTTATTAATGGTTTTGATGGCTGTTAGTGTTCTCCTGAGTACTAGTAACTGTAGTACGTGGAGAGGGGATAGCTCCGGAGATCGCTCTTACGAAGTCGGTGATAATTAAATAACGAACTCAAAAACATATTTGGTTGATTTTTGCATAATAACCCACTCACTGTGAGTTGTACTGAGTCACGTGACAGTGGGTAGTAGTGCTATGTGTCGTGAGCTCGATTCTCACCGACGATATATTTGTTTTTTGCATGCGTGCGCGCTGACGACATTATGAACGGTTATTTTGTTTGGTAGTTTAACATATATATAGTAGCACTACCCACTGAGCTGCTGAGTCAAGTGATTAAGTAGCTCAGTGGGCAGTGCTGTAGGATTTCTCGGTCAAATCACTTTGTTTGAAGGCCGCCGTCTAAGCGAGAAGCGCGCAAAAAGTTGTGTTTTGAACGGTACTCTCCGGTTATTCTTCGGATCTTAATGTATGAAGAGGTCGATAAAATAAAACTTGGCAAGACATTATTTCCAAATTGGCGTCATATATTGTCCCAAAACAAATAATAATATTACTGTAAAAAAAAAACCATGGTACTGCGGTAGGGATCATAGTAGTGCATTTGTTTGTTGAATTTCGGTAGGTACACGTACATACATACATGGATAATATATGTAGACGTGGCAAGCGCACGCATGACTCAAAAACGAGGAGGTAGTAGTAATTACCATTACTGCGCCCGAAAAAGCCACACAGCAGCATTGTGAGTCGCTGCGTCCCCGGGGCCTCGAGGGTTGTATTATACAAGTTCCTCCTCCTGTTGTTAAGCTGCGCCACGCGAGGGCGGTAGTAGGTAGACAGTATCCACGGAAGAAACCAGTGGTAGCTTTCATTCGTCCCGGTATCGCATTGTTTGGTGTTTCTTTTCCCCGAGAAGACTCTTTGGTCACAGGTGTCGTCCTTCCCTTCCCCCCCCCGGTTATTGACTTCAATTACTAGGGTTCAGCACCCACTGATCGTCGATTTTTCATCGAATGTTGCTAACTCACGCTCTCTCTCTTTCCGCAAGTCAATTAGTGCACAAGAAAAAGTCCGACAAAAAAAGACACGAGTTCTGTGCCACACAACATTCACCGTAAAGTAACGTGTTTACCTTACGACGAGCAGCTGCGTTTCAAGGCGTTAGCAAGGCGTCCTCGAGCACTACTAGTAACGTGAATGTTGCCGCGCCCATGTCCGGGGTCTTCGCTATCAGGATGTCCTGTTGTAGCTTGGCCACGGGCATGGCTACATGAAGCCTGTGGCCAACACACTCTGCGGCAGCATTCGAATGGGCGATATACAACGGATAATTGCTTCGCACGTGTGACAACGTGTCATACTTTAGTTGGAGTCTCTTTAGTTCCTTTCAGCCACCGTGTAGGGCCGCCGGCGACGGGACCTGATATAAGGAATACCTGGACTAACCCCCTTTCACTTCGATATACCATCACGGTGAACGCCCCACCCCGAACACTACACGCTATCCCCGAAAACCACAAACAACATACATCATTAATCGTTCACAACCAACAATTTTTTTTTTTTCCCCGTGACAAGAACAAGAACTCCAGCTTACCCATCGACGGTAAAACCGGAAACACCACCCGTATAGACCTATCAACCGACCACCCACCCTGTCGAGATCCAACGTCTCATATCTCCAACTACACCTACCTATAACCCTTTTAGTACTACTACACTACTAAGTAACTGTGAAAATTGCCCGATACACTACTGTAGCTCCTAGTCAATTCTCCCCCAAAACGGGGTGCACAGCTTGGAGCGACCCCTCGTACGGACAATCAAAATCGTAGGTCTACGTGTCCCAAGTGGACACGAAGGCAAACACGTACCGTCAAAACGACAGAGTGAACACATGTACAGCGGACCACTGAGGTGATCCCTTGCACGGACAATCCAGCCCCGCAAGTCTACGTACACCAAGCGAACACGCGCAATTGTACCGAGTCCTCATCAGCGAGGACAATACCGGCAAAAAAAATGGTCACTGATGTAACAGTGCACCGGAAGAAAAACTATTTATTTGGTCCTAAAGGCGACGTTGTGGCGAAGAATCTTCTTGTTGTCGCCGAACAGGAAGGTGTCGACGGCGTCGACAATGCCCGAGGCGAGGCACCTCCAAACGATGAAAACCATCTTCTTCTCCTCGGACACGTCCACCAGCGGAGCGGACAGGTCGCTCATGTCCGACAGTGTTTGGAAAAGGCCCGTGAAAAGCGTGCGAGCACCCTAAAAGTTAACGAGAGCGGAGAAAAGAGGCAAAAAGCAGGGGTGGGACAGGGGATGAGCATAAGAAATTCGCAGATAAATGTGAAAATTTCTCTGCGCCTTGCACATTCTAGCCAGATGCTAACTACCAGGTCGTTCAGAAGCTTTTTCAATACATTATGTTATTATATATCCTATCTATGCTGTTGTTTCGAACAGCAAAATCTTCGACACCACTTTTTCCGACGTTGGGGATGATACTATGGCTTCCATGGTGTGATCTTCACTTACGACTGTTTAGGGTGGGCTAATGTTTTTGATTCACTGCTCATATGTGCATAGCTATATATTATGGGCATAAGCTTCCCGTAGGGTGAAAACCGTTATTTGTGGTTGTGCTGTATGTCGGCAGGCGTTTCTTATAAGGGAACAAATATAGGCGAAGTTCAGCGAATGGGCGTCGGTCCAACAGTGCAACTAAGCATGTGTGAAGGGGGAGCCCAACTGTCCCCGGGGATAAATGAACAAGGAAAAAATCCGCAAGGAGACTGTGCCTCTGCAGCATGAATCAACAAGGAAGAATTTTGACGAAATACAGCGTCTCTGCCAGTGCCTGTACCCCTACGCCTCACATGATATGATGGGGGAAAACACACCAAGAAAGCTTGTACGTATAGTCTAGTCTATGATACGACGTACGATTTCGCTGGCGTACCTCTACTCCCTTGTAAGTCTGCTGCTCGTTCGTCTTTTGGTCGTAGGTGATGATTTCGCTGTTTTCGTCGTAATCCAGCAAGATCTTGGCCACCTGTGTCCACGCACGGCGCAATGGAAAAGAAACACGGCGTTGGGATGGTTTAGTGTCAATAACGCAATCTTCAAGTAATTGCAGCTGCACTGCGGGCATGTAGACCTCTACAAAACTGAGTGTGTTTCAGTCGTTCGCCGGTGCGAAAACACCCTGCGTGGGGCATGACATATTCAATAGTAGCTACACAGTTTAGTGCATGTTCAACAGGGAGATTTGACTGGCAGGGTCGAAAGGAATCCATGTACACTAACTACCAATACGCAAACTGGACGACATCACGAACTTCAGGCACGAGAGAGACCTGTGTATCCAAAAGGACTTCGCGCGTATAGCAGTCACTACAACACAAACCCTGGGCGGTGTTGGGCGACGGCGGAAATTGTGTTCATCTGGGACGGAATGCGTCGTAACCCAACACGGCCGGAACATGTCCGGACGGTACTACAGCTAGTAGGGGACCGCGGTTGGCTATACGGTAGGCGAGGGCACTTTTCGGGCCTCCTCTTTCAGCGGCTCCGAGTCTCTCGCACGAGTGTACGTCAACGATGCTCACCAGTCTCGCGTGTTTTATTGACTCTGTCGTTCCGCGATAGACATAGCCAGGGCTCCATGGAATTGTTCGTTTCACTCGCTTTCTAGAGCCGACTGCCGGGCCATTCGCGCTGGCGGCGGTCTACGTAATAACATAAGTACGATAGTGAAAAACGAGTTATACTCCCTGCGGTACTTAGCTGGTGTCAAGGTGTTTGTGGGATACCAAATTCGGTTGGGTATGTATAGGGAAAAATGTAATCCTATTAGTCCAATAGTATTGAAACCGACGAACTTCTTCATACCCTAAGGCCAACCCAACCCACGAGAAACTATTATTTAATAGTTAAAACGAACAAATTGCTGTGGTTGAACTCAATTTTGTTCCGTAGGGAAACAAATACCAGGCAGAATGGTACTACTACTACTGATGAACCAGACGACCGTCATATATATAACAACCCAAGGCCAAAACCCAACCCACGAAATTTTGGGTTAGAAGTGCTATGTTGGCCCGTATTAACTGGTAGTTTTTTTCGTGGGCAACGCAACCTAAGAAAAAATAGATTAGAGAGGCGCCATTTAAAATTTAGTTTTTCGTGGGTTGTGTTGTTTGGGTTCTTATCGTTCGCCGTTCGTCTGATTCAACGCTATTAATCTATTAATATTTATAGTATTGCAAGTTTTCCTAACCGATCAAACTTGGCATCCTGCAAACACACCCTCTTAAACGATTAACAGTATACTGCAGTGTTCGGAGACAATAAATAGACGGTGAAGGTGCCATAAACGGCAACGGTACCTATTTACGAAGGGGTAGTAGTTCGTACGAATCGCGCGTGTCACGGCCAGTTTGCTGGATTGGTAGACAATCATTGTTGGACAGCTGAAATTTAAAGGTGTCGACGAGACGAAAATTGGGGGGGGTGGGGTTCAATCAATCCATGTTGTTACAAGACATTCAATAATTTTCATTGCAAGGGAGACGACGTGCAGCTACACACGACCTTGCTATGCCAAGTATGTGTTTGGACGGTAATCGAGACCACGAGACGGTGCCAATATTGGAACGCTGCGGAACGGAAACGGAACCGTGGCTTACGGCGGAAAGCGTAACCTGGTATACTACAATCAAAGACGTGCGTTGATGAAAATACGTGAAAGTGTGGTGAGCTTAAGCTTTATTTTTCCCCATCCGCCGGAGGATAAACAAGAAAAAAAAAAAAAAAAAAATGATTCTGACGGGAAAAATTAACGACACGCAGATTTTCAGCCATCTGTCCCGTGACTATTTTGTTGACTGCTGGCCAATGAACGGTAAACAGCACATACCATGCAACAACTAACCTATGTAACGCTTGGGGTACGAGTGCCTAACTAGCGGACATCTTCGGCTTCTACTATGAGTGCCTCGCTCGCTCGGACACTGTGTCGGATTTGTCGACGTCCCTTCATGGAAAACTTCGAGCAAAAGCCAGCACGCGGCTCTCTTCCCGCGTCTTGAGGCCTCGAGATGCGAGGGAGGAGCCACGTGCTTGCTTGCTCGAAGTTAGTCATGAAGAATGTGTCAACGAAGCGCGGACACCGTATTCGAGCAAGTGATGCACGCGTTGCTTAGTCGCCGGGCATTCACTGGTAATACAACGGCATTTCACGCGGTAAGCACCGAGGCAGATACCAGGCAACAGCTATGGTAGCACTATTGAGGGAAGGTAGCGACATACTTGGCGGGCGCACTTTGAATTGTGTAACGGCAACCGAATATTTCCACGGGGGCTATTTACTTTTCAGCATATGATATGGTGGCAGCATATCAACACACGGCGATACATGCTTCGCTGGTACGCGGTAAACCCACCTTTAGGCGACATACCGCAATGTTTTTTTCCGGTTCCGCCGCTTGACTATTACCTGCTGGGAACATGTTAAACTTTAGTCATAACAACCTGTGAACAAAACAAAAGCTTTTTTGAGCAACCTTAGGGATTACTGAGTCTGAGTCGTTCTAGAATGGCGTGTATTCGTTGCTCGCCACGAGATTACCGCACCAGCGTATGAGCACCAGCGATAACCGAACGACCCGCGAAAAAACTTGAGAAATGTGTTGTTTCGGAAAAGGCGTGAAAATACCTGGTAAACAATAACCTAACAATGAAAAGAAACGTTTGTCTCGACCGAGTGCGAGTTCCTCACTTACACCGCGCTGAAAAGATGGAGCCCTTTCGAGATGTCTGCAGCCTTTTTTTTATGCTTGATTAAGCGGTGGATTCCGACCCCAGAGCAACGAACGGCATCAAACACATGCACCAACGTTGAACGCACACAGGCGGTCAGGACGACAGCAGTTACAAACATCCTGCTGCGCGAATTCCTTGCAAAAGCGACGCCATCATTTTAGTCCAGAGAGCTCTCTACAATAGACATTGAAAAAACAATAGCGGTTTCCGTCGCACGTGATTCTCAATACCCCGTGGGTAACGCGACGGCTGGTGGGAGCTATACCGGTCATGACTTGGCTTTCGCGTGCACGATGCGCGGGGTTCGCGAAGGTTTTGTGTGGGGCGCGTTTTGGGCTTTTGTAAATAGAAAGTAAGTGCGGGCCACATTAAAAATCGGATTATGTTTTGTGCACTATCTTTGCATTTCTGGCGCGCTTGTGCGCTTAGAGGCTTGAAAGCACCGTAAAAGGCTGGATGCGACGGTGAGAACGATGAGAATCAGGAGAGAGAGGGTCGGCAATCTCTCCGACCGTTTATCAGCCTCGTGTTTCGTGTTCCAGGGATTATCCCGCTAATTTGTCAGGGAACAGAAACGGAGCAGAAACATCCCAGACGACAAGCTGAAAAACGTATTTAGCACGGCCCCTGAGTGCATTCTGGGTGCGTTAGGAACCAAGCACGCATTTGGGGTTACACAGGCGGACACTTGACACAAACAGCTGCTCGTTAATACAAATTGCAGTAGTAGCAGCAACGGCGGTAAAAGCATACAAAAATTACAGTACCGGGGTAGAAAAGCTTATCGTTAACACGCATGCACACAAACTAAACACAAGAACACGCCATCACTTTGCCCGGTTCGTCCTTCTCTCTCTGTGTTTGACACCGACGCAAACGCGGGGAAAAGTGCACATACATGTTACGGTAAGATACAGCCGTGTTTTGTACCTGATCCGGCACGTTTCGTTTTTGCTGTAGTTCGCCTGACAAAGCGTTGGTCTAAGCACACGGGCACACAGCAGTTATGTGTGTCCAGTCTGTCGATCGTATGCTTTCGATCGTGACGTGAACAGTGAAAAATCTAAAACCTTCTGCGGCTGCGTACATACGAACGAGGCACGATCATTTAGTAGCTATCTCCGGCGACGACGGGCCAAGACTGCAGCCCCCAGACCCCCCAAAAAGAACTGATCGGGTTACGTCTACCTTTCTTTGCCCGAGCGTAGCAATCCCGGCTAGAGGGGCCAATCTTCTGATAGGCTTTTCTCACTGTTGTCCCCAACTACTACAGCAGCAGCAGTAGTAGTAGTAACCACATCATACGAGCTCTCCGCAACGGAGGGAAAATCATCGCATTACTCTCCAACCGCACAGTTAGCGGAACACAGACCAGTAGGAACGATTGGCACCTCCACCGAGACACTGCCAGGTGCGAGTAGCAGTATTATTCAGGCACGAGAGGATAGTTAGGAGGTTATCGCGAGGAAGTGGGGGCGAGTGCAGAGGCCCCAATCAACCCACGAGATATATGTAGGTCTAGACTATGTGTGTGTCGTAGATCTTCAAAGGATCGCGCCTTATTTCGTTCTTCGTACGGTTATTTAAAGAAATATATTTCAAGGACGCCAGCCGTGAGTTCGACGAATTTCGGGTCAATACTCATCTTTGCTGCGTTGTTGGTACTAGTAATATACCTTGCGGGTGAGTTTTTTCTCAATGGGAGGGGCCCTATTCTTTTGTTTTTTAGTACATAATCTAGACTAAATAAAGTCTATAGATTATAGACTAGTAGTGTCTAGTCTAGACCCTATATATCTGTGTTTCTCCCCTCCTACAAAAATGGTTGGTGTTGGTATTTTATAAAAATATCAGCCAGCCGTGATGAGTTCGACGAATTTCGGGTCAATACCCATATTTGCAAACTGCGTTGTTGGCACTTGTAATATACTCCGGAGTACTTTGAAATGTGGGTGAGTTTTTTAAATGGGAGGGGTCCTATTCTTTTGTTTTTAATTTGTTCTGCCGGCGGGGTATTCACTACTAATTATTAACAGTATTTACGCAAATAGTAGGATCTGCGTTCGACGGGAAGAAAAAAACGCGGAAGAAAAAGAAAAACCGAACAAAATGTTTTTCCCCCCTCGAGCAGAAGAGAGAGGTCGGGTTTGAAAAGCTGTCACGAACCATTTCATCAGAGTGGAAGCTGCCCTTCCTTGTCCTATCGCAGATAAACACCGCTTCCACTAAGACCCCCACAAAGGTCCCCGTCAACTAACTCTACACTCAGCCTTGGTCCCACAGCAGGTGGTTGTTGGTGGCTAACAATGCGATATTCTCGTCCGGGTTTTTGAAGGGTAAGAAAACATGCTCGCATTGCTGTTCGTAGAAGGTTGTGAGAGAAGATCTACAGAGATCTCTCTGCCCTCTGGTACGATACTCGTACGCAGCACGTTCGTTTTTTCTTTTTGCCCGAAAGGAAGTGCATACACACGGTTCTCGAGATCCTAAAAAGACAGACGCGAGCTGCCGTCGCGCACTACAATTATCTGTGCGAGAGTAGCAATGGTGTACCTCTGGTATATACATGCGGGTAAATCGTGAGGCTCGGGACCAGTTCGGGACTGCAGCTGCTAGCAACAGCAATGGCAATAATAGCGGAGGCATCAGGGGCAGTCTCCAGCCGCGAAACGCTTCCAAGATTCATACGTTACGCACGAGGCAGGCAAAAAAACGGGCTGTCTGTACAAAAATACAACACACGAGGCCAAACAGAAGAATCGTGCAAGCACACCACACCACTCACATCCTTCCCGCCGAAAGCGACGAGGTGGTTGTCCCAGGCAGCCTGCACGGTCTGAGGGGCATAGGTGATGACGCTCATCCTGGAAATAGTAGTGGTAGTCGATACAGTAGAACCTTCGCAAGAAGAGCAAGAGGAGCGACGGGCGCAGCGCAGATGTTTGACGGTACAGGGTCGGTAGTACAGTGAGAGGTGCAACGCAGGAAAGGCTTGGGGCGTTCGCAAGAGGAGCGAGGGACGCCGATGTTGTTTGATGTGTGTGGTGATACAACAGGCTTTAGAGTCGCCACCAGGCTAAACATGGCGCATAATAAAGAGATAACACAGTTCTGACCTGCAGTAGACAAAGGCAATAGGCGACGCTCGCGTAGTGACACAGGACGGCGTAGCCTAACTCAGGAACGTTTTATATGCTCTGTCAGCAAGTAAGTGTGTCTGCTACCCTGTACGCACGAGTACAGTAACACTGTGCGAGAGTGGACACAGACATACAATAATGGCGGAAGCTAGCTGCTGCGGGCTTGCTGCTGCGGTGGATACCATGTATGTGCCCGTACAGTACTTCGGACTCTTGCTGCTGATCATAACGTGGATACCTGACCAGTGTCCCATGAGCCTGCAGACTACTACTATTACTGTGCTACCACTGCTTCTGTTGCTGTCACTATTAGACTAAACTGCTCCTGCAGCCTTTTCCTGCTGCTGCTTGCTGCTGCTGCTGCTAGGATATACTTCGAAGTACGAAGCAGTACATAATATCTTGACAAAAGACTCAACTTTTTATTTCAGTAGCACTGAATGCTGCTGCTGTGCTATCTATGCTAACTCTGGCGATCGATGCCGGATCACTCACTTTTGACTGTCGGCTTGGCTCTGCTTGCTGCTTGCTGTGTTGTGACAGAAGAAAAGGGGTGCTTGATGTCTTGTGGCAGAAGGGGGGGCGCGCTCGTCTGGCACATCGGATCCGTGCACTATATCCGTCGCGGGCAAAAATTGCGGGGAAGAAGGGGGATTTCCTGTTGATTCTTTGATAGGCCCCAAAAGAAGCACATACCCGCAGAAAAATCGACCCACTCGAAAACAAGAGTAATTTTGCGGGATTTTTGGGGCCTATTTCTATCCGAAGACGGTACAAGAACAGGAGAAGCTCCTACGACGGTATAGGAACCGTGTACATATAAAGATACAGCGGGTAAAAAATCCAAAATCATGGTGGTAGGAATCATTCTAAAAAAAAACAGCAGAAAAAACGAAAACGGAAGCGAAAGAGTTGTTTCTTTTTACTATGAAAGAAGGTTTATCGCGTGTCGCCCATGTTCTTCAAACGAAAAGTACGCCCTCGCCTGAGGGTGCAAAGCGAAATAATTTGCTTTTTTAGTGTAGTCGTATCGCCTGTGTTCTTCAAGCTCAAAGTACACCCTCGCTTGTCGTGTGGGTGCATGGGCTTATTCGTCTGCAGTGTGCAGTCTGTTATTGATAATGGCGGGAGGCGAGTTGTCATCAGTTCTCTATCCCGTAATCCTTCGAGGGCGACCCCCCCTGACCACCCCACCCAACCTTTCAGAACTAACTGCGCATACATGCACACACGTTTTGGGACACAAAAGCGATAGACAAATAATGGTTCTTGAAAATGGTGTGGAACAATTTTCCCAGCTCGTCCGAATAGTGTAAAAATGCTGTGCATGCGACGCGAAAAACAAAACAAACACTTTCCAAGAACGAAGAATCCACAAACAAACATACATGCAGTCCTCACATACATACCTGGTAGATAAGAGTTAGATTCCGCGTGTACACACTGCTGTCTGGCGGCGCTTTGTCGTTATTACATTGCGGGCAATAAACGTTAAACAAACGCGGTTGCTCGCACTTCGTACGTCTACTCGAATTCACGTACGTAGCTGCCTGAAAATGGCAAATAAATAAATGTAGTGAAGTGCCCATGAACAAATAAGTCCGCAAAATAATAGGACCCCTCCCATTAAAAAAAACTCTACCCACATGGTAATATTACAAGTACCAACAAGCAGCTTGAAAAGATGAGTGTTGACCCGAAATTCGTCGAACTCACAGCTGACGTCCGGATTTTTTTCTTTTTTTTTTTTAATGTTTGAGTGACAGCGTATCAATTTGGAACCGTGAGTGCGAGTCCCACAGAGTCTTTTTTTTGGGGGGGCGGGGGGGAGGGAGTAGCCGACTTTAATCTCGAATGAATGCTGTATTATTAACATGTAAGATAACTAGAAATACTCTGTATTCGTACTCCTCCCCATATTAAAGCGGGGGAAGAAGACAAAATAAACCACCTACCATACGTATGATAGAGCAGTAGTAGTCTATATATATAGTGGAAACTACAGTAGTAATAAATGTATACAATAGATATGATGTTAGATCTAGCTCAAAATTCCCCACCTAAAGTAAAAATACCAACACGAACCATTGTTGTAGTGGAAAAAAACAAAACATTAATACAGACTATATAGTCTATGTGTTTTTTAAATAGGACCCCTCCCATCAAGAAAAAACTCACCCACATAGTATAGTGTATATTACAAGTACCAACAACGCAGCTTGCAAAGATGAGTATTGACCCGAAATTCGTCGAACTCACGGCTGACGTCCTTGAAATATTTTTATAATATTTAGTCTATATATAAACAAAAAAATAGGACCCCTCCCATTACGCAAAAAGTCACCCACATAGAATATTACAAGTACCAACAACGCAGCTTGCGAAGATGAGTATTGACCCGAAATTTTGTCGAACTCACGACTGACGTCCTTACAACATTTTTATTAAATGCAGCAAATCCTCGGGAACCTGCGTGTATATTGAGGAGCGTACCCTTGTATCCCGTGTCTGGCGTCAGCACATGGCCGCATGGTAGCCGCTTTGTTGCAGATCTCCACCCCCAGCCGCCGATGGCGTCAGAGGTGTTTCACTTGAGGTCGTCGGAAAACTAAGAATTTCGCTGTTCAACGCGGTAGAGGTTAAGGGTGTGCTGGTTGCGCACCGGTGTCCACCCGATGCGGTAGATGGTGAGAGCGACTTGGTTTCGCACGCGTGTCCCCGAGTGTCGCTAACGGTCTGCCTCCATGTGGCGCAGTACTCCAGCTGGACGTGGTCAAGACTTCGATCGCCTCGAGGATGGCGGTGGGTTCACGAAGACGGCGAGGGGAAGACTGGGGGAGGGGGGGGGGGCTGGTTCGTGTGCACATCGTTAGTAGCTAAATAAACCATTGGCGGCGCTGACGAACATGTTTATCACGAAAAAAAGTCACTTGTGAAAAATGAGCGTCGTTGGTTCATCTTGGTGCTCGCTGTGACGGCCAACGTGACCATCTATCTGGGCCATAGCATGTTTTTTTTACTCAATACATGCCACCGTTGCCATCAGGGCATAATATTGGGATCCTGCAGCGTATAACATGTGACTCGCCTTGCACGCGGTCAGCCACTGAACAGCTTGGAGCAGAAGTGTAGACCGGCGCGGGAAATAAATCTGACCGAAGGGCCCCACAAGCGGATGCATTTTTTACATCAAATCTGCAGTGCCCTCAGCCGTAAATCGCCTCCGAGGGTGAGAGCTTGAGGCTGTAACGCTACAAACGCTTGAACAAGTCCTTGATGCGCATCGAACACACTGGCGGCGGGGTCCATGTTGATGACGATGACGTCATCGAAGTAGGGTTGGGATCGGGATTGGCGTTGCGATGAGTTCACCTGTAGCTTCCGTTGCGGTGACCCCGATGTGGTGGAGGGCAGAGACGGGGGGTTGCTGGTCGACCACCCGTGACACGGTCGACAAGTAGTGTTCAGCCTATGCGATTGGATTGTTTACTGCTTCCACGGCAAATGGCGCGCGGGGCCGGCGCTGCTGCCGGAAAAGGTGTGCCACTATTCTGAGCGGAGGGTGCATCGACGGTTCAGCCCAGTAGGGAATTACGTCCCCAAATATCTTGTAGGCCAAAGAAACAACAGGCACCTCTGTACTTTTGTGAAGGGGCGTGTAGAGAGGACAAAATCCAGTTATTCCGGATCAGGAACGCAAAGTGTAAAGTTTTGACCGATCGATCGAGCGGACGTCGGGTGGGGCGACAAAAATGAGTACTCACACATCAAGTCTAGCTCCGTCTCCGGAGAGTCGACTTCTGGCATAATTGCTAATAGAAAGCTTTACAGGACGGAAAGCTTCGGACGCATGCGACCAATATGAACAGTGCCGCCTTCACGGGAAGGAGATCCGCGGCGCGCAATCATTGTCCGGCGGTGCAATTCCTAAACTGGAGGAGGCATGCGAAGCGCCATGGGAAAAACGTCGTTATCGCCGGTCGGCTACTCGGCAAAAGGTGCAACAGAAACGCGGAAATCTTGTGAGTCTCGTGTACGTTTTCTCTTGCAAGTGGCAGAGGCGGAACGTATGGTACAGACTCACTGCCAGCGAATGGCCAGCCGTTGCTAGGGCAGAAGATTCCAGGCTGACGCACAATAGCAAAGTTGATCGCGCTGTGCGCTAGGTCATGCCTCTCGCCAGGTGCCAGGTTTCGAGTAGAAATAGGCTGTGTTGGAGATGTGCCGCCATCGAGCTAAACGGCTGCGAGCGATTGAGGCACAGGTACTCCGCACACCTTGTCCTAATTAGGAAGTTAGCACCCCACATCGTGGTGTTCACTAACGCGCAGCCTTCTGTAAACGAACTAAAGGTGAATTTAACATGTCCGTTACCTGGTGAGTTGTGGCGCAAGACCGCCGTCGTGCAAATTGCGACGGTCGTCGGTATTTCAATGGATGCTGTCGTTGTATCGTGAGGAATTTCTACAGCGGCTGGAAGAATGCGGCGTTCGTGTTTCTCTGCTGCGGACATGGTTTCCTCGGTAGTATAAGCTCAAGCGCTGTTGCCAACGGCGATAAGAATCACCATTATGACAGGGCTAGCCTAGCTGAGGGTTGAGGCAACCACTAGCATTGGGCTGTTGGCAGTGATAGAAGGGGGAGTATATACTCTAACAACAACCCCAGCTCCATTGGTAAGTACCGCGTCAACATATTTGCGTCCGTGACAGGTCCCCCTCCCCCCCCCCAACCTCCGGCACTCCACCCTCTGAGGTCCCGGCTCCGCCCAACGCAACAACCGTCGCAAGCCCCAGTTCCGGAGGGGTCTTGTACGGCGGCGGCGGAGTACAAGCATCTGCAGATCGACGGTGACAGTGACAGCCACAGCAACCAAAGCAGTCGCAAAAACTACATGAAGACCGCATCTATACGACCCTACTTACTCCACGACCGCTCACGCCGTCCGGCGACAACGGCCGCACGTCGACGAAGTGCCCTACGGGTCGCCCAATGATTCTGGCGATGCCACATACTACGTCAATATCTCCACCGGTCAAGCCCTTTGGACTCTACAACAAGCCCGTCCAACTCCACAACAAATGTACGGAATTACGGTGCCGTATCGGTTTCCCTCACAAATATTTCAGACTCTGGTGAACCCCCCGCGCCTTCGATCGTGCACAACACTCAGAATGTTACGGTCGACACTGCACCCGCCCCCGCGCAAGACGCGCTTTTTTAGCGTACGGCCAAGCCTGCCTAGGTGAACATCTGCATGTGAAAATGGAACCCACTACACCCAGTCGTCCCCAGGCCGGCGGGGTAGAAGGTATCAGCGATGGGTCTCAGCCGTTGGTTGATTTCGAGCACGCAACCAGAGGTGAGTTGAGTCCATCCTTGCCATGCGCGATGACTCCACCGCTGGAACTTTAAGGTACGAGGGCGGAATAGCTGGCTGTCTTAAGCCACCCCACAAGGTTTTTGGCGAGGCACTCGTATAACGGCACGGCACGACATACCATCCTGCCCTTAAAATCGACAACTTACTACTAGCTGTCCAGGAGCGCCGGCATCTGTCCTCGGATTACTCCTGCACACGACTACGAAGGGCGCACTTCGACCTCAACGAACAGTTGGACCTTCGAGCGCTTGGATACTTTCGACACCTCTACGGGCACGGCGCTTTCGGCCGATGTACGAGGTGTATGGCGACCTGCCGACTGCAACAACTCCAAATTACAACAAGAAAATTTCCGCCATTAATAGTTGAGAAATTCGATCCAAGCTATACCCCGACACCTCCTCCTGAACAAACTCCGTTGTCATCTACATTTCCCATTCGTCAACCCGTTATCGAGGCTGATAGCGACCTTCAGCTCGAGCAACTCGCCAAGCCCTTTTTCTCCGCCACCATCTGGCTCCTGTCACTGGATTACCCCCCGTCGCCGGACCGTCTGTTGAGCTGTATCCTCGTTCCTCCAGTCCCACCGTTCACACCGTTCTCGAGCTCTTTCACGTGTCACAAGTAGCAACACAGCTCCTAACCACGGACGACGACACTGTCCTCCTAGTTCCCTGGCCGCCTGCCCTCTCGTCACCTCACGATGGCCACGAGCAGACCCCACCAGAACTATTCCCCCGTGTCTTCGTTTTGGTCCATATGCCAGTGAATTTTGCGCGTGTGGCTCGCCACATCACCTCCTACCACTTGGGTATTTCTCGAACGCCCTGCGTCCTTAAGCATGCATTTGGACGATTCAACTTGGACATATCCTCAAGGTTGTGGTTCCACCACTACCCCGTGTGCCAAGTGCGCAAGTCTTCGCGCTAGAAGGCCCGCTCACCCGTCCTTTCCTGCTGCTACCATATGGCCCTGGCACTTTAGTTGGCATTGAGTGCTCTAAGTTTCTGTGCACCACGTTACGCGTGGGTGCCTGTATATAATATCTTGCTACTTACCGACCGCTTCAGCCGGCGCGCCGACATGTATTCCGCGACCGAAGCTCAGTCCACCTCGTCTGGTACCTCTGGTTTCTTCGTCGACCGTTACATCTCTCTCTGGGGATTCCCGCCGTCAACTTTATCTCCGATGATGGACTACAACAGGGTTTGTTTCAAGGATTTCCACACCATCTACGAACGCCTGGACCTTAACAAGACCCAGCACAATCTCGTGAAATATTGCAAAGAGAGCATGACGCATAGGTTTAGCGTCACACGCATCTACCTGGAGTAGGAGCGCTACAACTACAGCGTTCAGCAGCCCTGTTGCCCCCTCGCATGGCAAAACGGTGCGTCGAGCATCGCACAGATACAGTCAAGTGTGGTAGATTACGTGCTATGGCTGTACTTACGCGGCGCGGGGTGGCGGACAGCACTTCACGCGGTGGGTGGTGAGGCAGACGGCGTTTCAAGTTTGCCACGCTCTTCTGTACTTTGATTTGGGCATATGACATAATACATGCCCATGAGTCGCACAAGATCAACCACGCACCCCATTACTGGCAGGGGTGGTTGATAAAGAACTGCGCGTTACGAGGGGCTGGACCGACGCTCATCTCGTCCAAATCGTTAGAATACATTAATTAGAGGGTTTCCACTATGAAAACATAAACCAAGAATCTAGACCAGATCTTCCATGCAGATGGTTTACAAGTTTTCCCGCAACTTTTTGTTTTTGTTCTGTCTATTTTTAAAAAAGAGCAAATTCGCGATGCACGTGGTCATAATTATTTTGACCAATATTTTGACCACACCGGAATAGACCGCTCTTTTTCACTCTTTGCGGCCGAAAACCTGTATGAAACCAGAAGAATCAAATACCTCGGCACTCAGCCGGCACGAGAGCAATCACAGTTGCCTGGAAAGGTTTAGCGGAGCACAATGTAGCTCGTTGAGCAGCACGCGCGGAGCACCAGCACAGCAGCATTCGGAACACGCGGTGAGGCCCGGTCTTCAACGGTACCTCGTCCTTGTTTGTTCGCTGTTACTGCAACAGCTTAGCTCTTTGCTGCAAGTCGTGCGTTGTTTCCTCCCTCGCGGGTTGTATACGGGGGTAGAAAGGTGGTACTACTGCTGTAGCACCAAGGACAGTATCATGGCGTCGGCAGCGGGAGGGGCGATCCCTATACCCCAAGCAGTGTGAGACACGCGTCTTGCCACAGTACGTCTCCGAGCAGGGACGAGTGAAGGTTACGGGAAGCTTGAGCAGGCGGAACGGGGCGGTGGGCGACTCGGCGTAGTAGGCAAAAGCCCTAGAGGAAGCAAGACTTCGCCCCTTAGCCTCGGCGGCAGTTTTCTGTCCAGCCAGCAAGCCTCTTTTGGTGACTTGCGTTCGGAGCCGGAGCCTCCGTGACGGTCGCGGGGGAGGAGGAGGAGGGGGGGGGGTGGGGATGGCGAGGACGAAGCGATTTCTGGAGCTGGTGCTATCGCGGGTGGGGCATTGAATGATTTGGCGTTGTATTTATAGCTCTGTACGTGACATGCCGGGCATGTGTTAGGTTAAAGTCCATGTCACAAAACAGTTGACGATGCGTCAACGGCTGGGTTTTTACAAGTGCGTTTTATCATACGGAAGATTGAGGGGTTAGGGCTTTGCGCCAAATACCCGACTTTTTAAGGATTTTTCTGAATGTCCATGTGTGTATAGATTGGGTTCAAATTGTTTGACGAGGTCATATTTCAAGAAAACAACCCTGGTCGAAACTCTGGGAAATGATTACAGTAGAAGTGTTCGCTTCAGTTGTGGTCATTTTTTATTGGAAATCCTACAACGCAACCACCGAGGTAATAATTATTATTGTCCGATCGGATACTCGGCGAGGCTCTCCGTACGTTCTACGCTTACAGGTCATCATGTGTTGCCGGCCACAACGCTCGGGTCTGATCACATTCGGCCAAGTGCTTCGTTGATTGGTTTCTTCGATTGCTCCATTAAGGGGGTGTATTGGAATATACGGCAGATGCCGACATATACATATAATACAAAAAAAGCAATCCTGCGTTTTCCGAGCCCCAACCCCATTGGCCGAGGGACCCCCCCTCGTCCCTCTTCGGCCAATCAGGGGGCGAGGCGCGCTCGGCGGGAGTTTTCCTCGGGGATACCTCCCAGTCCCGCCGCATCGGTTCAGCACGTTCAGTGACTACCATGTCATAATTCTCATTAATAGAGTGGATGCAGATTCAAGGCGCACGCGGCAGGAGTTTCCCCTCGGGGATGCCCCCAATCCCGCCGCATCGATTCAGCAAGTTCAGTGAGTACCATGTCATCATAGTTATTAATAGAGTACGGCGGGAGTTTCCCCTCGGGGATACCTCCCAGTCCCGCCGCACCGGTTCAGCAAGTTCAGTGAGTAACATGTCATCATAGTCATTATTAGAGTGGATGCAGATTCAATTACTTGCTGAATTCAGCGCAAATTGGTTTTCGAACAGCATAAATCTACCGCACAACATCAGCGTTCAGCAGCAAGGAAAGGAAGCAACACCACAACACAACAACAACAACACAACACGACATCTGCTTCCAGGTTGCCGACAAAACACCACCCAGGTACCGCACGACACACCCACCCACCCACCGACCAAGCCATCCAACCACCATTCAACCCACCCACCATGCTACAGCAGTACAGCAGCAAACGGATGCATTGTTTCGTACTCGAACTTCGCCAAAGTAGGCCGGTTATACAGCGGAGAGAACAAAATACTGCTGTTGTACCAGAGGCAATAACAGCTCACAGGCACGAACAGCTGGTATGTACACCAGCAAATAGAGGCGATTGGTCCGTACTTAATGTTTTATCTTGAAAACACAACCATGGGTACGTTGCATCTCCAGTGGAGTACAATAACGTGTTAATCACCCATTCTCCCCCATCCACCGACCCACAACCCACCCACGAACCGGTACCGGTACCTAATGCTGCATGCTGAAGATGCACGTACCTGTGATTATAACGCCCTCGGCCAAAACAAAGCAACCTCGGTGAGGTTTTACTATGGCGTGGTGATCCGTTTCGGTTAACTCTTCGCCCGGACCATTCTCTGGGGTGTTGAAAAAAATGGAAAAAAAGACAGCTGGTCCACAACTAATAATGCTACGAATTTCAAGCCGTGATCATTTTCACCAGTCCAGGTGAAAAGGATGCTGCTTGATCGTCGGACGTGTCTATAGTTACAATGACAGACCCCAACACGAAGCCCGCGCTTGACCGGCAAACGGCCGAAATAGCAGCAGAGCAGACAGGCACCACAGCGACAGCACGCCTTTCACACCTACCATGTACCAGGTACCTCTCTCTATAATAGTAATGCTCCAACGAGTCTTGGACGAAAGCGGCTATTTTTGTATGCGATACCACCATGAATGCAACGGTTTCCGTGGATACCATCTACGACCTTCGCTTAGTGCAGTCCAAAAAGAGAAAGGGAAAAATGAGGCGCACGAACCGCGCCGATTTTGGCGCTTGTAATACAATAGGCATCTGGCTTTCATCCTCTCTTCATCCTTGCGTGTTCCGAACCCCGATCCCATTGGCCGGGGGATTCACCCCTACCCGCCCTCGGCCAATCAGGGGTCGAAGCGCACGCGGCGGGAGTTTACTCTCGGGGAAACCTCCCCCCAGTCCCGCGGCACCCGGAGATGATTATTCCCCATCCCTGGTTCAGGCATCCTTCCATATCTCTAACTCCGACACCCGGTGGACGAAAATCGAGTTTTCCGGGGTCGACACCGACCTGCACGGTGTGGAAACCCCAATCCCACGGGGCGGTCGCTGATTGGCTGGGGCGCGTAGAGAGCGGGCAACCCGGCGAGGATAGAGCCCCATCCCTGGTTCAGAAACCCCTCCATATAACTAAAATTCCAACACTCCGGGGATGAAAACATGAAAACGGGATTCCCTCGGGACGGCAACGCCCCGCACAATGTGGAAAACGCAATCACACGGGCCGATCGCTGATTGGCGGGGCGCGTAGAGCAAGGGCAACCCTGGGAAAGATAAGGCCTCATTCCCGGTTCAGACATCCTTCCATTATCTACAACTCCGACACCCCGGGGACGAAAATTGAGTTCTCCCGGGTCGACACGCCCCGCACGGTGTGGAAACCCCAACCCCACGGGCCGATCGCTGATTGACTGGGGCGCGTAAAGCGAGCGCAACCCGGGGAGGATAGGGCCTCATCCCCAGTTCAGAATTCCCTCCGCATCACTTCAACTTCGACACCTAGGGGATGGAAACGGAAGTTCCCCGGGTCGGCGCAGCCCCGCACGATGTGGAAAACCCAATCACACGGGCCAATCGCTGATTGGCTGGCGTGCGCAGATTCAGCGCCACCCGGAGAGGATAGGTCCCCATGCCCGGATCATAAATCCCTCCGTATCTCCGATCAGGGGGCGAGGCGCGCGCGGCGGGAGTGTCCCGCTGCACCCGGCGAGGATTGGGCCTCATCTCCGGTTCAGACATCCTTCCATTATCTACAACTCCGACACCCCGGGGACAATAATCGAGTCCTCCCAGGTCGACACCGCCCCACACGGTGTGGAAACCCCAATCTCACGGGTCGATCGCTGATTGACTGGGGCGCGTGGAGCGAGCGCAACCCGGGGAGGATAGGGCCTCATCCCCAGTTCAGAATTCCCTCCGTATCACTACAACTCCGAAACCCCAGGGATGAAAACGGAAGTCCCCTGGGTCGGCACTGGCCCGGAAGATGTGGAAAACCCAATCACACGTCCGGTCGCTGATTGGCTGGAATTCGTAGAGCCAGCGCCACCCGGAGAGGATAGGTCCCCATGCCTGGATCATAAATCCCTCCGTATCTTCAATCAAGGGGCGAGGCACGCGCGGCGGGAGTGTCCCGCTGCACCCGGCGAGGATTGGGCCCCATTTCCAGTTCATACATCCTTCCATGTATCTACAACTCCGACACCCCGGAGACGATAATCGAGTCCTCCCAGGTCGACACCGCCCCACACGGTGTGGCAACCCCAATCCCACGGGCCGACCGCTGATTGACTGGGGCGCGTGGAGCGAGCGCAACCCGGGGAGGATAGGGCCTCATCCCCAGTTCATAATTTCCTCCGTGTTACTACAACTCCAAAACCCCAGGGATGAAAACGGAAGTCCCCCGGGTCGGCACTGGCCCCGACGATGTGGAAAACCCAATCACACGTCCGATCGCTGATTGGCTGGAGTTCGTAGAGCCAGCGCCACCCGGAGAGGATAGGTCCCCATGCCCGGATCATAAGTCCCTCCGTATCTCCAACCAGGCGGCGAGGCGCGCTCGGCGGGAGCGTCCGACTGCAGCCGGCGAGGATTGGGCCCCATCTCCGGTTCAGACATCCTTCCATATATCTACAACTCTGACACCCCGGGGACGAAAATCGAGTTTTCCCGGGTCGCCATCGCCCCACATGGAGTGAACACCCCAATCCCACGGGCCGATCGATGATTGGCTGGGGCGCATAGAGTAAGGACAACCCGGGGAGGATAGGGCTCCATCCCCGGTTCATAAATCCTTCCATATCTCTACAACTCGATACCCCGCAGACGAAAATTGAGTTCTTCCGGGTCGACACCGCCCCGCACGATGTGGAAACCCCAATTCCACGGGTCGATCGCTGATTGGCTGGGGCGCGTAGAGGGAGGGCAATCCGTGGAGGATAGAGCCCCATCCCCGGTTCAGAAATCCTCCGTATCACTACAACTCCGACAACAGGGGAACGAAAATGGAAATCCCCCGATTTGATACCGCCCCTTTCCCTGTGTGGAAGCCCCAATTCCACGGACCGATCGCTGATTGGCTGGGGCGCGTAGAGCGAGGGCAACCCAGGGAGGGTAGGGTCCCATCCCCGGTTCAGAAATCCCTCTGTATCACTACAACTCCGACAACAGGGGAACGAAAACGGAATTCGTCCGATTTGATACCGCCCCTTTCAATGTATGGAGGCTTCAACCCAACTCACAATGGTGGAGTGTTGCGAAAGTCTATTAGAAAATAAACTTACACTTCCCCCCAAAAAACACCGAATGTAGGATTTGAGGTAAATTCTTGGAAAAACGGCAAAGAAGTACTTTAGCGAAGGCAGGAATTTGACGTAGAGGAGGGAAACCCGGTTCGTTGTCCTTTTTCTGTACTGAAGCATGCTACCATCCGGCCGGTCAAATCGCAGAAAATAATGCCGTGACTCCTATTCAAGGAAGTAGGTGCTGCTGCAACGTACGTGGCGCATTTCGGCATATTATAATGTAACAGCGTAACCTGTTGTGTATCCGTGCGTTTCTCTTGTCGACGTTAACCTCGCAGATAGTCTTCAAAACATGCGCAACGCATAAATTTAGTAAAATAGCACACTACCAGTTCAAATAACTGCCGCAAAAATACGCCCTCGCCTTCACTCATTCAAGTACATTATGCCAATTACAGTAGCTTCAATGTATAGACTATGCCTCTAGCGAGACCCCCTTATCAGTTGACGTGAGCGAGTGACTTTATCTCCAGGTCTTGTCACGGTCCAGTGGGTTGTGGCCCTTGCGACGATCGGACTCACCACGTGAAACAGTGAGTATTTCCTTCGCACAGAGTGAGTGCAAAATTGGTACGAAGTATTGTGCAAAGCCTACATTGCACTATACTAAATACCACCACGTTGATCTCGGGGTCGCGGTAATAAAGTAGGTCAGTTGCAGCAAAGGGTCATCGATGTGACCGGATCTGCTTTGGAGTACCGCCCAGACCAGCGCCCTCTATTTCGATAGCATCAGGCTGAATTCTTCAAACGAATGCTAGTAGGACAGGGACCAAACAATAACGAGGCTCGTTACTTGAGGAGTTCACAAACACGGACCTCGAGAAAATTGACAGCGCAACCCGATCAACACTCCCACGCACGGACTCGAGGTGACCAACAAACACCATCAGCGTTGGAATAAAACACAAACGGTATGCCAAGGAAGTAAGTCGGGCAGTTTATTCACTAGTTGATTATTAAGAGTATCATACCGTCAGTTAGAAGTAATTTGGTCAAAACATGCTACCCCTAACGCGGCAACGCCCCCCGCCTCGAACGCCTCGAACGGTACGCACTATCGCAGACCGAACAATTACGTCATCAAGTCCTTCCACCACAGACCCCACCTTCCGAAGACAAAGAACCTCCCTCGCTGTTCGATCTAATCAAATTACAGCTATACTAATTGACCGACCGATCACCCATGCAAAATCGCACATGTTCGACGGTTCCTCGGGGGTGGGACCTCATCGTCCTGAACCCACGTGCCAAGCGAACGCGCGCGCACCGCACCGACACTCCGAAGAGAACGCTTGCTACGATAAAACGCCAGTGCCTAAAATGTATCAGGCTCCCCGCTTGAAGAGTTCTATAACCTCTAACCTAACCTCCGCCCGAAAATCGACTTCGACTATAACAATGGTGGAAGTTCAACCCCAGGAACAATCCGATGACCTGGGTAAGTAAGTGTAAAAACACACAAGAACGAAAAAAACGATGTTCCAACTAAACTTGGGTAGTTGCTCGTTTGAGGAGCTCCGTCAGCCAGAAACAGGGTTGTCCAACAAGCGCTTACATCTATCGTACCACGTACCCTCATCGCCTCACCCCGGACCTTTCGCGCTGCCGCAGACCAAACACGAAAGAGCAACCTTCCGGCGACAGCAGTCTCTCCGCTCACCGATCGATCGACCCAAAATCATAAAACGACTGAGCTGATATTGACCGACCCATCAGCCATCCCACGTTCCATATTTCCGACCGTACTTCATGGGATAAGGCCCCGTATGAACAGCACACATGGTAAACCCACGAGCACCATAGAACGAACACGCGGCCACTGCATCGCGCCGACACCCCGACAAGGTAAACGTGATCACCATCGGCATTACCGCATCATTCGACGGACGCGTGCCACGATAAGCGTCGAACTCAGTTATTGAAGCGCCTCGCATGAAGAGCTCTCTACCTCAAACAGTAACTTTTGATGAACAACGAAATCGCAACCCCATCAACAATCCCATGGCCAAGGTGTATGTTACTAATAATATAACATAATCTAGTAAAAACAGATACCAGGTACGCGATTTGAAAAGACGGTATGCGTACCCCTCAGTTGAGAAGCCCTGGCAGCCAGAAATAGTTGTTTTGTGCCAAAACGTGCCGCCCTATCGTAGCGCGCGTCATTTAGCCCTTCGTCCGAAACGCGACGTTTTGGCGATAAATCTTCTTGTCGTCGCCGAACACGAAGGTGTCCGTGGCGTCGAGGTAACCCGAGGCGGGGCACCTCCAGATGAGGAAAACCATCTTGCTTTCTTCGCACACGTCGGCCACTGGAGCTGACAGGTCGCTCATGTCCGACAGCGATTCAAAAAGGCCCGTGAAAAGCGTCCGAGCCCCCTGAGCATACAATACCAACCCAAAAGACACAAGACAGCAGCGGTAGGAGACGGACGTGAGGGGTAAGCGCAAGATAGCAGGCGGTAGGGGCGAACAACGGGCATCTTCGCAGGTTTTCACTGACCAGGCAGGCATCGTGTGCACCAAGCGCAAAATGCCGTGAGGTGTTCGGCGAGCCTCAAAAAGGGTAGGTAGCATCTTCATAGGAACCATTTGTGAGGAGGGCTTCCGCACCTTGTGCGTACTTTGTTGCTTGTGGACGACAGCTTCAAATGCTTTTTTTTATGGTTTTCTGGTGTGGCCAATCCAAAGGCAGCAACGGGGACACTATGTAACTGCCTCGTGGGTGTCTTGCCAGATGCACACTACCTGGTACGTGACACGATCCCCTTTGCGTGGAGTTAAGGTTCTCCACTCCGCACAATATGGTCCAACTCGACCACAATCTCGGTACCGTCAACACATAAAAACGACAAAAAATGGACGGTATCCTAGTGACCTAGCTCACAATAGTGAGACGCGTGTTTTACAGCGTCGTTGCCGACCGACGCCATCCACAGCAGGCGGGGGGCGGGCTTAACGCTTTCAATAGTGACGAAGAAAAGGGCTTTACAGTAGAGGTCTCTATAAGAGCGGTTGTGTGCCAGATGGACATGACCGCCTTATTGGGGAAAGCTGCCGTATTCAGTTCAGGTAATGAGTGCGATTCCCCAGTCGCGCCGAGCGACCGTGGCCACCATATATCGGGATACCGCCTCACTCAGAACGCCTTATTGGGGAAACCCTACTGAACCAGCAATATTACTTACGGGAGAGGGGCTTAACCCTTGCAACACAGAAGTTTCACCCTTACCATGCTGCCGCTTAAACGTATGCTACTGAGGGGGGGGGATGCACTCACTCATTTCATGCTTGGCCGTAGTCGTATGACCATAGACCATAGACCCTCGCATCCGTACTACGCCGGGACGGAGCACGTCGGGTTTTCACGGATCAGGCAGACATCGTGTGCACCAAGCGCGGAGCGCCGTGATGTGTTCGGCGAGTCGCATGAAGGGTGAGCTGCATCCTCCTAAGAACCACTTGCGAGGCAGACTCCTTCATCTTGTGCGTACTTTCTTGCATATGGATGACGAAAAAAACTAATTGTGGTTAACCCTTATAAGACGTACAACTGACGTAGGGAAGGGCCCAACCCTCATATTCGGTACCGCGTACAGCTGACGGGAACGTACTGCTAAAATGAGTACCCGATCCTGAACTTCAGAGTACGATTTCGCTGGCGTACCTCGACTCCTGTGAAGACCTGTTTTTCGTCCTTGGTTTGGTCGAAGATGGTGACGACGCTCTTCTCGTCGTAGTCCAGCAAAATCTTATCCACCTGCACGCCAGGTACATAGCGTGCATCATAACAACGTCAAAGGTGGGAATTCAAAGGGGGGGACTGGTCAACATACACGACGATTGCAGCACACGAAGCAACGCGAGCCGCTGGGTTAGCGAGTGGTCAGTTTTCTCGGTTAGCAGTCCCACCTGTTGGGCTACTACGGGCACGTGGCGTTATCGAGTGTGTGTGCTCTTCACATTAAAGTGATATTTCCACTCATCTACGTCCAGCACAACCAGTGTCCGCGCCGACGCCTCCTAGAGAAACGAGGTCTGCTACTGCTGGGGTCAAAAACTACGAGAGAGATACACGTCGCAAACGCAGCAAGGTGATTTCGGCCATGCAACGAACCGCAACGAACAAATGGGCAAAAAAAAAGGTGCAAGCCAGCACACCAGAATATATGCAGCAAAAAGGAATCTGACTGGTCTCGTGGATAGCGGTACGCATGTAACCAACAAAATATGCACTTTCGAGTTCATCGATACCTGTTGAGCTACATACTGTACATGATCTGATTCGTCCAAGCGGACAGTGCTATGTAAACCGATAAGCAAGCCTTCAAAAGCACGTTACAAGCAGCTGTACGACACGCGCATATAGACTAAGCTGTAAACCCGTCTGGGCTGGTCGGTGATACTTGCGTGGCTATTTTTTTCTTGAAATTTCAAAGAGTTTTTCACACTATGGGCGTCTTTAGGACCCCCGGTAAATCGACCACAACTGCGCCAGGTTCGATCTTACCACTTACGTATCATAGGGGGGGGGGGGGGTAGCAGTACAGCTAGTATCAAGTTGTGCACGTGCAGAAGATAAATATATAGACTATATATATATATCCGGGCATTGGAGTTTGGGCGCATCCTCTACGTTGGTAACCCGAGTGACCTCTTGCGGTCGATGCTGTAATCGTCACTTAACCTCGGCACTTTCCCCCTTTGAACTTCCTAAGGGGTTTATCGAAGGTCGAGAAGGCAGCACACCTCGATCATTTTTCGATGCTTTTGGAATCTAAAAGGGCTGTAGTACGTACCGCAGAAAAACAATAGGCGAATGGGTCAACCAACGTGGGGACGATCCTTGTTGTGCCTTTCTGAG
Source organism: Undaria pinnatifida (assembly GCA_012845835.1). Lineage (NCBI taxonomy): Eukaryota > Phaeophyceae > Laminariales > Alariaceae > Undaria > Undaria pinnatifida. The sequence goes on from JABAKD010000016.1 coordinate 17,612,427, forward strand.
ACGGTTGAGACGACACTCTGGAAGGTGTGAATAGGAACCCTCCAAACGGCGATACTACGTACTGCTGCTGCCTGATATTAGTTGCACGGTAATGCGCGGGACACCAAATGCAGAAAACCAAAAACTCAGATAGCAGCAGCAATACTCTTGGTAGTACGAGCAATATTTCGGGAACGGTTATACTGAAGCTATTGTGGAACACACCCTTTCCTAAATAAGAAAATCTAGCCTGGGCCAGTATCCCGATTTTCAATTTACAACAGCGGCTAGATTTCTTAAATAAGAAAGCCACCCTGGGCCAAAAAGCAGGTTGGCACTGCTGTACCTGGTACAGAACAGGACACCTAAAACGACACAGCAACACTGACGCATGCTGGGTTTCGTATCGAAGAGAGGGTGCGGTCTACATTAACTCTCCTGAAAATACAAGCGTGGCCTTCTTACTACCTTGTTTCTTCTTCCGTACCAGGTAGGTGTTCTGTGATGTACTATTGATAGCATCAAAATCACCATGAGGAGGTGAAGCAAGCGGTGAGACCCTCGAAAATGATATCATGGCATACCACGGGTACTCGGGAATTCCGTCCCGTGCCTCTGACATTACTTCGTCTCATATGTATCACACACAGCTTGCAAAGATGAGTTTCGACAAAATCTTCAATCTCGCAGCATTAGTGTAGTACAGGAGTGTATTTTTATTCAGTAGTGTATTACAGGAGTGTATTTCTATTTATAAAAAAAAAAAAAAACACTCCAGCTGTGAGATCGAAGGTTTTGTCGACACTCATTTTTGCAAGCTGTGTGTGATACTCCGATTTTGCGTATTACTGGGTGTGTGTCCTCATTAAGGATATAGGTCGGCGACTTCCCTTGGAACTACAGTGTAGCTTGTACCACGGTCAACAGGGTGATGTTAAGTCGGTCTGTGCGCGGAGACTATGAAACCCGTTTTTGAGGGCAACAAAATCTGACAGCTGTGGAAGGAAACGCATCAGTTTATCAATTATGTCCTGCAAGTCGTACAACCAGTGAGGAGAGGGCGGAGTGTTCAAAGGGTTGGGGGGGAGGGGGTTCCGGGGCGGGGGGGGTGGGGGGGGGGGGAAGGGGATTTCCAACAGTTTTAGGTTGCATATATGTAGGCACTTGCTATACACGTGGTGCTTGGTCTAGGCGATGGTTCGGGAGGTGGGGAAGGATGGGGCGTTTGGGGGCGGGGGGGGGGGGGGAGGGGAATGCATTGGAGCTACGGCATGGATGGCTAGAAATATAATTAGGTAATATCAACTTCCTGGCGGTGTTTACTACTCTGGTATATTTTGATTTTAGGTGGGGTGTTTGAACAAGAGGGATCGGGGGGGGGGGGGGCGGGACAACACAATATGTGCGCGGAAACTATAAATCCTTCAAGGGGACAAATCTGGCGGTTGTAGAAAGAATGCATCAGTTTATATCACCTGCCTGGTATTGTTTATTATTATAAAAAATGAAAATACACTCCAGCTGTGAGATCGGAGATTTCGTCGAAACTCATCTTTGCAAGCTGTGTGTGATACTCCGATTATTGTTCTAGCAGATTTAATGTGAAGTAAGTGTGGTATACAAACATTTTTTGGGTGTGGTATACAATGTGTTATAGCTTCGTGGCGTGTCAGTTCACATGGATCGCAAGATAGAACATTTCAATCGATGGGTGTAACCACGTAGTTACTATATTTTTACCGTGCCGATGTGGGGCTCTGAGGTCGCTAATTTTAAGACAGAGATACATATTGCAAAATACAACGAGCGAGGTGATGTGGTCATGCAATGTCACCACCATTGAGTACGAGGGGGAGGAGTGCAAATCGTCGGTGTTTAGATGGTTACACCTATCGATCGACATGATTTTACCGTGCCGAAGTGGGGCTCTGAGGTTGCTAATTATAAGACAAGAGATACATCTTTCATAAAAATTGAAAAAGGTCAGCTGTGAGTACGACCGATTGAATGGTTGAGACCCAACTTTGCAAGCTGCGTGGTATATCTGTGTTTCACTAATATACAGTAGTTGCACAAAATTTACGGAAGATCCTTCGCGCGTGTTATATGGTTGATGCTCATGAAAGATACAGGTCGGTGACTCCCACGGATGTTGTCAGGGTCAACAGGACGATTTTCCACAATAATACATCTTGCAAAATACAACAAGCGAGGTGATGTGGTCATGCAATGACACCACCATTGAGCACGAGGGGAAGAAATGCAAATCATCAGTGTCTTGAAAGGAACGCTTGGTGCACCCGCGCTCAATTACGTTACGTCGTTAGGCATACTTCTCTTGGCAGAGGTTGGGGGGCGATCATGCAGACGATAGGTAGGAAATTACGTACTAGGTAGTGTGGTCTACCGCAATTTTAACATATCTGCCTGTACTTCCTTTTCACATTATTTTATAAAAAATATTTTAGGGACGTCAGCCGTGAGTTCGGCGAATTTCAGGTCAATACTCATCTTTGCAAGCTGCGTTGTTGGTACTTGTAATATACTAGAAGTAATATACAACAAGTATCGTACAAGTAACATTTTCATTCCCTTTTTATCCTCCCGCGGATGGGGAAAAAAAATTAAGACCATAAAGACCAAAGACACTGATGTATTACGATTCCGGAGCACGGGTGCCGGCGAATGCCGGCAACCATGCAAAGCCCTTGTAACTATTATAATCATCCAAAGGGTTGCGCAACGACAGAAGGGCGACGAGGTTAGGGCGACGAGGTTTGTTCGGCAGTCCTTACGTATTGATTTGTGGCTCGCTTTCGCTTTAGCGAGAAGGCACTATTCGACAGTCGCCCGGTGGAGAGATCTTAGTCGAAACGGTTCGGGGCTCTCTTTGGTGAGAAGGTTTACAGGCTTCGGTGTCATGCTGCCAGGTACCTTACGTATAGGTCTAGGACTAATTGTGGAGGAGGAATCCAACACAGCAGCAACAATGAAAATGTTACATTCTTCCCACGGAACAAAAAGATGAACAAAACAACTCACATCCTTCCCACCGAAAGCAGCGAGGTGGTTGTCCCAGGCAGCCTGCACGTTCTGCGGGGCATAGGCGGCGCTCATCCTAGTAGCACCCGTACGAATACCCGTACGAGTAGTAACCCTCGTAGTAGTTGAGGATGAGCCATCAGCAGAAGAAGTGCTAAGCTTCACGAAAGGAGCGACGAATGCCGACGTTTGATGGCACAAGGCCAAACTCGCCACCGCCGTGGCGACCATGCCGCGCAAAGAGAACATATCTGTGTATAGGTGGCGAAAACGTAAAGTAGATCAGTGCACGGGAGCAACAAGCAACGGGTACGAGAGTCCGAGTATGCGCTCGAGCTGGATCGTAGGGAAAACTCGTCTCAACCAAATGCGTTCATATTCTTCAATAATATTCAGGCTTTTTCCAAGCGGAGGCGAGAAAAAAAATTGCGCCGCATTTTGCACGAACCGCTTGGATTGGACGTTTGGTTGTTCTTGTACAGTAGTTGGCCCTGTATAGTGGCATATAGTGGCAGGACAGAATTGTGCCACTATTCAGGGCAGTGCCACTATTCGATATAGTGGCACTATTGCCACTATTAGACAGTCTATAGTGGCAATATTGCCACTATATCGAATAAAGAGCTTCGATGTTCACGCTGTACACTGATTATACGCTGTTGTGTACAGGTAAAGCCGTGCATACTGTTCCACTACTCGTGGTTGATTTGTGTGCAGCAGTATCCGCATGAAACACATGAAATGACCGTTGATTATCCAACGGTTACCGAGCCTTCTTCTGTGTTCAAGACCTGTTTCTTCTGCGCAGGCAGACCACAGGAACCACGTCCAAACGCATTGTATCATAGGTGGCACATCAATATTTTTTGTCCGGCGGGCAGTGTAACATGGGGTTCAACATTCAACACTACGTGTAGAACGCATGAAAACAGCAACGTAGAGACGCGAAACTAACTGAAACAGCCAGTAAAGAAAATCCAAACACCCCCACCCCGGCGCATCAACCCAACCACCACGAAGCTCTGCAACTGCTGTAGGCTTTACTCGTGCCCGTCTTTCTCTCCCAGTGGTTTGTTTGGGAGTTTACACAGTTCTAGGTCCGCGCAGGCTGGCATGATACGTGTGGCGCCCACCGCTGAGAGTGTGTGTGGGCAGGTGTGGTACAGCAGTAGTGGGGGCCCACTACTTGGAACTGCCACTATTGATTGGGTGTGTGTGATGCCCAAAATGCCACTATTGAGGGCCCCGTCCTCAATAGTGGTAAAGTGCCACTATATCGGGTTGAGATTTTGCCAGGAGATTTTCATGCCACTATATAGGGCAATTTACTATTCAGGTTGCCACTATACAGGGCCACCTACTGTATATCAATCGCGCGTACTCGTACGGTACATAGTCTACACGTACAAAGGAGAAAAACATATTAAGAAAAGGCAAACAGGGGTGTTGAGAGAAGAGTCAAACCTTGGTGTTCAGGTATTTGGTTGGACAAATTCTTCGTGGTCGCAGGACACAGGCTCCAGTTACTCTGGAGTGGAGGAATATCCTAGCGAAAAAACACAAACAAAATTTGAAAGCAAAAAGTAAAAAGTGGTGTAAGTAGACGCACATACATATACCATAGCTGACGCAATTCATGCCTCCGCCAGAAAAACATAAAAAGTGAAGTTAGTTAGGAGTCAGCCTACGATGTGCCAGGTGTTATGAGGCTTAGTTTGGGTAAGCTATTGGTGAACCTTTTGCAAGTGGTCAAACGGACTTATACCCCAATAAATACCTTACTTAACAAATGGCGTCGTCGACAGACCATGGGTTTTTTGGGTCGTGGGTTCGATCCCCACCATCCACAATAATAATAAACTTTTCAGATTTTCCCATGTCGAACTTGAAAAATACTCTTCCTGGTATCCCCAGGGAATGAAACGGCTTGGATCATTGACAGGTGAGGTCCGCCCGTATATCCGGCCGACCTGCTATCCCGCCGTTTCAGGGGGGAAGAGTGTTATGAGGCTTAGTTTGGGTAAGCTATTGGTTAACCTTTTGCAAGTGGTCAAACGGACTAATACCCCATTAAAACCTTAACACAGGTCAATACTGGTTCATATGGCGCACTACTCGCGCCTGAAAAAACCGACTACACCGCTTTTGCCACCCAGAGGAGTCTACCACGTATAATATTACACGACGTTACGTGGTACCTGTCACTACGCATACGCACACGTCAGACTCAAGTTAATTTGGAAAAAGAAAAGAAAGAAAAGAAAAAGAAAGGGAAAAAGGAAAGGCAAACAGAAAAGAAAAGAGAAAAGACAGTAAGAGGAAGCAAGAAAAGGAAAGGAAAAAAAGCATCATACATACTAGCAGACCCTCTGAACTGACTGAAGACGGCAGGCATTGGGCTCACACAGGGTATCAAAGTGCATCAATGGCACTGGGGGGAGAACGCAACAAGGCGAAGAAGTCAAGGCGGCGTTACGCTAGCTTGTGACGGGTACTCCAAGGCATGCCTTTTTTTATAAAAAAATTGGAAAACGTCGGCTGTGAGTACGACCGATTGAATGATTGAAACTCAACTTTGCAAGCTGAATGATACTCTGTAGAAAATTTCGCGCTAAAAAACAAACATATGACCTGCCTGTGTTCAAAATCTGGCGAAAAAACTGGATCCTACACTAAAACCAAGTAATTTGAAGGAAATAACATATCTTACTCATTATTGCGTACAAGAGAGGCCTGACCCCCTGGGGGGATTTTTTTTTCTTTTCGTCGAGAAAGTTTGGTCTAAAAGGTGGGTCACAACTTTCGAAAATCTCAACTGGCGAAAAATCAAACAAAAAAAACGAGAGGTCCTTCGCAACGGCACATAAAAGACCTGTGCAAAAATTCACGGTTCGAATAAAAAAAACGGCGTGGACATTCGCCGGGGAATACAGTAGTTGTTTTTTTTCACGCTAACCAGAGACTGAATATTATAGGCAATATACTGTGTTTGGCGTCGACGGCACCCAAACACATAATTATGTATATTTATTATTATGTGTTTGAGATGACATGTGTGTTTTTGCCATGACGGCACCGCGATTCGAACCACCTCTCGGACCACATCAAGATCTAGCTCATCTACAGCGCATCCCGTATCTGCCGTTATGGGATGCTGTGCTGGATCTGGATCTATAGAGAACAGATAGATCCAAGCGAGGAAACACGAGCTGGATCACGCAGATCGCACGGCATCCACCGGGTAAAATGGGCCAGACCACATACAGATATCCCCCTTGAAATATCGGAGATGATCCAAAACGAACAAAAAAAGGATCGGTGATATGTGCGACTGTCCCAGATGTGCCTCTTTGATATATTTATCTTGACATATGGGTCACAGGTACACTTTCTACCGTTACGTAGACAGATCTTCTCGTGAAGATTTTCATGAACGGTAGCCGTTCCAGGGGTATTGGATATCGTGTCTTGTTGTACTAAAAGTGGTCGTGGAGTCTCCGTAGGTTCTGATGACAGAGAGGCGGATAATCACGTTTGTTTCCCGCTGACAAGTAATCTCTGTCGACTCTCTGTTTTGCCTGCGAAGCACCTTTCGTTGCCTCAAGGCACTTCTATCGTAGCCGTCGCTGGGTTCGCCGTCGAACCTTGCTCCAACCTGGCGTGTCCTCCACGCTACGAAGAACAAGAAGAGAAATCGTTGCAAGTTGCAAGTCGAACCTGGGTTACCCCAATCCCTCATACAGAGCAGTTTTTTTTTTTTTTTTTTTTTTATCCTCCGGCGGATGGGGAAAAATAAAGCTTTAGCTCACCACACTTCCACGTATTTCCATACGCGTCGGTGTGTCGATTTAACTCAGTTGCATTCGCAGCCCAACGCTAGCTGGCGCACCCTTCGGGTCCCATTGTAGGTGCTAGGCAGTATATATTTTTGTGTGGTCTCTCAACATCAGTCAAGTGTGGCGGTATACAACAACGCATGTTTCAACAGCCGTCCGTATCATAACACCCTGGGGTATACACAAACACCAGTCAGCGCGCCGCCGTGCGCAGCTGCGCTCAGCACACGGATTGGTCACGATGAACAAAGTTGGGATTTAATATTTTGGGGCTGATCTGAAATGAAAAAACAAATTAATTAGAAGTATGTGCGGTCTCATCACAGCAGTGTGAGCGCGTACTCGTAACATACGATGATAGTGCATGCTACGCGCGTGTCGTCCAACTACCCCTTGCATTGGAAATCCGACATTTTTTTCCTGCCAAGGCTCAAAATGGTTGGAAAAAAAAGGGTTGGTTTTAATACTTCACCTCCCTCCTTTCGACACACATCCAACCCGCTTTGGTTCCGTTGTCTCCCGGCCTGCATTTTTATTCGCGGTGTATGCCCAAAAAGCATCGGCTGTGTTCGCTGACGAACCAAAGCATGAGTATCTCAAAACTAACGAATACATTAAACCATTTCGTACTGCAGTATAGGTCCGCCAATAAGAAAATGCCCAGCAAGAAAGTGCTTTTGGGCGGACGCTAAGAAAATTGGACCAAGAAATCGCGCTCAGCGGCGAGCGCTAAACTAAATCCTGTATAATAATAGCCTATCTATGCTCCAGGTTGTTCAAGGGTGGTGTCACAATAAGAATCTGAGGCTCACTCCAAATAGGAGCTTCTTGTTGGCGGGCCTATACTGTACGCGCTGACCGAGATCATAATGTGTGAACACCTCCAGAGGGGATTGTACTTGTCGATGAGCACCTCAACCGTGCCCTCAGCCGCGAACTCGGCTACAATGACTGCGACTGAGTGTGTCCACCCAGCGAATGAAACGGTCAGCGTGGACCACGAGGTCCTCTCGGCCAACCCCTGTTTATTGATCAATCAGGGACGTTACCGCTCCTCGAGAGTCCCCCCGGTTTCCTATCCAGCTTCAAATGCAACAAAGAGCCTCCCCCTTAACAGCATGAGTCCGCCAACAAGAAATGCCTACTTTAAAGTAATTATGGCACCAAGCTTCTGCACAGGAAACATGTATACTATAGTATAGGGCCCGTCACTGAGCATGGTTTCTAAATCTACCTTTCTTAGCGTCTCGGAGCCTCGGTTTCTTAATGGGTTGTTTCTTGCTTATAGCATCTACCGAGGCATGGCTCGAAAAGGTACCTCCTCTACCGTGATACAGCCCGAAAAGATACCTCCTCTACCGTAACATGGCTTTGTAAAGTACCGTCTCTACCGTGCCAGAGTATCTTCTCTACCGAAGCGTGGCTCGAAAAGACACCTCTTCCGCACCATAGCTCGAAAAGGTACCTCCTGTACCGTAGCACGGCTCGGAAAGGTACCCCCTCTGCCGCACCATGGCTCGAACAGGTACCCCCTCTACCTTAGCATGGCTCGAAAAGGTACCCCCTCTACCTTAGCATGGCTCGAAGAAGTACCCCTCTTATCGTATAATGTGCCTAGAAAAGGTACACGGTCCCGCATTGTTCGCCTAGATCCCCCTATACCGTAGCACAGCTCAAAAGAAAGGTATACCGTCTCCACCGTAGCATGGCTCGAAAACATGGTGTCACCGACGGGTCATGAGCTCCTTCACGCGCTGGATGACCTTTGCGCAGCGAGGCCGCGAAGACGGGTTCGCATCCAGCATCCAGCTAATCAGGTCGCAGAAACCCGTGGAGTACTCGGACCCAAGCGGGCCGCGTCGGCCGCGGGGGAAGGTAAACTTCCCGTTGAGGATCGCCAGCTTCATCACTCCCTCCCTGCATCACGCAAACACACAGCAAACGGGTTTTTCGGGAATAGATATTAATAGTAGGGCCATGAGATGGCCGACTACAGGTCACCGAGCAGATATTTAGCTGGCTACGAGGTAACTCCCAATTGCTGTCACGTGCTGTACGTGCAGGGATACACAAAGGAAAAAACGGGTTGTCAAGCTCTCGCAATGGGCCTCACGATGAAAACGCGCACGTACCCAAGACCCATACGAAAAGATCGCCACGGGTCGGCATCAAAACAACGAGTTCGCTACAGGCGTGGCAGGGCATCGAGTGTACGGCAACGCTTGCCTGGTACAGACGACGTGTGGTGCGATGCTAAGGATAGAACTTGGTCAAAATATCCACGGCTTTTCACGGGTCGGATAACTTCTCAAGGGTCGGATCGGATCAGGGTGACCCGGCCCGACCCGTGATATTTGAAAACCTCCTGACCCGATCCGACCCGACCCGCGAATTTTTTACAAATCTCCTGACCCGCCCCGCGGGCCGGCTCATGACCCATGAAAAGCCCTGAAATGTTTATGACTGCCGGGACTCCTCAAATCAAATCAATTCGCCTGACAAACTGCCCGATACCGTGGGAAGGCACAGCAGTCCGTTTGTGCTTTGCAGTATACTTTGTCGCTTCAAAGCATATACACAGGCCATGGGATTGTTCTGCGGAGATAACCGTACCACTCTTCTCCGCGGCAGTTTTTAGGAGGCATATGGAGCTGAACACAAGCGAGGAGTCTCATTATTGTTGAAGCGCACCTCCTACCAAGTGTCTTACCGCGGGCTCTCGAAGGGGCTGTGACCGAACGCCATGGCGTACAGCGTGCACCCTAGCGCCCACACGTCGACCCGGTCGTCTACAACGGATCCGGGTTGCACCGATGTCAGCTCCGGCGGGCGGTAAGGCGCGCTGCACACAACCGATGCCTCGTCTTCTAACAAGAGCGCGTCTTTGCGAGTAGAAACCTGGCAAGAGGTTTGCCGAAAAAAAATGCAGCAACGATTCACAGAAGCGAGAAGAAGGGGGGTGGGGAGGCAGCGGAACATAGCGTCAAACAAGAGGGCTCCACTGCGAGTAAAAATCGGTCTAGAGGTTCGCCGAAGAGGTTCGCGGAAACGCATAGGAGGGGCGGAGGGGGGTGGGGGGGCGTCGGCGCAACAGCACATAGCGTCAGACGTTTCAACTACTCCCACCAAGACTACAGCAACAAGGAGAGAGCAATTTCCTCCATCCCGTACCAAAAGAAGTTGCGCACCTGGGTAGGATTGAATGATCGAATGTTTGCGACAGACTGATAAACGTCGGTTTTCCCGCAGTCAAGGGCAAGAAGGGGGATTCCTGGTAGGGCTCGGTCGCTATACATGGGTTCCACAAGGGTTAAGAGAAATGCGGCTTTAGCGGAGATCAAAATGGCTAGGCACGTCCGTCTCGCCTTACCGGTACATATCAGAGGAAATTGAACTCAAGACAGGGTTAATTCGCCTGGTACACCGCTCTCTTCAAGCGTACCTGGTATAGCCGGCACCAACGCCAACGATATTTGCGGGGGGCGGGGGGAAATTAACACACACCTTTGAAAGCAAACAGCAACAGCAACTCCGTCAGCAGTAGCGACGACGTCAAAACGAGACAACCGGAACAGACCCAAATCGCACGGTGGAAAGCCTGTGTATATAGACACTGGAGAAGAAGTACGCCATGCATGAAGACCGATGTGGAATAAATACTGTGCTATCTGATGTTTGCGTATTGAGAGGAGAACGACCCAACCTACTGCATAAAAAGTGTCCTTCACAGGGATGAGGCGAGGTGATCGGTCATCGTTTTACCGCCTCACCTCTCTTCGGGCGGCACACGCGGAGCCGACATCCATGACCACGCAAGACCCGTCCTCAGCCACCAGGAGATTGAGAGGCTATTGGCAGCAGAAGAGAAGGGAGGCGGGTGACAAGGAAAAAGGCGAGAAAGCCGAGGTTATCAGAGGCTTGTCATGACAAATGCATATGCACAGCACCGCCAACGCGGCACAGATGATGGGACTGCGCCTAATTATCCCTCTTAACGACTCGGGGACAGCAACAAGCGACGGGCTGTTAGAGCCTAACGCGGTGGTCTAATGGGCTATAACGAAGAGCATGGCGAATCAGTGCGAACCCCGGGCGTACTGGGCACCATTGGGGGAAAAGCTAGGGGATTTAACACAAAACTATTAATAGCGCACGAGGACACACCCTGATTCACATACAAATTCGAAACCTGGCCCAAACAAATAACATAGCTGCCGTTAAGGATTCGCGCAGCAGGACATTTGTAACTGTCGTACACTTTTGCGCTTTTTCATTCCCGCCAACAGCGGCGGCGTCGGTGGACGAATATTGCGGCTTCAGCGATCCCGAAAAGGATCCCTATTGTTGGCGACATGCAAATTAGAACCTCGCATTCGCTCTCGTAACAAGAGTTTCTTAAGCTTCTCGTGCACGCGCTGTCACGTGCTTTTCTCCTCGCACCTTCATGTCACGATGAGCGAAGCCGTGAGAGTGCATGGCGTTGATGCCGCAGCACGCGTCCATAAATACTTTATGAGCGGCGGGCTCGGGGTAGGGCCACGGCGGGCCGCCTTCAGATGCTTTAACAATCGCGTCCCACACCGTGCCGCGCTCGTAGTAGGGAAACAGAAGCAGGAACTCGCGGGCGCCCGTGTGCGTCTTAGAAGGCGTGCTTACCTGTGCCGTGCCAGGTAGCCGCGGGGGTCGGCGAGGGAGGGAGGGGGGGGAGGGGAGGGGAGGATGAGGGAGGGGGGTACGTTGTTGATCGCGTGGAGGCAGGACAACACGAAGCAGAGGTCGGTGGGGATAAAAAGTGGAGGGTCGGGACCCTGCTCCCTCCCTCCTTCCTCTACCCGTTTCCCCTCTCCCCAAAGTATAGCATACCATGCGGTTTGCGCATATGATATGTAACAAAAATAGTCAGATTAGTTTAACCCAGAATAGGTGAAGTGGCGTGGGGTGACGTGGGTAGGTTGGGGTGGGTGGGGTGGGATGGGGTACCTGGTCGAGGAGCGAGATGACATTCCTGTGTCGCACCGCCCGCAGCACTTGCACTTCCCGGTAAGCAGCCTCCGTCGACTCCCGCTCCTGGCAGAGCATTCGCTTCAACGCCAGCTGCTCACGGGTGCGCGTGTCACGCACCAGGTAAACGGTGCTAAAACCTGCCATCACGTTTGATGTGAGTACAGGTGTGAAGGTAGGCGAAACAGATTTGGGGGTCCGGTTTGTGGTGCTCGGTTATGATAGTGAGTAAGATTGGCATCGATAGCCAATGCACCATGAATGGTTGGCAGGCGAGGCTACGCGGCAATGGTAGCAGCAGTAGCAGTTGCCGCGTGTGCGCAAACACGTCAAACCGTCGTCAACCGGGGGCAGCTATCATTAACATCCCGAGTACATAAATGTGCAGTTATAGTACCATCACTTCGGCAAGGAACACATTTTCTGAAACTTTCGTCACAGAACAGACAAAGGACTTAAAAAAAAACACCCCCTTTAGGTGAAAGGCACCCTGTTCTCCCCCCCTCCGTCCCTCCCTCCCTCCCTCCTCCCTCCCTCCCTCCCTCCTTCCCTCCCTCCTTCCCTCCCTCGCACCCACCTCCCTCCGCCATTTGCTTGACGATCTGAACCTTGTACACCCCGACCGCCATTTCTTGGTGCGTCAAAATTTCTGCCGTTCGCTGCACCGCGTTACCGACAAACCCCAGCAGGCCCTTAGTAGCCTTGCCGGCGCTCCTTTTAAGGTCTTTCACAACGTTAGCAGGGTGATTGTGTTGACCCCTCCCGTCCGCGTCCGTCGCCGCCTTGCCCCTTCCCCTGCCGCCACCACCGCCTCCGCGAACTCCCAAGGAGGGATCAAACCCGCCCCCGCCGCCTACTGGCAACATTTTTCCTGTGCCTCCGGAGGCGTACCCAGGGGGGCAAGCCAAGCGGAACACCCTTTGAGTGAGTGAGCAAGAACGGAAAAACGGGAGGGCGGGAAAGTGTTGACACGTAAGAGGAGCAGTAGTGACACGCGCTCACACTACTGATAGACGGCTGATAACACAGTACTCCTCCTTTCTTTGTTTTCCCTAACCGTGCGTGCCGTTTCAGAAATTGAGAGTCCCCGAAAAATCGGGAAATCGATACAGTACGAAAGAGGACGGTACTAAACACTGAACACAGTAGGAAAAACTCGGATACAGCGAGATACGACTTCAATGCGTACAATAAAACGCCTCGGGTTTCACAGCAGGAGCAGCTTGCGGACTCGTCTATGCTGCGCACGATACCGCGCATGAGCATTATTTCTTGGCGAAGATGCAGGCACCATGAGCCGCGGTCCGCGCCAGGAACCGTAGAGTGACTGGTATGAGATAGAACAAAAGTGACGGAGTCTGCGCGAAAACAAATCCGAGCCACCAGAGACGGGACTCACGCACACGTACACAGTAACGTCCCGTAGATGTATACGAAGAGTCAGGCTCTTCGCCGGTCTCTCATCGCGGTCGCGGGGGGTCGAGAGGCAGGGCCAAGCGTCGATGCTTGGACTATCCGAGATTCGGGAATAAAAACTCTTAAAAACTAACTATGGTTACCAGCGAAAGCGAAATTCTAATTTCATTTTGAGCCCGTTGCAGCCGGATTGTACGACCGCTGCCCGCCGACCAACAACGCACACACGATTATAGACGATAGTTGACAACAGGCACAAACACCCTGTTGAGCGAGTTCCTAGCGGAAGCTGTGCTGCCTTATCTGGGTTCCAGAAGGAGAAATTAATAGTACCTGCACATGACGACTCCATCTGCGGTGACGGGCACCGGCGAGCTGAGATCAAGCCCGTGCACGCTCTCGAACATTCCGTCTCTGCCGAGCACGTCGAAGTGGTATGATGGCCCGAGGGGAAACGCCTTCACTACGTCCGCCACGGTTACGACACGTTTGCCAGCAGGCTGGAGGGGGGGGGGAGGGGGGGAAGGCGGGGATTGGGGGGGGGGGGGGGGGGGGGGAGATTATATCATTGCGCTGCTTGTTAACTCAGCAGGCTGGAATGGGTGGGAGGGGATCGGACCATTGCGTTGCTTTGCTAGGTTTTAAGCGTTGAGCTGTAGCCCACTCTAACCCCCAACCCCCCGGAAGGGATTTAGAATTTTCCAGGAAAAGTCTTCGCCCAATAAGAAAGGCTGCTGATAATAAAAAAACGAAGTCCCTTCATGCATCCCCGTCATACAACTAGACCGAGCCCCTTCCACCCATTTGTGATCGTGATCTCTACATGCCTACTGGTGTGGGGGGTGGGGGGTGGGGAGGGGCGAGAGTATGACGATGAGACATCGAAGGAGCTGGGAGACGACAAACAAGCGCTTAGGGCCAGCCGTCAGCAGCGGCGGACAGATACGGCTTGACGAGTTGTTCGTTTGATGGTGTTAGGAGGAGTACTGCGGTAGTTCTCTAACGTCATTGGCCCTTCCACGGAATACGCAATACACACCAAGCAGGATCGTTCTGCACACAGCAAGATCAGCACGTGAACGTTACATCCGAACTAGAGTATACCTGCGGTAAAGTAAGGCTGCACAAGATGCGTTGTGCGTTGTGCACTGTGGTGTGCCGTACATCGTGCATTGAGCAATCAGTACCCGGTGTCTGAATGTGCCAGCTCGTATATGAGTAGTTTATTGATCTATTTTTACTCTGTTCTCGGACATATTTCTTCGTACGCGCACTCTTAGCGACTATGCCAAGGGGGTGGACACAACTCGAACCGCGCGGTCACTGTCGCCGAGTTTTGCGCGCGTTCCGCGCAGTGCGTAGCGCGTGACGCACAAAAAGGTGTTTTGCCCGTGGGGATGGATGAGACAAATCTCTTGGATTTCTGTACAAGAGGGCGTGTTTTGCGTACTACCAGGTACGTAAGATTGTTGCGGTTTTCGGTCGTGAGCACAGGTGACGAAAGACAAAAGACAACGTGCAGAGAGCGCAACGCTATGACCCTGCCGCCCAGCAGCAAACCAGCCACCTAGCAGCAGCAGCTTGCAACACTACGCGCGTGTGGCTGCTGTGGCTGGCTGTTGTTGTCGGAGCCTGTGATGCTCCGCCCAACTATACGCCACCATCTTTATGTGCTGCTGCTGCTGCTGTGTGACAGGCGACAGGCCGATGTAAAGTTCACTCTGGTAAGGATCGTTTAATGTTGATCTTATTACTTAAGCGGCCCTTATACTTCCGTCCAGATTGATGTACGTCGTATGATACAACACTATTACGCTGCCGCGCTCTTCTGCTATGCAGTACGAGACATACCACAGGAACAGTCACAGACGGTGCTATTTTCGCGGTCAGCAGTCAGCAGTACGTACCTACCTGCTGTTTGCGGTTGTCCGCATGTGCCCATGCACCATAGGCAACACCGACACTGTGCTGCTGGCATGTTGTGTGAGAGAAGTCATATTTCCGTCCACATAGCACTGCTTTGCTGCTGCTCATGTTGTTCTCTTTTGCTGTGCATTATCAGGAAGACGGCAGCAGCAGCAGTATAGCAGCGCTGTGAGATGCTTGCAGTCAGCAGTCAGCAGCTGATCCATACCTAACTGCCGTTTGTTGTTGTCGGCATTCGCCTATGCACCATACCGGTAACACGGGCACTGCTGTTTGCTGTTTGCATGTTGGGTGCACTACTCAGGACGGCATTTGTTTTAACCTTTATATTATAAAGAAAAAAAAAAAATGGTCCTTAATCTGTGGGTCCGACCCGCAAGTCACAATTAATCAACTCGCGGATCAAAATGGCCCGATCCGTCACGTCACCCGTATCTCGCGGGTCACCACCCGACCCGACCCGACCCGACCCGTGGACATGAACAAGTTGTTTTTGTTTCTCACATTAACTCGCATAATCAAGTCCGCGGTCACAGGACACGCTCCAGTCACTCTAGAGTGGAAAAATATCCCTAGGAAAAAATAAAACATGAGCATACACAGTCATTTGACGGCGTTTGAACCCATGAATACGATCAAAGAGTATCGGCACCAAGGAGCCCCTCGAGCAGGAAGCTGTAAGTTTCAAAGTGTCGGATTCACGGGTAAAAACTGCGGGTCCAACCCACAATCCAGAAGAAACCAACTCGCGGGTCATAGCGGCCCGATCCGTCACGTGACCTGTATCTCGCGGGTCACAACCCGACCCGACCAGCGATATTTTAAAACCTCTTTGACCCGACCCGACCCGTGAGATTTCAAACCTCTTGACCCGACCTGACCCGACTGTACGATACCAGGAAATTGTTGGATGCTTTAATTTTGTTCTTGCGTCACTCCCTTACGCACTTCCCGGAGGGGAACCTTGTACATAAAGCTACTTATTTTTGTCTTTTTTACGAGAGGGCTCGGTTAGTGCATCCCTGGCCTCTCAGGACCTCCCACTAGGACACCGCCTCCTTCCGTTGCTTGCGGAGCGGTCAAACTTTTCTTTGGTTTCTTCCTTCACCTTTCTCTTTGTAGTTGGACGAAGTTTCATCATACCCGGTCCGAGCTGAGCTTGGCTCACTATCAGCGCAGCTGAGCTCAGCAGCGCAGAGCCGTGCGGTGCCGCGCCCTGCCGTGCCCTGCCGTGTGGTGCGGTACTTTGCGGTGCCGTGCCGTGTGGTGCCGTTCTGCGTGCTTTGCTGTACTCTTTCGTACATGCCAGGTATCATTACTCTAGCTAAGTCATGCTTCTTATTTTTCGAAAATTACGCCGGTACTGCCGATTAGAACGTGACATCGCCAATAAGCACACAGCAGTGCAGCACACGGCAATCAGATGTGCACAAGTAGCTCTTGTCATCCTTAAATCGATAACTTATCGGCCTCTTATTTCTGCGCCTTCGCATTTAGTTGTGTTCTTCCTTGCGCGGGCCTAGTGGGCGGCGTCAGCCGCCCGCGGAGCGGAGCCCTTGTACATGATACATACTGGAGGAAGTTGTTCTGGCTAAAATGCTCTGCCGAGAGAGCAACAGCAGCAGCAGCAGCAGCCTCCCGTACCCGTGCCGACTAGCGCCGGTCATTTGCAGTGCGAAGATAGACACGAGAAGAATGATGATTGCAGCCACTCTATTATTTCGACACTCACCGCTACGAGACTTAGCATAACGAGACTAGACTCACAGCAGAGCTCTCATGATACTGCCGCACTAATACTGCTGGTGCTGTAGTCATACGTGCACGAGGCTCACCAGAGTAAACTCAAAAGCGTTGTAGCCAGCATCTGCGGAGCGGACGTTGCCGCTGGCCTCGTTTCGAATGGGGGTGTCGTCGCATCCTGAACCGGACTCTCTGTAAAGCACCGTGACTTGCATCGCAAAGCGTGGGGTTGCGCAGGTATGAGGTCCAAGGAGTACAGAGTACCCCTGGTTCTGTTCTGCCGGCAGCGGTCCCAGCGGGGCAACAACTTGAAACTAGAGCGGGGAGATTTCCCGGAGACGTGTAGCCTTCATATTTGGAACTCCGTCCCAGCGCTCCCCTCAATCCCTCAACTTGGAACTTGGAACAACTCACTAGTAGCTATGGCTACTGCTAGAAGAGAGGAGGGAGGGCTAGAGCTCGCCGAACTGTCACTGGTAAGCCTTTTTCGAAGAGCTTACGCCTATCACCAGCAACTTTCGCGTCCAGGCTCTCTTGGTACAGACTGTTAAAGAGTGCCATGTTCTTCACTTGCACGTGCTGAGTGCTGTACCGGCAGACTCGCGTGTGATTTGAGCATCAGATTCTGGCTTGCTAAGCGTGCTGTAAGGGGTTCGGGGTGGTCGAGCGAGCAAGATGTGTGCGTGGATTTTCCACACCGCATCATCGTACTGCGGCAGAGGAAAGTGATTTGTGGTGTGCCTCAGCGAGCGGTAGCGCCCAGCCAATCGGCTGCACGCTATCCAGATAGCTAGACTAAATGTATGCGGCTTGCGCACGTAAGTTCCGCCGCATGTTCTTGAAGCACAAGCGGATCATCCCCAAATCCGCAGCAGTACAGCATCAGCTCTGTTATCTACCTGAAAGCGGATCATCCCCAAACCCGCAGCAGTACAGTATCAGCTCTGCTATCTACCTGGCACAATAGTGTTAATAGCACCAGTACAGCGGGTATCTGCTGTCCTCAAATATCATAGCATACGGTACGACGGTCATAGGGTATAGTGCGGAGTGTGGCGCGCGGAAAACAGCGTACCCAAGGCATGAATCGCGGGATGCAGCGAGCACTTCAGTAAAAAAGTGGCGTTTGGACGGTGGCGTCGGCTTCTCGAACCCGAGTGACCTGCATGCTCCGGGAAGGTTGCGCACCAACCATAGGCGCCCGTAATGCCGTGATGCCATGCGCTGCGGGTCAACCCCCCCCCCCCCCCCCCCCCTCTCCTCTCCCCCCTCGCCTCCTCCTGCCTCACACCAATCTATCCCCCCGCCCCCATCCCTGCCGCCCCCTCACCCCGCCTCCACCCCTTCTTCTTCCCCCAACAACGGTGTTGTCAGCGAGATGACGTGCCAGCAGGGACCGATACGCACCACTACTACGGCGACAACGAGGAAAACCACAGTCATGACGGAAATGACGGCGACGTTGACTTGGAAGAATATAACGGTATCGATGACGATGTAGATGGTGACGGCCGCGGGGATGGGAGGGACGGACGCGAAGACCGCGCCCCCCTGCTGAACGCCGACGGTAACGCCAACGCCAACGTGAACTCCCGATATGAGAGGAAGGTCGCTCGCGCCCGGAGAAGGTGGGTGCTAGGCTCTTCAGAACCGCACCCACATGTTTCGGAACATTCAACTTGAAGTTAGTGTGGAATACGTTTGGAAGTATTGAAAGGGTCGCCTGATTCTTACTTCAGCTTGCGCGTGCGTAACCTTTTTATCATCCGTCACTCAACGACGACATCTCCGAGATGCCCTCGTTTTGCATTCGGCTTCCGCTTGATTACCCGATAACCCCCCCGCGTCACCACCCTCACCCTAATCCCAACACCCCAAACCAATCCTAACCCCATCCCCAACCCAAACCCAACCCCTCCCCAACGTCAACCCAACCCTGTGCCCGTTGCAACACTCGCCGCCGCCACCAACACCACCACGCGGTGCGCAACAACTCACACAGAGAAGCAGAATCGTCGTTTCTCCGACGCCGCCTCCGTCTCCTGTGGAAAACCCTGTGCGGCTTGCTCTGCCTCGGGACAGCGATATCCGCCGCGACTACCGTCATGGCGACGGTCGAGCTGCGCCGACACCTGGGGAGGATGTTCTTTGCGCTGCCACTGGCATTTCACTTTCTCATCGACGCTCTGGCCGCCCTGGGCCCGCTCCTTGCAGCGAGGGGTGACGCGGAGGGAGCGCCCCCGCCCTCGGTCCCTACTAGTCAGGTGGGTTGGTGGGTTCGTGATAGACGGGTGGGCCTCCAACGGTAGCGTTTTCCCCGCTACTTGTGGGAGAATAAAGTACGTGTTATGTCATCCTTCTTGAAGACGATCATGCTGCTTGAAGACGAGCGTAGATTGGTATTACCTCCCTCCCTTCCCCCCTTCAAACCGCATCGTCGCAACAATTCCCATCGACGGACATGCAGGTGGAGTTCCAGAGGCGGCTGCGGTCCGGCCGACCCCTCCTCCAGGCCGCGCAGCGGTACGGTGGGGGCTGCGAGTGCGTGTTTGAGGACGGGGCGGGTTGCCGCTATCAAGTCTCCCGTGGTGTCGTGGCCGGCTCTGCGCTCGCGTACACCCTCCTGGACGCGGCTTGCTGCGCCGCTCTGGCCGCTGGCTTTGCGGCGGCGGCATGGGCGGTAGCGGTGGAGGCGGACGGGACTGTAGCGCCGGAGTGGGGGGGGATGCACGCGGCGCTTATGGCGACGGCGGTTTTGGTAGGGGTTGGGGCGGGGGTGAGGCTGCTGGCGGCATCGGCCATCGTTAGCTACCTGGTGGTGAGATGTTGGCCTTTTGAGAGCTTGGGGGACTGAGAGATTGAGTGCTTAAGAGGTTGAGGACTTGAGACCTTGAGAGATTCAGAGATTGAGAGATTAAGACTTGAGCCTGAGAGGTTGTTATGTGGTAGTATGTTTGGAGTTTGCTGCTGATTGGTTTCATGTGAAGACAACATGCATACGTGCAATTCGTCATCCCGCATCCTTTTTTCGCTCTCTTTCTATTATGTACCCCTCCCTCCTCCCCGAACAGACGCGGTCGCGCTTGCTGCGCCTACTCCGCAAGAACGAAACCCCGTGGCACTACACAATGTCGCCGCTCATGGCGAGGGTTGCCTTGAGACAGGGGGGGGCGTTCGCCGCGGGGTCTTGCGTGTTGCTTGCGCTCTGTGGTGTGAGCTACGTGGTTCACCGGATGGTCGACACTGGCGGTGAGATACATGGCTAATGGTGATTGTGATGTTGTCGGTTGCGGTGGCGGAGAGGGTGGGGGGCGGCGGAAAAGGAAACAGGAGCTGGACGAGGACGAGGAACAGGAAGGTCCAACCCGATGAACAACCCAGTAGCGTACTGCACGTTAAAAATGTTACCGTAAAATGCTAAAAAGGGTATTGAGACAATATTGGGTAAATCCTCAGCTCAAGAGTCCCCGCAGTCAGATTGTTTTTGGGCCAAAATGTGCTCGTTCCCCTGTATCATAGCATGCGCCGGTGGTGGTGGTGGTGGTGGTGGTGGTGGCAGCGATGGCGGCGGCGGTATCGAACTGGTTCCCTCTGGCCCTCCCCAATTGGTTCCATCGCTTCTTCTTTCGTCTTGTTGCATATTTCACTTAATCAGATGTTGAGCACTTTGACCACTGCGACCCGCTGGACACGACACTCTGCGCGCTCCCCTTCCCCTCCTCATTTTTTCTTGAGGAGGAGGACGAGGCGGTGTCGGGGGAGGGGCGCGGGGGAACGGGAACTGGGTTCAGGGTTTCCTTTGGACCGAAGAGCCTGCCGTACACCCGGGGACGACAGAATATATCCCCGGTAGCTTTGAACGCCTTCGATGGGTTTTCGACCCTCGCGCCCATTCTCTTCTACGTTGAGGTGGGTGGGAGGGTGGGTGGGTTCGTGGTTGAGGCGGTGGGTGGGTGGATGGGTAGGTCGGTGGCTGGGTGGATGGACAGGGTGATGGGGGCTTGAAAGACTTGCTTGCTCGCATACTTGCTCGCTTGCGTTCCGCTCGCTTGCTGTAGCTGGCTTTCTCGCTTGCTCGCTTTTTTTAACCGTTTTAGTCTGGTTTCTTGCTTGCCTCGCAGGGTATGTCGGCGGTCGGCCTGGTCGGCCCCGGGGACATCGGTTCATCCTTGCTCCCAAACTCTACGGCGACGTGGCTCATCGACGCCGACTCGGGGGAGATGATTCCACACTTCGTCGAGGTGAAAGCTAATAACTGTTGTGATCAACCCTTTTGGCACCTTAAGAGAGAGGAAATGTCGAATGTTTACGGCGTCGACCACACGAAGCGTCCCGTGCTGCTAGGGTAGGACTGCAGGGCAAGGAGTTATGATATACGTGCGCAGCATGGTGCTTATCGTACCCATGCGCGCTCTTCCTAGGCTCTTGATAAGGTATGTAGCCCTCGGCATTTTTGTGTGGTTGTCCTGTATGGGTCATCCCAGGCTACTGTAGGGGGTCAGTTTTGGGGCGTTTTTGTGCAGGGGTTATGTGTCACTCGCGCGAGTGGCGCCTCTGTTCCGTTCGCGTGGTCTTATTCTTTCGTGCTGTTGGGCATTTAGAAATCGCGATGTGAATCCGCAATAGAAAGGTAAGCTACGCTGCGCTCAAAACTAGTTTTGTTCGTGGAGTACAGAGTCGCCCGTTCGAGTGGTGAAAACCTCAAATCCGGCGGTGAAAATACGGGTATTATCCTACAATACCGTGTATCCTTGGTCGCCCTGAGAAAGGATAGCTGTGAACCCTTAAGGAAATTCAGGGGATCAAAATGACCGAAGCAAATTGCGAGTACGTGTATACTTCCAATTATGACATAGCGCGACAAGTGGCTCAACAGGTTTAAATGCGCCACCGTCGCATTTGGGCATGCATGCAGACCTCTTTTGCTGCGCTATTGGTAGTCCTGAAGCCAAAGGTACACTCGTAAAATCGTCGTACTAAACGATAGTCCTACACTTGAGGAGGTCAGCCGGTCAGAAACATTCAGTTCAACAACTGCAACCCTTACCGTGGGATGACTCTTCTGGGTTGTGCAATATTGCTCCATGTATACCTAGGCCATGAAATCGTCCATCAGGTTGCAGTTTCATGTTTTCGCAACGTTAGTGTTTGCGTGAGGCATGCCAGTGAGGATTTTTTTGGGGTCCAGCCCTATCGTAGCATGCGCCTGCATGTGTAACCGCTTCCCTGTCGCCCCCCCCCCCTGCTCCCCCGTTACAGCTGGACGCACTGGACCCGGCGTCCCCTCTGGCGGTCCTCCAACCCGCGTCTCCTCTCCGCCACGGGACCCGCTACATCGTGGCCGTTAACGGGGTGCTGGGTGACTGGGGGGAGCTCCTCCCACCGACCCCGGGTTTCCAGGAGCTTGTGGATGTACGAGTCGAGTGCGAATGAAAACGCTCACTGCTGAATTGAGTTTTTTTTTGCGTGTGTTGAATGGATGATTGTATGCGCTAAATGCGTGTATTCGTTGATAGCGGAATGTTCACATATGTTCTGAAGGAATGATCGCATATTCTAAATGCATGCTGAAGAGCCATGATACGATAGAGGAGGGTAATTCTCAGGGTTGTTCACGGGTTGGATCTCTTTTCGCGGGTTGGATCGGGTCAGGATGACCCGATCCGACCCGTGAGATTTTGAAAACCTCCTGACCCGATCCGGCGCGACCCGTGAGATTTTGAACGCCTCCTTACCCTACCCACCTCGACCCGCAAGTTTTCGAACACTACCTGACCCGACCCGCGGCCCGGGTCGCGACCCGTGAAAAAACTGGTTATTCTGGACCCATGTTGCAACTGACGGGCTCCTAAACGGCAGTACTTCTACAAATATGTTTGTATCCTAATTTTGTTCTACTTAATCTGTCGTGACCTGGTTTATAACAGTATGCCCAGCCGATGGGAGGGTTCATGGGATTGCGCGTAGAATGCGTATGATATCGCGAGTCGTTCTTTCGCCAAAGAGGCATGGCGCTCCTCGCATTAGGAGCTCGGGGGGGGGGGGCTAGGCACTCCCTCTAGCGTAGCATGACTCTGGATTCGCGCGAATGACTTCTGCTTGCATGTGGTCGCGCCTGAACGAAACAGGCTTCGGAGGCTGATCGAACGACTCCGGTGCGGCCTGACCTTCGCCTCCGAGCCAACCGGTTCTCCCAGGAGATTTTCCCGGTTCTGAGGGAGATTGATGGGTATGACAGCAGCGGTGATGGAAGTAGTGGTGGTGGCGGTGGTGGTGGTGGGGGTGACTCGTCCGGTGACTCGAGGCCGCGGGGGGGCTTGGCGGGGGCGGGGCTGGGCGATGTTCAGTTGGCGTGGGACTTCGTGACGGCTTCGGAGGAGTCTCAGCTGGGTGTCCTGAGAGAAATGCGGGGGGTGTCGAACGCTTGGCTAGACGCCGTGTTACCCCCGCTTCTGCCGCCGCTATCGGAGGAGGAGGCGACTGCTGCTGGTGGGGCTGGCTCTGGTGCACATGACGATGACAACCATAACGATGACGACAGCAACGATAACGCTGACGATAGCGATGACGCCGACGGCGAAGCGGATGCGGGACCGGAAGACGGGTCCTCGTCTGCCGCCGAGAGGGGAGCGGAGGCGAGAGAGGGAGGGGGCCGAAGGGAGTTTCGAGAGCGACAACTACAGCAGCAAGGGCGACGGCGGCGGGAGATGGCGATGATTGGCGCAGAAGAAAGTGGCGGTGGGGGCTCCGACTACTTGGATGATGGCGGATGGGAACGAGCGACGGATGGGGGGGGGCAAGACGGGGACGAGGCGACCGGTGTACGCGATCTCCTCCGCGGCGGGAGTCCCGGCGGTGCCGGGAGCAGCAGGAGCGGCCTCAGCGATAGCACCGGCGATGTTAGCGGGAATTTTTACGGTACCGGCGGCGGCAGAGTAGGTGCTGACGATAGCGGTGGCGGCAACGGCAGCGGTAGCAGCAGCGGTGGTAGCAGCAACATTTACGGCAACAGTAATAGTAACCACAACACCAGCACCAGCACGCGCGCTAGAAAGCGCGCGGAAGGACGCAGGCTCAACGACGACGGCGACGACGACGGCAACGCTTTGCTGTATCGGGTCTTGAAGGTAGCAGAAGAAAACGATGACGATGGGTCGAGTCCCATAGCTCGGACGGTATGGGGACGGATGAGCGTCCCGGCTTTCGTGTCGCCAGGGGCTCGAGGCGGCGGCCTCCTCCCTGAGGGGAGAGGGGTTGGAAGTCGTGGTCTAAGCGAGGCATGGGGTGTGTCGGGGACAGGAGGAGGGGAGGAAGGATTAAGTGAACTAGGCGAAGGAGGAGGAGGGAGGTGGGGGGTGGGAATAGGAAAGGGAAGAGGAGGTGACGGTGGCGGTGAAAGCGATGGCTCCGTGCGGTTACGGCGTCTGCAGCAGAAGCAGCCAGAGCACCAACAGCATCAGCAGCCAGAACGACAACAACATCAGCGGCGGCGGCAGCAGCAGGTGCAAAACCAACTCACCTTAGAGGTGGGGTTCGTGGTGAGGGTGCCACGTTGCGTGGCCTCGGGCGACAGGGCGCCGTCGGCGGTGGTGCAGTACGGGCACGGGCTGTTCGGGGATCGTTCTGAGGTCGAGGACGGGTTCCTCGACAAGATGGCGGAGAGCGGGGCGTGGGTGCTTGTCGCGGCCGACTGGCGGGGGATGTCACGCACCGACCTCACCGTCGTAGCGAAGGCCCTCGTGTCGAAGCCGGAGCTCCTGTTTTCGGGCGTTCCCGAGGACCTTATGCAGGTTAGGTTATATCCCTTTTTACTGCTGACAACAAAAATCCCATACTAACTTCAAGTAGTTTGTTCCCAAAAACGTGAGTGCATTGCAAAAGGGGTTAAGCAACCCCCTCTCTAGCGGAGGTCAAGCGAGTGGAGGGCTGAATAGAATATGGTATACCTTATTTCGGCCCAGCTTCGACCAACATGGGTTGAAATGCGCTTTTTGAGTTTTAATTCCTGACCCGAACCGTAGCCGTAAACCCCGACCGCCTGGGATTTTTCTCGGAAAGATGAAATGGTGAGTTACTGGGACTATCATCCTTTTTGTGGAACCTGGGCCAAGTCTTATACAGTATTGGGTGGGGTGTTCCGACCGAGAGCGAGAGGAAGGGGGAGAGGAGGTGTTTGGGAGGGTGGATTTCGGTGTGTGGTGCGTCGCGCGTGGTGCCACGTCTTCTTCGCGTTCTAGACCGGGCCAAACGAGAAACGTCGAGCGATGGTCGCACTGTTTAGAGCGCTCGACGGGATGGTTTTAGAGCTTCTTAGCCCTCTAGAACCCAGGCCCTATGACTCGTCTAGCGTTATGCTCACAGACAATCGCCAATAGTATCGTGTTGTACGCGGTGCCGTAAAGCTCCTTGCTTGCAGCACGGACACCACGGTTACCGTGCCCTAATCCAGTAGTAAAGCAGTGCTTCGTACGGGCGATGGTAGGTCACAATTTTCTTTTCACAATGCTCTCCCTCTAACGTCTCGAAGGGGCTAGTGGAACGAGCGCTAGGTGAAGTGTTTCACGCGTCGGACAGATCACCGATGATCTGTCCCCACTCGATGATCTAGATGGTTCAGGCAAGATCTGCATGGATGTAGTTCAGGTTACCCGGTGGGAGCCGTACGATCTGTATGAGCTAGCACATGTTTTCTGGCTTGGATCTGTACTCTACATATACAGATCCAGCGTAATATCTTATAATGGCAGACACGGGATATAGTGTAGATGATCTAGATCATAGAGGAGCGTAATATCTCAGAATGGCAGACACGGGATGTACTGTAAATAATCTAGATCATAGATGGTCTACGTAAATCATGATCTGTCCGAGGTGTAAATTTTTTCGAGGTCTTTTGGAGAAGGCCGCACGCGCACCGGGTGGAGCGCAGTTTTGCCGATTACGGCCGTACCAGTGACGTCGCAAACACGCCAGACATTGCCGTACGCGACGATAGACAACACGAAGAACTCAGCCGACCTTGCCTACTGTCTCGCATTGTGTGTGCCTTCGCGCCACTAATGCAACAAGCCACGCCCCTCCTCCCCCCCCCCTCATGGTGTGTTATTTTCCTGTTTCGTAGCCAGTAGGCAGAGCTGACCCCGGTCTCTCTCTCCCTCTCCCTCTCTCTCTCGCTCTCTCCCTCCCTCCCTCTCCCTCTCCCTCTCCCTCTCCCCACACATCCACTCATAAGGCGTTTTCGTCCCTATATTGCAAGTGTTTCGTAAACCAGCAAATCTCCCCCCGCTCCCCCCTTATGTTTTTTTTCGTATGTTTTGTCTCCTATGTTGTCAGGGTTTCGTAAACCAGCAGGCGGTGCTGACCCTGGTCTCGCGACGTGTTGAAGAATTCGTCGGGGACGGAGCGGCGGCATCGGGTTGGGGGACAGGGGGTGGCGCGGCTGTACCGTGCGCGTTCTATGGGATATCACAGGGGGCAATTTTGGGTGCCGGGTACACGGAATTCTCTTCTTTGGTGAGGCGATGTAGTAGCTTTTGACTAATACCTCAGCTGTGAGTTCGACGGTTGATTGGTCGATACTCAGCGTTGCAAGTGCGTGATACGTCGACCGTGTGTGTTCTGTATTTCCCGCGTGTTCTGCGGTTCTCGTAAAATTTTTCAAGTTGTTTTCAATGTTTTGCTGTTCTCTCGCTGTCCTGTTGGAGCGCTGCCGTGTTTTGTTGGAGTGTTTTACCGGGAGACGAAGGGGTCAGCGAAGGAGGCTTGGTGTGGTGTGGTGTGGTGTAGTGCTGTTCACTATGGTGCCCTAAGCTGCTGTGCTGCTGTACAACTGCACTAAACTGCACCACACTGGTACTGCCCAGCGCTGACTGCATTGTTGTATGAGTTGTGTGGTCAGTCGGCTTCCGGCGCTTCCGGGGACGCACACTTCACTGCGACTCGTGCCTTGCTGTGAGACACGAGCGGCCAAACGACACACTAGGTAGCTGCAAGCTCGAGCAGAATGCGAGTATCGTACCTTATCATACCTCTCCCCAACCGCAACTCCCCATCCCCAATCCTAACCCCAGCCCCCCCTCACCCCCATCAACCCTGCCCACCAACCGCGGTCCTCTCCTCCCCCCCCTGCCCGCCGCCCCCTCCTCCCCTCCCCTCTCACCCACATATATCCTCGTCTTCTTGCTACGGTATTTGCGGCTTTTCGCCTTGGCAGATTCGACGGTCTGTGCTTGGGTCAGGAGGTACCCCGTTCGCCTTGCTGATGCCGCGATCGGTGGATTTCGGCCTCTACCACACGTTACTGGAGCTCAACGTGCCGAGAGCACGAGACGTTCGCCTCCTGTTGTCGCTGCTGCAGGTTAGTGTGTGTGCGCGTGTTGCCTTGTGCTGCCTTGTGTTTTTTGTTCGTAAATTCCTGCGTGCGTATGTTTGTGTCTATCCGTCTGTGTTGAGTTTTGTTTTTTGTTGTGCTACGTGTGCCATAATATTTTCTGTCTGTGTTCGTCTTGTGTTTTTTTTGTGCCTGTCCATATTCTGCTCTGTGTCTACGCCGGTGTCTGTGTGTCTACCTTGTGTGCTCATAGTTTCTACGTGGTGCGTGTGCGTGTCTACCTGTGTTTGCGGCTTGTGTGCACGCAATTTCTATAAGTGTGCGTGCAGGCCTGTCTGTTTGTGTGTGCGTTGAGAGTCCATGAGTTTGTGTGTGTTTGTGTGCCTGTTTTCGACAACGAGTTAGGTGTCCGTATATGTGCGTGGTCGTGTGTTTGCCCATAATTTGCGTGTGCGCAACTTCTTATCTCTCTATGTACAGGCTTCTTGCTGAACCGCGGTCAAATCCATCCCATTCCTTCGCGAAGCAGATGTCCTGGGACCGCTTGGAAGCGACCGCCTGGCTTGCATCGGCGGCCTCGTCGAGGTCCAACGAGGACCAGGCAGCCGAAAGCGACGAGAGAAGGAAGGCGGTGCTCATGCAGGCTGGCACGGGCGACTCAGAGGTGAGCTGTGTGGTGAGGGTAAGGCATTTTGATTCAGGGGTTCCCGGAGGGGGGGAAGCGGGGGTTGGAGGGGGGGGGGGGAGGTGTACCCATTGACCATAGACCCTCGTACCTCTACAATGCCGGGATGGAGCACGTCGGGTTTTCACCGACCAGGCGGACATCGCGCGCACCAAGCGCGAAGCGCCGTGAGATAATTGGCGAGTGGCATGAAGGGTGAGCTGCGTCCTGCTACAAACCACTTGTGAGGCGGACTTCCGCACCTTGTGCGTACTTTCTTGTATATAGATGACATCTTCGAATTAGTTAGTTGAGAGAGAGGGGGGGGGGTTGATGGGGGATGCACCCCGTACTGAACTTTGGAGGAGCTAAACGAAGGCGTCGGACGCGCAGCACGCGCAGCACGCGCACCTATTGCTACACAGCTAAAGCAAGACACAAAGAACGAAGAACGCCAAGGACATCGAAAAGACGAAAAAGAGACACGAACCCCCACCAACAAACCGTGTTCCAAAATAAAACAGAGCGTACACGAAACAACTCAAAAAGCGATATTAGTTTCAAGTAACATGCAAAAAAGACAAACGCACGAAACACCACACGAAAAACCGCAAAAAACGGTGTAGGAAGGTGCAGTGTTGACCTGTGTGGTATCTTTGTGTAGCTGCGTTACATCTGAGAAACGAACAATCACCTCTTTTTTTCCAGGTGAGCGTGATCGGCACGGAGATCCTTGCTCGAGCGTTTGAGGCCACATCCGTCGCACCCGTAGCGGTGCAATCGTGGGGCATTCCAGCCCAGATGACGACTACGTCGTCGTCCACCTCGTGCGAGGGGGGGGCAGAGGGTGCGCTGGGGTCTGAGGGGTGCTGCCCGGCGGCGGGGGCAACGCTGGCGCTGTACGACTACCACAGAGAAGCGGCTGAGGTAGGAAGGGGCTTAGGGGGGCGGGGAGGGGTGTACTCATATCATGTATGGCCGTAGTTTTTATGACCGCGGACCCGGCGCAGGAGGGGTGAGCTGTATGCAAACCACACCGAACAAAAAACCAACCCAAACAAACCTAACCAAACCAAACAAACCTAACCAAACCCAACCAAACCAAACTAAACCAACCAGGCCAGACCAACCCAAATCAAACCGAACCAAACGAAACCAACCCAACCCAACCCAGCCCAACCCAACCCAACCCAACCCAACCCAACCCAAACCAAACCAATCCAACCCAACCCAATCCAACCCACCCAACCCAACCCAACCCAACCCAACCCAACCCAACCCAACCCAACCCAACCCAACCCAACCCAACCCAACCCAACCCAACCCAACCCAGCCCAACCCAACCCAGCCCAACCCAACCCAACCCAACCCAACCCAACCCAACCCAACCCAACCCAACCCAACCCAACCCAACCCAACCCAACCCAACCCAACCCAACCCAACCCAACCCAACCTAACCCAACCCAACCCAACCCAACCCAACCCAACCCAACCCAACCCAACCCAACCCAACCCAACCCAACCCAACCCAACCCAACCCAACCCAACCCAACCCAACCCAACCCAACTCAACCCAACCGAACCCACCCAAACCGAACCAAACCAAACCGAACCAAACCAAACCAAACCAAGCCAAGCCAAACCAAACCAAACCAAACCAAGCCAAGCCAAGCCAAACCAAACGAAACCAAACCAACTCAATCCAAACCAAACCATGCCATACCAGGTTCCGGACAACGACACGCCGCCGCCACCCGGCTGGGTCCACATGTGCGTGAGGCACGACCCTGACGCCGAGAAACAGGTGCTCATGTTCATCGAGACCGGATGCGTCGTCAACTACTGCGACGGCGCCTGCGAACGCCCGTACTGCCGCGCTTGAGTCGCTCGCTGCTGTGCCATCGTGTCGGAAAGCTGTGCTGGAGAGCTGTGTTAGAGAGCTGTTGGAGGGCTGTGCTAAAGAGTTGTGCTGGCGAGCTGTGTTGAACATCTGTCCTGGAGAGCCGTGTGCCTGTCTTCCGCTGGGGTGGGGAAGACGCGCCATGTTGTGCTTTAGGAGATGCACCTGAGATGCCGGGTTAGAGAAGGTGCACCTGGGCTGTTGTGTTGGAGAGCGGCGCCGGAAGGTGCCGTGCTTGAGGACCGTGCTGGGGAACCAAGCTGTACTCGAGAGCAGTGCCTGGGGGTCTTTCCTGGTATGAAACACGCTACAGCAGTAGAGCGTGAGCATGCGGAAAAAAAGACGATTAAAAATCGACGAGCATCAAAGCAGTCCGATGCCGAACCCTGTGCATAATAGAAATCAAGACGAGCAAGCACAGGGGGATGTCGTGGGGGGGGAGCGGTAGATACCTGTGACACCACAGCTTGTTCAGAGTGCCACCGAGCGTAAAAGCTGCTGCGAGCTAGGCTGAAAAGTTTGAGGCGTGAATGTATGCGTGTGTTGGCTCTCTGACGGGAATCCCTAAAAACGCTAACCGCCGTTGTTGTTATATGGAAGGCAGGTGATGTGTAACATACTCATCCCGCATATCTGAAAAACTACAACCTGCCAACCGTGAGCCAAGTAAGACGGGGAGGCTTGAGTCTCCCTTTTTTTGTATAGCACCGTTGGATCTTTGTTCTCCAGCGTCAGCTTGGGTTACCTAAAACCGGAAATACTTGTGGTCTGTCTGTCTGAGCTCTGTACAATTGTTGTTCTTTAGCGTCTTGTTTTGCTTGGTTTTATTGGCCAACCACAAAACTTGAGGTACACGAAGTTATTGCAAGCAACAGGACGACATGGGGAAAAAAAACTAGGCTGCGCCTCCGTGGGTCCCGCGTTTTTGTATTTTTGGTCGGTGCTTTAAAAATGCCACAAGTAGTGAGATGTATTGATTGTGCGCGAATGGTTCCCTTACACCGGCCCGTCCTCTTTCTGGAAGCTTCTCCAGCTTTTCGGTTGCCATGGTTGGGCGAATCGCTCGTCCCCCTGTAGAATTTGGGTCGAGAAAGGAAAGACACCATATCTGCTACCGTAGACCCGACCTACTATGGAGGGGGTACCTCTTTTTCGTTCTATATGCCGGGTTTGGACCGCTGGCGCAAACAACCTTGTACCTCAGAGGTAGCCAGCCCCCGGTAGGTTTTGCTCTTTTTGGGCCAAAAAAAGGTATACCTTACCGGTTGAGCTCCTCAAGTGTGGAACTATACTATCGGTTAGTACGATAATTTTACCAAGTATTTTTGTTGTAGGACTAGCTTAAGTTTTATTTTTCTCCATCCGCCGGAGGATGAAAAATAGTAATAAGAAAAAGACTAGCGCATAGAACTGTTGTTGGTCGGGTTGCACGAGTGAATATCTTCGAAGGCATATCTCGGGTGAGATATTGAGCTGGCTCTCTCGTGGTAGGAGCTCAGAAAATTCTTGGAATCTGCTGCATCCCTACCGTGGAATGACTCTTCCGTCGGAAGCAGACCATGAAAAAAAACTGTAGTGTTGGCGCCGCGTAACAAGCTGTTCCACGATGGTAGCTATCGCGACACAGGGTATTATGGCCACTCGCGCGAGTAACCCAGAGCCGCGGAAACAAAGACGCTAAAAGCGCCCCCCCCCTCACAGTGGTCGATAGTACGCGACTCCCACACCCACCGGCCCGACGTCTTCCCGGAAGCTTCTCCGGCTTTTCGATTGCCGTGGTCGCGACCATCTCATGCAGGTATAAAACATTCTCGTGTCTTGTCACCATGACGCGTACGTAGCACCAAAACGAGACTGGCAGCAAGATTTGTCGAGAAGTATTCTTGGTGACTTCGGTGCAACGAGTGTACGCCACTCTTAGCTTGCAAACGCGACCCCGAGGAAGGTCAAAAGCACTGTCGGTTCAACCGCAACTAGACACAGGCGGCGCAAAAGGAACTGAAACTTCGTGAGGGTCGGTAACGTGATAATAAATGGCGATCTTTTGCATCGCAGAGTGGATAGGACCAACAATCTACTCCTGATAATCTAATGTTCAAGGGGGTTCCCCTCTGGGTGAGCCGAGCGGGCGCGACCGAGCGAACACAGCTATCTTTGAAATATGATGGCCTCGTGATACCAGGAACTGTCCCTCTTGAAGAAATCTTGAACTTTTGTTTCATCATATACCTGGTACGAAGGTACCATGGTATCGTATTTTGTTTTGTTTTTTTTTAACCCCCGTTTCGTCAGTCCTCCCAGTTTCCTCCAGGCGTGACTCTCGCAATTTTTATTTCGCCATTTAGAATGATGATTATTTGCCGACTACATCCTCAGCTTCGAGCGCTTCACCTCACACGCCTCTATGCGCGTCACTCCCGCCCGGCCCGCCTCCCATTCAACAATTAATTATTCTCATCCGGCGGGTGTCCGTCATTCGGTTTATCGCGGGAAGAGCGTGCAAGGTCGCTTATGTCTTTCTCGAACAGGATCGAACGACAGCCGTGTAAAAACCCATGGAGACGTCACGCTTTTTTTCTCGATAAGAAGAGGTTCGGCTTATCCCGGGGGGAGCATGCAAGATCGCTTCGCCTTTCTCGAACAGGATTGAACCGACGGCCGTGTAAAAGCCCTTGGAGACGTCAGAGGCGAAACGTGTCGACAGCGACGACAACAGCGTCGATCACACAAAGCCTTGCGAGCTGCTGGAGATAAGGCATATTTCCGAACTGGAAATGGAAGGACTCGTTCCACGGCAGTGTCCACGGCAGTAGTCCCCAGCTTTTCTTTAATGGAATCGCCGGTTTGAAACCAGCTCCCGGCCGTATCTCTTGGAATAAACTACCCCTTGCCACCCCGACGCCATACTTGGATAGTCCTTCCTTTGCAAACAAAACATGTGGAGAGCTTTTGTTCATATAATCTTTCCTCGTGTTGAGCAGGTGTGATGTTATAGGTGGGGACACAGTTTCTTTCTGTCCTGCCGTCGACGCCACATGTGATGTTATAGGTGGGGACACAGTGCCCCATGCAGGTTTGCCAATTGAGCAGGTCCTCGGAGAGTACTCACTTTATTTTCCTTCGTAGAGACGTAGCTTTATTCGATTCCACCAGAGCCCCGGATAGCTTCTGAGATCGGAGGCTCGTGCCTCCGATCTATTTCCTAACTTTCCCGAATATAAAACGCCAACCTTATCATACGAAACCCATCCAAATGACCTCATATTCGGATAATTACAGGCCTTTCGAGGCCGTGTCTTGACACAGGCAAGAAACTTTCGAAAAATAAAAACGCTGGTTTAGGGGGGGGGGAGGGGGGGGGCTATCGTAGATTCAGTCTAAGCAGATGCACGACCCGCGCGCAGCACAAGTCATACAAGCACCGCCGCACGCTCTTCCTAGGCGCTTTTGATAAAATGGCATCCGTCGCGCTTTTCGGTCGCTATATACATGGGTCTGAAAAGGGTTGCGAACGCAAAAACGCACATGGTGCAGTCACACCAGCACAGCCCTGTTTGCTGCTGCTTCTTGCTGCTGCCGCTAGCGAGTCAAATGATTCAAAAACCGAGCGTTCTTGGTGCCACCGCAAAACCGCGAACAAAATACAGCATGTAACCTGCAACTGCGAGTGATGTCTTCATATTAATCCGTTACTTGTACCCAACGACGTCCGTACACCCAGTGTCCGTGCTAATGCAGGCTACCACTTCCCGAGCCCCAACGACGATAGAAAATAACCGAACCAAGGATCGAAGGTTGAAAGGATGGAAGGGTCGAGAGAACCATGGGCTAGGAAAAGCAATGGAACATCCCCCGGATGAAAGGAACCATTCCACTGCTGCTGCTACAGCTGCGAACATCGAGACCACAACAAAGTAACGTCATAAATTACCACGAAAAACGGGTCCGTAGAGCGTTGCAGATTGGGACGAGGAAACAATCAGGGCCCTTCACGGGTCATGGGCCAGCCCGCGGGTCAGGCCAGGGGGTAGTAATATAACTCGCGGGTCTAGTCGGCTCAGGTCGGTAGGTGTTCGATGTCTCACGGGCCAGG
Organism: Undaria pinnatifida; assembly: GCA_012845835.1. Taxonomy (NCBI): domain Eukaryota; class Phaeophyceae; order Laminariales; family Alariaceae; genus Undaria; species Undaria pinnatifida. The sequence continues at coordinate 17,646,358 of JABAKD010000016.1, forward strand.
TCGCGGGTCAGGAGATTTTCACATGACACAGGTCGGGCCGGGTCACCCTGACCCGATTCGACCCGCGAGGAGTGATCCGACCTCGATCTCACGGGCCAGGTCGCGGGTCAGGAGACTTTCACATAACACGGGTCGGGCCGGGTCACCCTGACCCGATTCGACCCGCGAGGAGTGATCCGACCCGTTAACAGCCCAGGAAACAATTATCTCTCCCTCACCGAACCGTTACTGTGAGCGTGCAACAAGACCACAACAGTACCGCCACACCACCGGATGCGAATGAACAGCAGCATCGTAGATTGCGAGAAAGGATTTATCTCCCGTACCGAAGTGCTACTGCGAGCGTGCGTCTAGATTCCAGAAAAAAAACAATGCGATACCGCCATATGCGTAGAGGCGTGTTGTGGATTGCGACGAGGAGCTGACCACTTCCCGCAATGAACTTGCTGCTGCGAGCGTGCGTCGAGGACACAACACCACTGCGACGGCACCACCACATTGCAGTTTTTTGTTTACTTTGCAGCGAAAGGAAGCACTTTCGATTTTGAACCTTGGGCATGAAAAGCCCCTCTCAGTGATGACAAGCCTGGCCAACCACGCCTGATGCATCACAGAGTGACCAACGAGCACACCCGTCCTTAGATTGCAAAGCGGGGACGAGTCTATGTGCTCTTAAGCCTGGCCAGTCACACCTCATGCATTGCAGAGTCACCAACGAAAAAGCGCCTATCGCCCCCTCCCCCCTCAATCCCCCCCCCCAATCACGCCTATCGCAACCCCCTTAGCCCCCCGCCCTTCACCCCGGGCCTTCTTCCCTTCCCGCCTCCCGCCCCCCCTCCCCTCTCAAAAGGAGAACAACCTTAAGTGGCGACCTTAGAGATGCAATAATTATCTCAGAGACACGACGAAAAGGCATTCAATACAAACAAAAACAACTCAAAACAAGCTGTATTACAGTCACAACAATAGCCAGGAAGCATCGGCGTGCTAGCCAAGCCATTAACAGCCATCAACAATCTAGCTGGCCTTAGTGGGGACATAGGCCGCGATTGCTGCTTCAAGCGTCTCTTTCGCCTTCGTCAGCAGAGCTTCGTCGCGCATCTGGGGGGCGGGACACGGCAGGATAGGACAGGAAGGTTCGGGCAAGGAAATAAACCGTTGCACACCCCAGTGGTCTAGTGGTTACCCTCGAATACTACCAGTGTTGGTCATTGAGTTCGACTCCCACCGACGTGAGACTTAGTATTTGCAAAAATGCAAAACTTGAAAAAAAATGGAAAAAAGGATCAACTGCTGAGAACACTTAGCAGCGTGAGTAGGCACAATTCGACAAGAGTCGACGAGGGAAGAAAATGCTGAATTCTTGTCGCGATAAAAATGAAGGCACGTGCCGTAGTGGGGAGGGGGGGGGGAGGGCCCGCCACGTGACCCCGGAGATCTGAGTTACTACTACTACTATTACTACTACTACTGCTACTACTACTACTACTACTACTACTACTGGGAGGGAGCGCGAAAGTAATGCGAGGACAATAAATAGAGATGAAAAAACAGGGCATTTCACGGGTCAGGTCGAGTCAGGGTAACCCCTTCCGACCCGCGAGATTGGAAACCTCTTGACCCGAACCGACCCGTCCCGTGATATTTCAAACACCTCCAGACCCGCCCCCACTCGACCCGCGGGAATCTGATAACGTGACATGATCCGCGGATCGGGTCATGACCCGTGAAAAGCCCTAGAGAAGAAAAAACTCAGACAGATCGTCATCTAGATCATCTAGATCATCTAGAGATCATCTCCAGTAGATCCTGTATATGACGTTATGAAATATTGTGCAGGATCTGTACAAGAAGAGGACAGATCGAACCTAAGAAACACGAGTTGGATCATGCAGATCGTACGGCATCCACCGGGTAACATGAGCTAGACCGTACAGATCTTCCCTGAGATATCTACATCACCAGGTGGAGATCGGCGATCTGTCCCGCACGTATGAAAACGTTTCGATCAAACCAGTGCTACGTGGCCAGAGTAAAACGGCAAAAACAGGGGTCGGCCGAATGACACGCAAAAAATGGGGACTCATGCACGAGGGGGGCGGGGGACGGAGACGGGGACGGGGGGGCAAGCTCGTGTTATGCCTGTTTCCCGACGCATTTAGTGACAATCAACATAACTGACCTCTATGCTCATGAAGAGACGTTCTGACTCCTTCGCGAAGCCTACCGATCGCAAGAGTGCAGTGCCGCCGATGCACGTAGACACGCGGTTCTTGTACGCGTTGTTGTCGAGGTTTATCGCTCGGAATTTCTCCTCCTGCATCCAACCAAGAAATATTAGGCAGGCAATCAGACCGAGTGAGGGGGGGAGGGAGGGAGGGAGGGAGGGAGGGAGGAAGGGCGGGAGGGAGGGAGGGAGGGAGGGAGGGAGGGAGGGAGGGAGGGAGGGAGGGAGGGAGGGAGGGAGGGAAGGGGGGAGGGAGGGAGGGAGGGAGGGAGGGAGGGAGGGAGGAAGGGAGGGAGGGAGGGAGGGAGGGAGGGGGGAGGGCAATCAGACCGAGAGGGGGGTTGGGGTGCAAACAATGAAGACCGTGAACGGAGATAAACTCACCGCGCATTATATGTACCATGTACTGTAGTTCAAGCGGTTGGTTTCGCCGTCAAAATAATACCGGCATGCATCAAACTCAAGGCCTTTTCATTCAGTTTTCTTGGTACGTTCTGATTATTTCAAAATATTATGCAACTAATACATCCGCCCCCGCCCCCCCTCCCCCCCCGTCCTTACGTCTTCCTGGTCGATGAAAACTTAACGTGCTCCGTCCCGGCATTGTGTGTGAGGATGCCGAGGTCCGTGGGCTTACGACTACGCCAATAGTTGGCAACGAGTACTCCCCCCCCGTCCCTCCCTTCCCTCCTTCTCCCCCCTCCCTTCCGACTCAAGCCCCCCTCATCTATGAGTCTTGTTACTTCCTCGTTACTGTTAGGCCTGGGAATGAACGCCGAAATGCCCCAAAAAAATTACAGATCTGTTCGATAGAAATCGCCCAAAAAATCCTAAAAATAAAAATAAAAAATAAAATTTCGCCACCACCCGATGTACTTGGTTTTAGATTGCATTCACGGCTCACAGAACATCAACGACTACTCGACGTAGGAGACGAGTTGAACCCCGGAATCCGACAGACACATGTAATAAATGTGTACAGAGGGTAAGCCTTATCAATTACTTTTTTCCGGTGAATTTCCAAGTCTAATCGGCCCGGAACGTGCTGGAAAACTAGCGTTTTCTGCCTAACTTCACTCTCTTGCTCATGCTCATTAGATAAGAACTCCTGCGATTGAGTATGGCAAAAAACGAGCCTTCCCCTTGGCTGGGACTTGGAGAAGACAGCAAAACAACTCGCGCCTGAATCCAGTGCATAGCCGGCGAGAAATGCGTTGATCAAAGTTGGCCCTCTTGCTGCTTCTCGAGTATAAAGTTCCACAAAAATCAGCTGCAAAAAATATACAGAAAGAAAAAAAAAGACACCCGACTTGCACCCGAGGAAAAAACGAAAAATATCGAAGCACACACCAGTACGTGTCTTCGTCGTGTACGGCAGACGGCGCCACACACGAGCGGGCGTACCCGCACGCCGAGCGATTGCCATCACAGCAGGCGCCATCGAGGGGAGGGAGGGAATCTGTGATCGGGCCTTGATGCACGGTTCTTACATTTCCGGGAAAATATGTCTCGGGTACGTTGTGCGATGGCTCGCATCATACGAGTACGAGTACAGACAAATGCATCCTTGGAGCCAGACGCCAGGAGCGTGCTGAAGCCTTGACCACGGCTCAAGCCCACACGCACAGCAACTAACACGTGGGCTGGAGGTGGGGCGCGTCGCGACGGAGGAATACGTGCGGCGCCGTATACCATGCGAGGTGCAGCATGGCACAGGGACTTTGGCTTGCACAACAGCAGCAGCATGGAAAGCAAGAGATCAGCACCTGCTACTTGATCTCTTCCTATCACATATGGGGCAGCAGCACCGTCGTGCTGCGGCCAAACCCAAGGGGCCGCTCAAGCTCGTGCGTCCATGTGTACGCTGCTGTTCTGCGCTCTGGGCCTGGTGCTGTACAGCAGCACGCTTCGTACGAGAAGCAAATGCACCGCGGTCTGGCTGCCTTTTGCTTAGAAAAAGGGTGATGGCAGTCTGTGCAGCACATGGCACAGAGCTTTTTTGTGTGCTGCGCTCCGAACAGTTTTTGGTCGTGACGCGGTTTTCTTTCCCAATCGCTGATTGGTTGATTTTCGAAAGAGTTTTTTTCTTTAGCGAACGACCATGGGACATTTTTTTTCCAAATTTTACGTCTGAAACAATTCCATTCCCAGGCCTAACTGTTCCTGTTACTTCACAGCGTTAAATAATCAGGCGTTGTACAGCCAGTATGCCAGGTTGCAGCCCCCCCCCCCGCCCCCCCTCCTCGCAACAAACCTCGGGCTTGTTGAGCGCGTTCTTGATGTAAGCCAGGCAGGTCTTCATGGCGGTTCCGCCGAGACCGGCCACGGTTTGGCGCGAGAGGATGTCGACCGACTTTTTCATCTTCTCTTCCGACACCGCCTCCTGCTTAACCGGCTGCAGCAAAAAACAACAACAACAACAACAACAACAACAACAACAACGAGGGGGTCGAAGAGGAAAAGGAGGAGGATGAGGAGGGTAGACTAGTGTTACTCTTCGACGCCTGGTATGCCACTGTTCCATCCGTAACGCTGCTGCCGTACAACGCCATTACGCACGCACAAGGACTGTATTACGTACACAAAAACATGACAGAATTTGCATACTCGTATTTCAAGGATGAAAAATCAAGACGGACAGTGCGTGTGCTCATGACATTCGGGGAAAAGAAGGCCTAAACGTGGAGACAAAACGCACATATACATCTGGTTCTACTCTACAGCATACTAGTATTGTCACCTCAGTCGCGACTGGTGCCGCCGCCGCCGCCCCCGCCGCCTCTTCCGCTCCTGCCCGCGCCCCCACCCCCCCAGCTCCCGCCGCCCCGTCTGGTTCTGCTGCCCCATCAGCACCCCCACCCTCGGCCACATAGGCACCCTTGGGCGCGGCCGGGTTGTAACCATCCACCCCTAGCTTCGTCGACAGCTTGCCCCCCCTCGCCTTACGCTCCGCCTTGTCCCGCGCAATCTCCTCCCTAAGGCGAAGTCGCTCGCGCTCGAACTGGGCCTTTTCCTGTTCGGTTGAGTGCGAAAAGGTTTTGTAGGTAGGCGGGGGATGGAGGGGTGTGTGGTGACGGGGGGAGGGGTTGACAGGGGGGTGGGAGGGTCGGGGGGCGGGGTCGGGGGTGGGACGGACTTTGCCTTGCCTTGCCTTACCCTACCTTTACCTTACCTTACCCTACCGCACCCTACCTTACACTACCCTATGAATGCCCTGCCGTACCGTGCCGTACCGTGCCGTACCCTACCGTACCATACCCGATTTTCACCCCACCGCACCTTCTTGATGCGGCTGATCTCGTTCTTGCGCGCGATGGCCTGCATCTCCTCCTTCGTCTTGGCGGCTTCCTTACCCATGGTGCGCCTCGCCTTCTCCCTCTGTGCGGCACGTACAAAAAAAAAAAAACGAAACGAAACGAAACGAAACGAAACGAAACAAGAACAAAAAAAAAGATCGGGCGGGTCATAAGTCGTCAATCAATAATTATCCCTTTCAGAACATGAGAGATACAATGACGACACTTTGCAACTGAAAGAGTAACAGCAAACACAACGAAACGAAACCAAGCGATGAGAGGCTCTGCGTGGAAGCGTGGTGAGCTTGAGCTTTATTTTTCTCCATCCGCTGGAGGATAAAATCAATAAACAAGCAAATAAGCAAAAACAAAGCAATAACAAGCTCATGAACCCTCAGCAAAGTCAATTTTTCGTCCATGGCTGATATTCTGATACACACAAAAAAACAACTCAACAAACAAATAAGCTTATCAACGAACGCGGCTAAAAAACTCTCAACAAACCCCACCGTACGTCCATGGCTAACGTTGCTGCAGCACGGACAAAAAAAAAAACAACGCTAATTATAATGACCCGCTGAAGGACCTACCGAATACCTATCCTGCAAGCACTACACCACATCCCTCCACACCACACCACACCATACAGCCCTATCACTCCCCTACCCCACCCAATCCCACACCACCACCCCGCCCTTCGTACAAAGACCTCCTATCGAATACCCCCCCCTCCCCTCACCGTCCATCCTCCCAACCCCCCCCTGCTCACCTTAACGTGGTCGACCTTCTCCTCTTCCCCCCTTGCTGCCCTCCTTGCCGCGATGCGGTCCTTGAGCATAGCGAGCTTTGCAGCCTTCTCTTCCGGCGTGAGTGCCTTAACCTGTTCAGTGCTCTCACTGAAGTCGCTGTGCCCCGTCTGGGCGAGCGAGCGCGGGGTTTTCATTTGCGGGAGGGGGGGGGGGGGGGGGGGGGGGTACTCATTTATTGCTTGCCTTATTCATTTGACCATTAACCACGCATCCCTTCCAGACGGAGCACCGTTCCTACTCCTATCAGAGATACCTCCAACGTCTGGGCGCTCATCACGTTTCTTCCATACATTACATGGGGGGGGGGTACTCAGTTTGTGCATGGCCATACAGTAGTCGTATGAGCATAGGGGGGGGGGGGGGGGGGGGGGGGGGGCTTTTCACGTTCACGGGGAGAGGGGGGGGGGGGGGGGGGGGGGGTTCATTTGAGGCGCGGGTGGATACCTGTAGAGGACGACTTGCCACGTACGGTAGCGACGCACCTAAATTCTCTGAGGCTCCTCGCTTCAAGGGCGCTATATCCCCACCCCCACCCACCCCCTCCCTCAGGCTGTCATCCGGGGGTTTCTACTCTGTAGCAGGTACCTGGTATAGAAAACGACGCGTGCCATGATACTAGAGGCTGCACTTCCATTCACTCGTTTTTTCGTTTTTTTTTCGGAATAATGGCGCTCCTTAACCCCTCTGAGACTTCAGAGGGGGAAAAAAAATGACGACGAAAATTGGCGATTATGGCATTGGCCACTCAATGCTGGTTGGCGATGATGTAACATGGTGTCCGAACTCGACAACAATGCAGATACCCCGCACGGGACGGGCGCGGTATGAGCCCCTGCTCGTACTGCGCGGCGCGCCCACGCCGTATACCGGTAGACGCTTGAAAATATCGCAATCGTCGTTTTTTCGGTCGCTATACTATAATCAAGATATATGCGGGTCCCAAAAGAGTTAGTTTATAACCCAATTTCCTTGAAAAGCACGTTTTTTTTTTTTTCGTTTTTTTTTTCTCGTTTTTCTCGCGTTTTTTTTTTTCTGAATGAACCGCGCTCCTTAACAGCCATGTTCATCGGAATACCATACCATTCTCGTTTTGCAAAATAACATCGGTTGAACATTGTGTTCCTCATCGGGTTGCATTTTGTCAAAACACACACACACCACACACACACGTGTTTTGGGCCACACAGCAGTTGCAGAGCTCCTCAAGCGGGACACAAGTCTCGGAAAAAAAAATCGCGTGCACCCCTACCCCCGTACCAGACTTTTTTTTGGCTATTTTGATTTCTGAATGACGGGGCTCCTTAACCCCTTTAGAGCCCCCAAATCCCTCACTATACTAACTTCAAGTGAATTTGTCCCCAAAAGGGGTTTCCAGTTGTAAAGGGGTTAACCCAAAATCGTCGGAAAAAAAATAAATAATAGACAATTTCGTTTTCGCACGATTCTCGTTGTGTACCTAGGCCATCCGACAGAAGCTTTATTAATAGTGTTTTACTTCGCACATCATAAATGAAACACAGGTCTAATAATACCACGCAGCTTGCAAGTTTGACTAGTTTCAACCATTCAATCGGTCGCACTCACAGATGACGTTTTTCAATTTCATTACAAAAAATGAAAATACACTCCAGCTGTGAGATCGAAGATTTCGTCGAAACTCATCTTTGCAAGCTGTGTGTGATACTCCGATCGCGCGCATTACGAGTTGTGTGTCCTCATTAAGGATATAGGTCGGCGACTCCCTTAATTTCATTATATCATCAGTAGCTTTTGGGACAGGTCTTGAGCTCCCAAAAAAAGGAACCTCAGAAAAAAGGGGGTAACGTCTATCGTAGTGCCCGTCACTGTTAATACTACCATGTCTCATACCACTCTGCCCGGAAATATAAGCAACAAATTGCAATTTTAGTTCAATATGAACCCTTTTAGCACTGCACTCTCGACATGGGGCACAAGACACTTGGAATTAGGCTAGGCATTTTTTCGGAGTTGGACAAGGGTTAACCTCCAAAGGTCCAAGGCAACCTTAAAATTTACGGAGAGAGCGGTATTATAATACCTCACGGAACAGCCGACCTTAAGCGAAAAAAAAAGAGTGCACCACAGCAAAAACCCCGACACACATGGCATACAACATCTAACTCACAGCTGACGTCCTTAGAATATTTTTATAAAATATCTAACGAAAGCTACTGAACTATGACGCCTTCTACGGTAGAGCTATTTAAGGTATACCTCCTTTAGGCACTGTAACTCTTTTTGGCGAAAGTATTTTCTGAATATGGCGTGGCTCCTTCCTTGACCAAAAAATCGTCGGAACGCCACTTTTCTTTTGCACAACCTGGTATTTTACAGGTACAGATGTTTTTTTTTCAATGCGATTGTTCATCGGGTTGAAACTTTTCATTCTACAAATCAACGGACATTGGGCTGGGGGTACAAAGCCCCACACAGAAGAAACCTCAGAAAAAAACAAACAAGGCGTTTTCACGGGTCACGCATTCTTCTCGCGCGGGGTCGGACACGGTCAGCGTGACCCGACCCGACACGTAACAGCCCACAAAACTACAGGAACTCCTGACCCGACCCGACTCGTGATTCGTGATATTTCAAACACCTCCTGGCCCAACCCGGCTCGGCCTGCCAGAACTTGTGAAAACCTCATTGACCCGACCCGCTGGTCGGATTTTGACCCTTGAAAAGCCGCTGAAAAAACAAGGGCGCACCTGAACTTGTGAAAACCTCATTGACCCGACCCGCTGGTCGGATTTCGACCCTTGAAAAGCCGCTGAAAAAACAAGGGCGCACCTCTACCGCGCGGGGGCAATCTCAAGGGTGCATCGGACACAGCCATTATAGGTAGCTCTTCAGTTGAAGAGCCCGCAGCTCCTCGGTTGAAGAGCCCCGCGCCTAAAAACACAACCCTGTCGCCCATATCACATCATGGCTTGCGACGCGTACGAAGATAGAGGGAGCGCTTTTTGGTAACAAAAAGAATGCTTCCGAATGGCCAAGGCTCCTTATAGCCCAAAATCGCTGGAAATATCGTCATTTTCTTTTTTATAGTTTTAGATTACTTTTTTTTGTGCACCTAGCTACTAGCGCTACGGTCTGTGCATCGAGTTGAACTTTCATTGTGCTGCAAATACAGTGTTAGGGCGAGGCTTGGATCTCCGCGCGAAAGGGGCCCCGGACAAAACTTGGTGTACCTCAACTTGATGTGCATGCGTCGTGTGGTGTTTCCTGTGGGGAGGGGGGGGGGGGTGTACTCGATATCCATGTATGGCCGTAGTCGTATGGCTATAGAGCCTCGCATCCCCACCATGCCGGCCGGAGCATGTCGGGTTTTCACCGACCAGGCAGAAATTGCTTGCACCAAGCGCGAAGAGCCGTGAGATGTTTGGCCAGTCGCATCAAGGGTGAGCTGCATCCTGCTAAGAACCGCTTGCAAGGCGAACTTGCACATGGATGGATGACAGCTTCAACGAGTTAATTTACTGTCCAGTATGGTCACTTCCAGCGACAGCAACGGGAGAGCTATGTATCTGCCTCGTAGATGGAGGGAGGGGGGGAGGGGGGGTCACCTTATGGGCGTGAAGTTCTGCTGCCGTTACGTCCTTCAGGGCGGTGCTACACTCGTCACACTTCAGGCTCTGCGCGGAACCTCCCGCGTCACCTGCACGAGAAAAGCAAAAAATCGTCATCGTCGTCATCCGGGGCATAAGTCAGTGCAATCAATCACCATTGTACTACGAGTTAATTCGATCTTAATCTTTGGATAGATCTGCATCTATGGTACCTATCCAACCCAAGAAACATGTGCTAGCTCATGAAGCTCGCACGGCTCCCACCGGGTAACCTGAGCTAGACCGTACAGCTCTTCCCTTCAAATATCTAGATACTCCAGCAGGGATCGGTGATCTATGCGCGGTGTGCATTAGCGTCTAACCCATACCGACATTTTCAAGTCTCGATCCTCAGCCACTGCGTGCTCGCACTCGGTTGTAGCGGGCATGTACTCTCTCCATTTGTATTTTCCTATTGCAAATAAGCATGGTCCTACCTCGTCGCACTTCTTCTTGGGCTCTAGTCTCGCCATGTCGCTAGAAACTCCAAATGTCAGCACTACTAGTTATTTACCCTCCCAATTACTCTTCCCGCATCCACCCTCTCTCGCCATCTATTTCCTAGTATCTTCCGAGAATATATCCAACAAGCGTATTTGTGTGTTTGTAACGAGAAGCGTTGGCGCTTCCCAATCCTAGTACTCGTGAAGGGTCTGGTGTCTTGTAGTTATTTTCCTGGCTCGCCGACACTAAATAATGCCTCCAACACGGGCCCGTAGCCTGGAGCCAGGTCCCCCTATAGAGCCCCACAACTCCTCCCTACACTAAATTCAAGTAAAATTGTTCCCAAAAGGGGTTTCCAGCTGTAAATGCGTAAACCAACACAAGCACCCCACGGTTGTCTCGGGCGATCTGCATGGTAGCCTTCCTGGCGTCCCACGATCGTATCTCCCATCTTCTTGCCCTACTGATGTACTGCTTATTTTATTCCGGGGAGGTCCTTTTCACCGCGCAAGGTCCAAGGACGGCTTGCACAACACAAAGTCTTACACACACATCGGGCACCTCGCTTTCTCCCATCAACTGCACGTTTCACCATGGGTAGCTACCCCAGTAATGCTCCCGAGTAGAGACCTTCGCTGTAGAAAGCTTGGCCGACGATTGCCCCACATTTTATACCGGCTTCTATCCTTCTGTCCTTCGAGATGTCTACGTAGAGCTTGGAATTCCTTCATTTGGATCATGTGGTCGGTCATTGGTAAGGTATTTGCCTCATCAGTGTAGCATCATGGTAGGTTTGTAGGTTGTTGTCATGCAATGTGAGTTCGAGTCCCCTCGAGTTCATACTCGGTACAAATTCGTAGGGGCTTTTCTTGTGCGCAATTTGACTTGCGGGAAGCGCGAGAGCGTGAGTTAGCAACACTCGATGAAAAATCGGCGAGCAGTGTGATTCCTGAACCCTATGCGCGATAAAAGTTGAAGGCAAGAACACGGGGGGGGAGGAGGAACGACACCTGTGACCACGGCTTATACATAAAGTAATTAATGTAGAAGTGGGGGGGGGGGATGGGGGGGGGAGTCCACCCCTCCCCTTCATTTGGCGTATGCGAACCGAATGTTGGGGGGCTTTAGGATATTGTCAGGACAGATGCCTACCGCCCAATGGAAGTCGGTAAAGTTTTCCGGGTACATCACATCGAGACCCATCTATGTTAATTGAACATGTCGGGGTGAGCTTAACTGCACTTGTTTTGTGTTTTTTCCCATCTCTTTTTGCGCAATTAGGATGGTCAGCATTTACGGTATTAAGCACGTGTCTGGGTGTTGGCCTTTGTTTTTTTGTCTTTCTAATGTTGCGATACGGGGGGAGGGAAACGGCTTCTAGTTGACATAATCCATGTCCATATCTGGTTTGTGTGTTGATGTGCGGTTGACATAATCCATGTCCATATCTGGTTTGTGTGTTGATGTGCGGGGGGGGGGGAGTGTCAGTTGCGTTATTTCATGTCCGTATCTTGCATGTGCGTTTTACATGTATTAAGGGGGGGGGGGGAACGATAGTTGAGTCATTTCATGTCTGTATTTCGGTCGGTGTGAAACGGTAAATAAAATACCTTGTGTTTAGTGGAGATGATTTCAGGTTTTTTTACGGTGACCCGTCAGTGCACGGTGCGGTTTTTTCAAATCCCAAATCCTACGGTCCGGTTCGGTGCGTTTTTGAAAATAAGGCAATCCTACGGTACGGTTCGGTGCGGTTTTCGGATATTGAAAATCCTACGGTACGGTTCGGTGCGGTTTTGAAAATTAGAAAAATTTACGGTGCGGTTCGGTGCGGTTTTCATATACAGCAAATCTTACGGTACGGTTCGATTCGGTGTTGAAGAGGGCAAAACTCCTACGGTGCGGTTCGGTGCGGTTCACCGAACCGACAGGAAAAACCGCACCGTAAAGATATCTGGTTAATTTGAGCCTATGCTTGCGTCTGGTCTGTGTCGTGGTATAAGGAAAAAATACTGCTGCAATTTAGTAATTTCAAGTCCATATCCGGTCCGTGTTCTGGTACTAGAAATATATTATATATTCAATGGCGGAGACAGTACATGGCCACATACATCACCTCGCATGCTGTATTTAGCAATACGTATCTCTTTCGTATAATTAGCGATGTCAGAAAATAATGGTAACTGTATGATGATGGTGACAAACAGTGCATGACCACGTCACCTCGCCTGTTGTATTTGACAATACGTATCTCTTCCTTATAATTAGCGATGTCAGAAAATAATGGTACCTACAAATATTCTATAAAATATTCTAGCTTTCGATCGATGTATCATACAACAAATTATGACCACGTTATTTACTACACTTAAACACTGGGTTGCATGCTGCATCTAACATCAAACCTTCTAGAATAGTAAACATTACAAGCCAGATGATATAAAGGGATGTCTTATTGCTTCAATCGTCAGGTTTGTCCCCTTTGAGGATTTATAGTTTCCGCGCACATATTGAAATGTCCCGCCCCCCGCCCCCCCCCCCCTCCCCTCCCCCTCCACTGACCCCTTTTGTTCATAAAAAAACCCCAACCCTCCCCCCCGCCCCTCCGTCCCCCGATTCCCCCCCCCTTCCGCCTAGTTTGTCCAAACGCCCCACTCACAATCAAAATCGGCCTGAGTAATAAACACCTATACGCAGTTGATATCACGTCATTATCTTTCTGACCATCTATGACGTAGTTTTCAATTATTTTGCCCCCGACCCCCCCCCCCCCCCCCCCCCCTCCAACGCCCCCTCTTTTCCGACCACCTGCACGATCGCCTAGACCTAGCACCACGCGTAAAACAAGCTGCTACATATCTTTGATCCCACAGCCGAAGTGTATTTGAATATTATTTGTGACCTAAACCTCCTAAAAAATCTCTCCCCCCCCCCCCCCCCCCCCCTCTTGCTCTCCCTTACTCAAACGCCCCACCAAATATCGAAATCCGCCACATTAATAATAACTTCACGCACAGGATATCACCTCATTATCTTTCGAGAGCCATCCATGCCGAGGTGTGCCCCCCCCCCCCCCGCCTCGAACGCCCCCTCCTTCCCCATCACCCGCACCATCGCCTAGACCTAGCACCACACGTATAACAAACCCCTCACCTAAAGCCCTTCCTCCCCCCCCCCCCCCCCCTTCAACGCCCCCTTTTTTCCGACCACCTGCACGATCGCCTAGACCTAGCACCACGCGTAAAACAAGCTGCTACATATCTTTGATCTCACAGCCGAAGTGTATTTGAATATTAATTGTGACCTAAACCTCCCAAACCCCCCCCCCCCCCCCCCCCTCCCCCCCCCCTCTTGCTCTCCCTTACTCAAGCGCCCCACCAAATATCGAAATCCGCCACATTAATAAACACTTCACGCACAGGATATCACCTCATTATTTTTCGAGAGCCATCCATGCCGCTGTGTTCCCCCCCCCCCCCCCGCCTCGAACGCCCCCTATTTCCCCATCACCCGCACCATCGCCTAGACCTAGCACCACACGTATAACAAACCCCTCACCTAAAGCCCTTCCTCCCCCCCCCCGCCCCCCCCCCCGCCCCCACACCCCCCACCTCCCCCCCAACCCATCCCAACCCCACCCCCTCGAACACTCCACCCTCTCTTTACTCACTGATTGTACGACTTACCCCAGGATATACATGATAAACTGATGTATTATTTCCAAAACCGTCACATTTATCCCCTCAAAATAATGTATAGTTTCCAGGCACATATTGAGCTGCCCCCCCCGCCCCCCTTCCCCCCCCGCCCCCAATAATATACTGATGCCAAAACCGTCAGATTTATCCCCTCGAAAGGATTTATAGCTTACATGCACAAATTGCGCCCTTCCCCCCCCCCCCCCCCCTCCTCCAAACCCGCTCGCTTTTGATCAAAACCAGGCCCCCACGTCCTTCAAAACTCCGCCCCACCCCCTCACCGGTTATTCGACTTACAAGATTCACTTGATCAAAGGTTACATTTCCCTTCACAGCTGTCAGATTTTGTCCCCCTCAGAAACGGGTTTTATAGTTTCCGCGCACAGACTGAATAAAATCATCCTGTTGACCCTGATAGCTACACTGTAGTTGTAAGGGGAGTCGCCGACCTATATCCTTAATGAGGACACACAACTCGTAATACGCGCGATCGGAGTATCACACACAGCTTGCAAAGATGAGTTTCGACGAAATCTTCGATCTCCTAGCTGGAGCGTATTTTCATTTTTTATAATATACATATTCGGCAGATGAGTCAGTTCACGTCTATCGTATCTGGTTCGTGCTGTGATACGTGGAAAAAAAGGACGGTTTGCTGAATTATTTCATATCTGTATGTTCTGCACGATTGTATCTGGTTTGTGTTTTGATACGGGGGAAAAAAAAAACTATGAGTTGGGCTGCTTCATGTCTGCTGCTGTGCTGTGTCTGCTGTTAGCGGGGGGGTTGGATATTGATATGCCAATTGCACAAAGTCTATTAACCCCTTTAGAGCCCCTGAAACCCTCCCTATACTAAATCCAAGTAATTTAGTCCCCAAAAACGGGTTTCCAGTTGTAAAGGGGTTAATAGCGTCGGTCTCCGTGGTAAACGTGATCTTTGGCTAAAACGGGTTTCTATAGCATTCAGTACTCCTTGAAATCTGCCGGCACAGGGGGGAAGCGTGTACGGCCGAGTCAGTACACACAATGGTTGAAATATCACCGTCGGGTCATGTGGGAATGTACTTGGGAACGGGGCGCTATATGTACGACACCCTCGGCTGCCTCCCTCAGCACGGCAGTATCATGGTATTAGAAATGTGCGGAAATGGCAGCTGTACTTGGCATGACTAGGGTCTGGTGGCTTGTTTAGGAGGGGGGGGGGGGAGTGGCTCACTTCGTTTCGCGTCATTTGACTGTTGTAAACATGATACATCAACATGTAGCCTTGGCTCAAAAGTAAAAGCTAGAGTGCAGTGATCAAGTTTCGAGAAAAGGTTCAAAACAGTTCCCACAATGGGTAAGCAAGGACAGGAAGTAAACCGATACTTGTACACAACGCACATATAAACCACAACTGTTGTGGTTACAATTTTAAATGTCATTTTGCTTCGAACGCGTAAATTCTGGGCGTAAAAAGATACATACTGTAGTTGCGTTAGTTCGTTTTCGCTCTTTTAAGCCCAGTCGCGACGAAGTCAGGACTAATTCCAGTTGGCCCTGTATAAAACCGGTACGCACCTCCTGCGGCGGGGACGTCAACATCCATCGCTTCCAAGGCTCCCTCAGGAATGGGGTCGTCAATATCCGCATCCTCCTGGTGCTCCATAAGCCAGTTAATGGCATGCTCCATGTCGCTGCCTTGCCCAAACATCAGGCCTTTCTTTGCTCGAACTTCAGCGAAGCCCATCTCCATCAGCTGAAGATACAGAAACACGATAGAAATTGAGGGAGCGGGGGGGCATATAAGGGAGACGGCGACAGGCAGAGAGAGAGAGACGCGCACACGAACATGTGCCAGCAAGGTGAGCATGAGTGGGATGAGTATGTTCGGCGTTGTGGACGGGGTTCAGTTCAGTCCCGGAGCACGCTTGATCCTGTGACCATGGACTGACCCACCGGAGCCGTGCTTGATGGCCACAACCACACTGCAGAATCACAACACACGCCGAAAACACATTGTACCTTTTCATCGCCAGCGTGGCGAAAGCCATACGCTTCGGCTCGCCCACCGACGCTCGAATATAATGCACGTACCTGAGAAACCAAAGAAGGGTCCGCCGCGCGCCGCGGCCTTACGCCTCCGCCAAGCGCACCACCATTAGCACCTCCACCGCCACCGCCGCCGCCACCACCACCAGCGGGGGCAGCGGGAGGATCGACGTCCATGGCCCCCGAAGGAGTGGCAGAAGAGGAGGCGGTGGCGGCCGGGGGAGCAGCGTCGGCCGGTCCCGCCGCCGCGAGGATCTTGGCGTTACGCCTGTTGAACCCAGCATTGTCGTTGTCGTTAGCGAATAAAAAACCAAGCAAGCAATTCCGTGGAAGAGGTCGGGTTGCGTTGGGAGGGGGGGGGGGAGGGGGGGGAGGGGAAGCGGTTGACGCGAAGGCGGCACCTGTAACTTAGTACAAAAATATCAGGCGAGAGAAGGGACAAGAGAAACAATCCTCATATTCAGCGTACCAGGTACGGTATATACCCACTGTAGTACTGAGCCCGAGTCTGTGCAAAGTCCAGGCACAACAACGCTGGACAGGGGAGGGGGGGGGGGGGCACGAGAGACCCGTCTTGCGTCTTGGATAGCATTAACATAATCAGTAGCCCCTGTGGGATATCATGGGGATTTTTTTTTTATTTAGCTGTTTTCTTATATTAATAGTATTTTTTTGTTCGCTTGCCTGGCCACCTCCGGGTCCGGTTTAGCCCCCGAGCCGGTCGAAACCTCTCCCCCGAATCGTGCAAGGCGTCGGGCGCGGGCGTCCGCGGCGCTCAGGGGCTCCGCGCTCGCGCCGCCCCCGAGAGAAACGCCTTGGCCCCCGAACGCCTGGACCACCTTGGCCTTGTGTAAAACTACCTGAAGGGTGGGGTGGGGTGGGGAGGGTGGACGTAGGAGTGTTGAGGGGGAGGGGGAGAGGTGGGGAGTGGGTGGAGTGGAGATGATAGGGGTTGGATGAGTGTGGGTGGAGTGGAAAATACTGCGAGGGGCTGGGAGGATAATGCGAGGGGCTGGGGGTGGCGATACGAGGAGGTAGAGGGCGGAGCGCGGAATAACAGGAGAGAGAAAGGGGGGAGGGGGGCTTGCGCAGAGCAGCTCGTGAGATTGTGCACGACTCGGTCGCTAGTGTACTCCATACAGCTAAAATTTGACATTAGGAAGATAGCAAGAGAGCGCCATGTGTCATGGGCAGCTACGAGTTACGAGACGGCACAAGCGATAGGCGGTCTCTCTCGTCGCTCAACCCCCCAACCCAACTACCCTACGAAAGTTTTTCGTTTTCGCACCTTCTGAGCGATCTCGTTGATATTCGGCCCGCGGGTCTCGTCGACCTGGGCCCCCTCCAGGTAAAAGCGAAAGGTGGGGAAACCCGTAATCGAGAGCGACTGCATCAGCTCCTGGTGGTTGTCTTGCACCAGCTGCCCGTTTTTCGTACAGGATAAAACGACACACGCCTCGGTCAGAACCATACAAAAGCAGTGCACTGCTGATGCTGTGGTGCTATGGCATGCGATATATACAGGACACGACGCGTTTCGCCTTGATCAGATATACCAGGTACAGAGCAGTGCATCGCTATCGTACTCTTGTTGCTGCTGCACAACAGCACGGGACACCAACTAACTCCTATACATAAGAACTCGCGCTTTTGGGGGGGTGAAACTACTCGGAGTCAGCGTAGATATGGCAGTCGTAGCATCACACACAGTTTCGCACATTTCATCTGTGTACAAGGTGTTGATCGGCGCCCAAACGAACCAAACCAAACCAGATAAGCACCTGGGGGGGAAGGTGAAAATGTTTGTCCTGCATGGCCGTAGTGTGTCAGACCATACACCCTCGCATGCCTACAATGCCGAGACGGGGCACGCCTGGTTTTCACCGACATGCAGAGATTGCTTGCAGCAAGTGTGGGGGGGTATAAATTCCCGCCCGGTTCCCAGATGCACGACAACGGCCTCGCGTCGCGATCTGCTAATCCGTACCATCTAAACTACTAGCGTGCGATAATCTTTTCTATAGCGTGCGGCTACCTTACCATCTAAACTAGCGCGCGGTTACCTTTAGGAAGAGAACGTCCGGGTGCTGCGTCGCAAGATGCTCGTACAGGGGAGCCACCTTCTTGCAAGGGCCGCACCACGTTGCCGTGAAGTCCACCTGAGGGCATCATTACAGCAGCATCAGTGAATTGATACACAGGGGAGCAGGTATGTCAGTTGACGGTCTAGTTTTGGCCAGCGAAGGCCTATTTAGACCATACTAGTTTTAGAGTGGGGAGTTGCTTGACAGCTACCGGTCAAAACGTCCACAAGAGCCGCCAACCGACATCTTTGGAGGGGAAGCAACGGCAGTATAGGAGAGAGAGGGTCGCCAAGCGAAGAGAGGGGGCGGAAACGCGTACTGCTGTACTGCTGTTTCTTCTGCGCAACTGCTTCCTCCGGTTTAACGTTGAGGACTCGGCAAACAAGAAGTGGTATCCTTGAGTGCACAACACAAACGCGCTTGTCAGCGCTTCGTATGGGGAGGTCCGTCGTACGTGCAACTGGTGACCTCTACTTGTATCGACACAGGAATCCGATGTACCTGGTGACGTCGTACCAGGTACCTGGCATCATCCCATGTGTCATCTACCGCACGTCTACAGTAAAATATACCGCATACAGTACCTGGTACTGTTGTAAAACTAGGAGGGCAAAGCAAAACCCTTGCTCATTATGCGTACACACCGGCTGCTCGCTAAGTATATAGTCTACGCATGGTCAGCTCGGGAATCTCAGGTGCTGGTGGGATCAGTGCGCCAAGCGGGAGCACGGTACACGTGTTCGTGTTTCGAATAAAAAAACACCAAAAACATCAGTACTTCACCACTGAGTGGACTTTGTCGAACAAGTCGTAAGCTCTACTAGATCGTTTGGGGGGGTCAGACTGCGCCTGGCACACTCTGAACCATCGGCCCCAGCACCTGTGTCAGCAAGAACAACTTGCCAGGTGCGTCTGTCACCTGAGATACGTGCACGATTTTCTGAGCCCGTTCCACGATCCACGACGATGCAGCAGCAGATCAATATCTTAGCGAAATTTACAGATACCTCGCAAGGACGCTTTGAACTCCTCTGTAACAGGTGCGTCTACCTACCCGTCTAACTAACCGTGCGATTAGCTGAGCTCGAATAAAGGCTACCTGGTATCCATGAAGCACCAGCAGAGATATATCGAGATTCTAATTTCTCTGGTCGTCGCCGGCACTTCACTCTCCACAGAATCTAAGGAAATTACTTCAAATTAGTGCCGGCTAAGTGTTGCACTTCTGTGTTCTAGTGTTGTAATACACGACGCTTTGCCGGAAGCCGCCGTGCAAGCGAGTCCACAGGCCCAAGGCTCTCCGAACAAAGAGCCTCGTTTCGTTTTTCTGGGCTTATCATACGCTAGTGTCACACGCGCAAACAACATTTCGCAGCAAGCCATATCAAGTAGCAAAGCGGCGCGCTCCACACGGCATCTAGACGCTGCCTCCAGATGATCCAAAGATCACGACAGAAATAAATAAAGGTAGGCTGTTCTTGTACAGCAGACAGCCTACGATGCACCAAAAAGATGACCGCGGAGCAACGCCTCACCACGACGAGTTTCCCTTTCGATCCCGTCAGCCGGCGGAACTCATCCTCGCCAGAAATCTCCTGCACCATTTGGTCTGCTTTGTTTTTCGCGAAATGGACTGTGTACAGTTCACAGGGCGCGCGTAGAGGTGGGTGTGCACGCAACACGGTGACACCAACTTGCGCGATCACAAAGGAGCGCAAATGTCCTGCTCCCATCGTAAAACCGCCTGCCAAGTGTATGGAGACCCTGTATATCGAGTTTCGAGCGCTCGAGAAACTTTGTGCGCTTGCTCGCGGAAGGTACTCCCTGTCTCTTGCAGTGCAAAGCAGCAAAACATTGCAAGCGTTTGCTTACACACTCAGCGTTGCTGTGGATCGATTGGATCCGGTTGCAAACAGGAGCTGTGGTTGTGTTGAGAAGGACAGCTGCGAGGATTGCTGGCATTACCTTGTCCAAGAAACCCAACAAGACCATCTACAGATCTCTGTAAACGATGTTTCCCACAAGGTCAGTCGAGGAAGCATTGCTAGGGGTCTCACTGTGCCTCAGGTTCACTCTATACCATAGCCACGCATGTTGCGGTCATGTTGCACGAGCGTCACGTAGTGTAGAGCTACATATTCTTACTGTGGTGAGGGAGAGGCAATGGCCAGTTTTTTGTTACGTTTTTTTTGCTGGCAGAACACACCTCCCGCAAGCAACAAGAAAACGCTCTGTTAGGTACTGCACGTGCTGCTTGCTCCCTTGTTTTTGCGACAAAACTACTTGGGATTAGTGAGGATTTCCCAGTACATTGCGACAAGCTCCCTTTTCGTCGTGCCACAAGCCGGAACCTGAATTGCATTGCCGACCACGGCTCCCACCGCGAGCGCTTGGTTCCTCTGTACATCTAAGAGCTTGCCTTTATTTGGTCTTCGCCCGGTGTCTGTATGACATGGTTTGCCGTTTCCGTGCAGGGAGTTATTGCCATGCTCTACCTTTCGTTCGAGTGTACGCATGTGTCATACCCGTAGGAGGATTCAAATTGCAACGGCGGTGCACATCAAGAACTTGCCTCTAATTGGCCTTCGCCCAAGTGTCTGTATAATATGTTTCGCTGTTGCCGTGCAGAAGGCTGTTGTGATGCTCTAGCTTTCGTTCGAGTCTACATATCATACCGAGGCACACAGTGGAACATCAACCGGAGCGTTTGGATGTAAGACTAGGATTCGGCTGCCAGTATATGGAGGGTATACGATTTCGTACACCACGCGCGGTAAGACACGCCTTGCGTCCATGTTTGGAGTGAAGACGGATGAATCTTAACGAGAACGAGCCTCAGTTTGGCCGCAAAGCGATCGTCCACTAGACGCAGAACCGTCACTGCAGTACAGCAGCAACGCTCGCGGAAGTCACTCACGTAGTTGTCTCACTGGAGTCGGCCTTACTCGTAGGCAGGTGTAGGTGCCTTGGGGAGTGAAATCCGTCACTAGCTCGTCGCGCTATAACGCCGAACGTGACAATCTACTGCCCTCAGCGAGCTCGTTCGGTCGGCCACTTTGGTGCGGTCACTATGTTAACTCGATGAAGAGAGCTCAGAAACTCACTGCACCTCCTGCGACTACGAGCTGGGTCAGCCATGATCAGCTTTTTAGTTCGTCCGTTCATCAGCGCACCGTTTTTTCGAATCTTGAGCTGAAAATTTGGCACGCGCTTCATTATAGTCTTCTCGAGGGCTTCATTACTGCATCACTTATTATGTTTTTTTTTTCGTGAGTTGAGGCATATTTGAAAAAAATCGAAATTGGTTTCGGTCTTCACTGACGAAAAAATAAATAAATTAAGTGGTGCAGTAATGAACCCCTCGGGAAGACTACAATGAGGCGCGTGTCAAGTTTCAGTTCAACATTCGAAAAAACGGTGCGCTAATCCCACATTTTCGATTCTTCCCGAAACTGGGGGGAAAGCCGCGAGGGGAAACACGGTAGATGGGAGGAGCGCGAACTTGCTCCTTACGAGATTGGCGTCAGCGAGCAGAGTGTCAATCGGATTTGACGACAAGGCCACTTGGAGGCGCGCGACGTGATCGTGGTTTGCTGCAATGATCCCCTGAAGCTCGTAGATCCGGTGGCTGAGATAGCGTCGACGCTTTACAAAGTTGGCCTTAAGCTTAGCGGTTTTCCCGCGCAGACCCCGGACAGCGGAACGCCTCTGTCGAGCAGACATGTACGTTGCCGCCATGAATTCTGCGCGGGTCATGGGCAAGCCCCACGTGCACTGACGCTTGTACTGTTTCACTTGAGCGCAGTTCAAGTGACCGAGGCTGTTGAGAGATTTCCCTGTTGGGGTGTCGCGGGCGGATGCAAGGGGGCAGGGGGTTTGTGTGAGATCCCCATGCAAATACGAAAGCACTCGGGGGCGCAGGTAGCACAATACCCGCGTACTCGTAGGAGTACATACGAAGAGACAAAAACGCGTACAGCTACGTAGGCGCGCTGCGGTTGAACGCGCACGTAAGCGCTGGTGACTGGCGCGCATACAAGAGCGACTGTGTTGTTCGTGCGTGCTTGCACCAACTTGCACGACAACGAGAGTATGATGGTATCCAGCACGTCAAGCTTACACGACAGCCTACACACAGAAGAGACATCAGAACGCGCACATCCCAACGCACGTGCAGACAGCAGCACGACCACTGCTGTACGAGTATATACGAGCACCAGTCAACTTGCAAACGACTCGTACGAGAAAAAACGAAGAATATATGCTCGTACGTGGGTTGGCGTACAGCAGTACATAGGTACCAATATAGGCGGAATTATAATGACCGTGTTGATTTCACTATTATAGACAAACGATCCTCGCATTCCATGCCATACTGGTCCAATACTCGTACATGTAGGTACTGTACGAAAAAAAAACACAGCATCAAAGTCAAAAATATCGCGATTCAAAATTTGATATCTGCGAACACACAAAGCTTGCCGGACTTGCCTGGTGGAAGCACTGCAATCTCCTCCGCTGGTGTCGACACTAGCAAGCTGTGGACTGTGTCAGCACTGGCGGCTTTGCCTCTCACGCCGTATTGCCAGCTGGCACGCATCGCTAGCCGCGAGAGCCTCCTCACGGGTGTCAAACCGAGCAGATGTCTTCCTAACCGATCGATGCCCTGTCCATGAGGTGAAGTTGAGCGAGAGCTTGTGCTTCCCAGACCCACGCTCAGCGTAATAGCGGACGTCGGACGTCTTCGTCCAGGGGCTGCTGGTGCTCGTACCCGCAGGCGAGCTGGGCGCCATGTTTCTCGCGCTCGTGTGGGTGCTGGAGTGTGCTTGTCGCACGAGATGCGATGTGGGATGGGTTGCTTTTTTTCCAGCTTTTTTTTTATTTTTTATTCCGCCGCATAGAAAAACGGTTATAAAACTTTTTTTTCCCGCTGAAAAAGCTCAATAAACTACTCGAGGAAACAATGCATTGTGCGAACGTGCCCAATCAGCATACAACATAGACGTGCATGACCGCTTTGATTGACTGATCAAGGGAGTATGCTCAGCTTCGGCTACTTCGTCGTCGTTCATGAGGTATGAACAGACGAACTAAAAAGCTGATCATGGCTGGCCCAGCTCGTAGTCATGACCTGCCAATGACCCTGGGAACGACCCTGCTCAGTCTTGTGCGCTCGCGAGTGCTGGCACAGCTCTAGCGGTGCGACTGCCCGATCCTCTACACCCTTGTACCTGAATTTCGTTTTTTTCCAAAAATTTAGAGGCAAGTTTTTTCGGCATTGATTTTTTTGGGTTTTTCCCGAAATATTTTCGGGAAAAACCAAACTGTCGGTACAAACCGAAGTAATCTTTTCGTTAAGAACGAGCCATATGTATGTGAAGTGATTTCCACACTTCGGATCGCTACGTACAGCAGTAGTTTTTTGTATTATCAAAAGGAGGCGTGACCGCACCGGGGTGGCCGATTCTGTCACCCTCCCCCTCCCTGTCGCGCATGCCAGGCGAAAAGGTTTGGTGACTGGTGTACGGCATAACGACCACGGGTACCCTCCCTCCTCGCCCCCCCTCACCCCCCCCCCCCCCCTACGCCTCCTGACCCGACATGCTCTGTCCTGGCATTTTATAATAGGGATGCAAGGGTCCATGGTCCTAAAGACTACGGCCGTGCTTGATATATCTACACCCCCCCTCCCCCCTCCCCCCCCCCCCTCCACCGTGTTCCATCCTGCCACGCGCCATCCAAATCCCACACTGATGCAGGAGCGAATACGACCGTGGGGTGAACACCTTCTCCCCAGAGGGTCGTCTTTTCCAGGTATACATTCAAACCCTCATATTGGAAACCCTAGATTTGCCTCCATTTCCCCTCTTCCCCTTTACGCAAATCCAATCGCTAGTGGCCCAAGCATCGATACAATTTTTGGCCCCGCTCGACTTGGTTCAGTTCGAATCTATTCGGTGCGGTTGGGTTGTGTTCACATGGATTCGGCTCGGTTGGGTTATGTTGTCATCGATTCGGTTCGGTTCCGTCCGGTTCGGTTCGGTTCGGTTCGGTTCGGTTCGGTTCGGTTCGGTTCGGTTCGGTTCGGTTCGGTTCGGTTCGGTTCGGTTCGGTTCGATTCGGTTCTGTTCGGTTCGATTCAGTGCTGTTAGGTTATGTTGTCATCGGTTTGGTTCGTCTTTTGGTTTTTTGTTTTCCATTTCTCTCCATTCCGTTGTTTGTTTTTGCGTTTGTTGCGCGTGCCGGTGGCCCCTCGTCGATGGCTTCCGCCCTCCACTCGCTTGGTTCTGCCTGCTGTTGTACCCTGTTGTTCCCGTAAACCGGCTCATCTCCTCGCTCTATTACGCTGTGCCGGTAGACGAGTTCAACAGTAAAAACACCCTCCTATCGCAAGGAGACGGGGGTCGTGAGGGGCTCACGACCCTCTAATTGTAGAACCGCAGGACTCTTTCCTGTTGTGTTTGATGTGTGTGCGGCCACATTGACAACAACCAGTTATAACTACGCATATCGTACACAGGTGGAGTACGCGATCGAGGCGATCAAGCTGGGATCAACGGCGGTGGGCATCCAGACAAAGGAAGGGGTGGTTCTCGCTGTGGAGAAGCGACTCACGTCGCCCCTATTGGAGCCCAGCAGCGTCGAGAAGGTGGGGAGGGAAGGGGGGGGGGGGGGGGGGGCAGGTTACTATGGTGCTGCGGACTGGTTGATTGCTTCTTCGTTCGGGACTTATCAAAGTTTTTTTGGTTGAATAAGGGTGTTGGGGTGACATGGGCAGACTATTTTGGTGCTGTTGACTCCTTGCGTGCTTTCCTTTCGGGGCATAATTTTTGGCTGGAGTATTTGATCAGTAAGTGCATGGATGAGCTGGTTGATAGCTTGTTAATTAGTTGGTTAATTGAGGGGTGGTTGATGAATGGTGGATTATACTGATTGACCAATTTAATTATTGATGCTTAGTTGGCGAGTTGATGCCCCCCCTTCCCCCCCTCTCCCCCTGGCCGGTGGTTCTTGTCCCTGGCAACAACCTGTCCCTGGCATTTATCAATCCAGATCATGGAAGTTGACACCCACATCGGCGCGGCGATGAGCGGCTTGATTGCGGACGCCCGGACACTAGTGGACCACGCGAGGGTAGAAGCGCAGAACCACCGATTCACCTACGACGAACCCATGCGCGTGGAGGCTCTGACGCAAGCGGTCTGTGACCTGGCCCTCAGCTTTGGAGAGGTGAGCGGAGAGGATGGAGCGCGTGGGGAGTAAGGTGTTTGGGCGGGGGGCGGAGGGGGGGGAGGATGGGAGGAGGCGGGGGGGTTCGCAGTCGTTTGTTCGCTTGCCTTGGTCGTTTGGCCATGGACCACGCGTCCCTTTCGATACGGAGCGATGTTCCGGCTCCTAATAGAGACACCTCCAACGTTTGAGCGCTCAATACGTTGTTTTCATATGTTATATTTATATTTGCTGATTTGGGTAGAGGGCAGGAGATGACGGTGAGGGGGGCGGGGGGGGGGGGGGGGGAGGAGGGGACAACTACGATAGCGACAGCGACGACGCCGACAACGATGATGACGAATGAACATTGAAGAAACAAGGATGGTCATATGTATATATATATATATATTCCCTTACCGTTCTGTTTGGAAGTATTATTCGTCCAAGTATGAAGTAGTTGACCAAGGTTTGGGTAGATCGTCGGAGTACCAATACCAGCGATTCAGGCCCTTGTACCCTGGGTACTCGAATACTCAGTAATCTCCGCTCCTCGTACCCTTAGGACTCGCGAGTACTCAGTCATTTCAGCCTCTGATACTGTCAGGATTCGTAAGCTCTTACTCTTGTGACCTGAGCCACCAAAATGGCTGGTAGTCGCGCGTCAATGACGGCGTACTGATGACTGGTACAAGGTACTCTGATGACCTTTTTAAATCTTGTGTCTTCCTTCTTCCAAACGTTGTCCTCGTTCGTCGCGATCTAGAATATGTTCCATCAAAGACAGGACGGTAAGCTCAAAGTCGAACTCGAACTCATAACATGCAGTAGCAGGGGACTCCCAATAGTGCCACCAATATGTGCCAGCCCAATATACCGGCACTATTCAGGGCACCGGCACTATCGAACATATTATTACTATAGGGAAGCCAGTCGTGCCAAGCGTTTTCACCGGCACTAATGGGGCGGGGGGGGGGGGGGCGCTGTATGGTGCAGCATATAGTCTAGACGAGCGCAGATCTCAAGGCCAGTATCGCTGAAGCACCCGAGCCAGAGGTGATCAACCACGTGACACACTCATGAGAAATATGCTTATACAGCAGTTTTGGTCCCTCTGCAGGGCCGGCTGGGTAGTGCCGGTTGCCCGCTAAAGTGCCTGTGAAGTTGCTTGGAACGGATGGAAGCAACCAATAGTGGCCGTACGTGGAGTAGTGCCGGTTGTCGGTATAATGCCGGCACTTCCCTCTACAGTGCACATACAGGCACTATAGAGGGGCCACTACTGCTGTGCTTTGAAGTATGTATCGGCATTATGCCTTTTTGAGACATTGCTATGATATGTGTAAGCGTGTCATACATCGTATGCTACACCATCGGCCCTCTCGCAAGAAAAAGCTCCAAATATAAACTCAAAATTGGGAGCGTTTATACTAACGTTAATGTGAAACACAACCTTTTCAATATACGACATCTAGCTGGGGCAATATCCCGTTTCTTGTGAGCGAGTCGGTACTGACTAAATACTTGATTATTATGATAGTATGTGCACAATCGCACCTGTGCGCACCTATAGACTAATTCAGCAGCCTACAAAAATTGGTCGTGAGGTTGTTCATTGGGGGGAGGACGGCGGGGGGTATACTCAATTTGTGCATGGCCGTAGGGGGGGGGGGGGGGGGGGGTGGGGGGGGTATACATATTTTTGCAATGTTCCCTTGGAGATGTGGTTAGGATGAAAACCCGGGGGGTGTCGCAAGTTGAAAAAGGGGAGCACAAGCGTTCCTATGATATGGGCTGTATGCTGTATTTTACAAGGTTCCCATTGAGGAGGTTCCCATTAAGGGAATAGTTGGTGGAATTCCGGCGGTGTCGCAGGTTGAAAAGGGCGAGCACGTGCGTTCCTATGAGCTATATACCAGGTACCAGGTATAACGTTTAAAAAAAAAAACTCTTGAAAACCAAAGAAACAGCAATTAGCCACCACACCACGCAAGTAACCGGGCGAAGCTACACCGACCAGCCGAAACAAGTTAATGGTTTAATTTTTTTCGATACCGAGCAAAAAAACTTGCACGGTTCTCTTGGCTGGCTGGCAGGGAGTTCTAAGACTATGAGCCGTCCTTTTGGGGTGGCGCTTCTCATGGCGGGGTGGGACGACCAAATGATACTTCGTACGACCGCCGCTCCCCATTCGGAAAAAATCGCTAAACCGTATATGATTATGCGTACTTCCTCTGTAAAATGTCTATAAGTAACGTATATCGACAGCGTGCCTTTTCTTGTAATGCTGCTATGATATGTTTGTATCACCTACAAGCTTCCCCCTCCGGATGTGGTTGCCTTGAAATACCGGGAGTGTCACACGTTGAAAAGGGAGGGGACAAAATAATAAGCAAGTGACGCCGACCAGCCCAGACGATTTTACAGCGTAGTCTATCATATCGTATGATACATGGTATTTTGTGACGTGATACCGACCTCCTACCTGCTTGCTTCTTGTGGATGGCAGGGAGGGGGTTCTAAGACGATGAGCCGACCTTTCGGGGTGGCGCTTCTCATGGCGGGATACGACGACAGGGGAGCACAGGTAGGCCTTTGTTTTTAGGGGGAGGGGGGCGCGCAGAGCAGCAGCAGCTCTGGAGGAGGCGTTTTGCTGTTGTCTTGCTCGCAGGCAAACGTTGGTTACCCGACAACATGGTTTGTCGTCAAAAGCTGCCAGATGCACCCAGCTGCGATGCGGTGGTGTTTGTAGGACATCGAATTTGGTTGGGTCAGGTTAGGCAGAAGAACGTGTGATAGTTGTATTGGAACCGACGACCCGTCACATTCCGAGGCCATCCCAACCCCCGAAAAAAACGGTTAGAACTGCCGTTTCGGCCTGGTTTTGCTCCTTTTTGGTGGGTTGCGTTTGGCCTTGGGCAAAGACGCATCGTAGGTTCCAATACTTTTTTGTTTTGATTCCCAACCCAATGGAATTTGGTACACCCCTCAAACACCGTACTGTTGTTGCTGTGGGTCATGAGTGGAGCGGTAACTATTTATTTCATGTTTTGAAATGGTAATTTCCAAGTAATACACTGCCCGTCAAGGAGGAGTTTAGGTGACTAACGAGGACCGTTCCACGGAAACGTGCGTCCATACAAATTATTGCCGGACGACCATCAAGCAACCCCCCCCCCACCCCCCCTCTCATCCTGCCTCCGCGTCTGCCCCTCCCCACCCTCTGTAACCTTCCCCTCAACCACGTCCGCTCGCAATTCAACGCGACTCGAACGAACGGCACTCCCCTTGAGCAGCTGTTTTTCAGCGACCCGTCGGGCATGTTCGTACGGTACAAGTGCAAAGCTATCGGGTCAGGTAGCGAGGGGGCGCAGAGCACCCTTCAGGAGGGCTACAGCGACTCGCTCACGCTGGCGGAGGCAGAAGCGTTGGCGGTTTCCACCCTCAAACAGGTGAGGGGGTTGGAATGGGAGACAAATCAACAAGGTAACCGCTTGGGGACGTAAGTGCTGTGTGAACGACGAAAACCAACGACGAGCGGAAATCGCGAGAGCGTGAGATTAGCAACGAAAAAAAACGATGAAACTCGACCGAGCAGTGGGAATGCTAAACCCTCTGCGCGGTAAAAATAAAGGCACGTACACCGGGGGGGGGAGAAGGGACGGCACCTGTGACCACGGCTTGTCCAGAAGGTCGCTGAGGGTGAAGCCTCGACCGAGTTGAGCTGGACGGTAAAAGTGATTCAAAAAGAAAACATCGATAGCAGCTCACGTACCAGAGATAATTAAATGACGACAATGGCGATCTTAGCATACGTACGTCTTGATGCCTTAAGTTAACTCAATAGTATACTTGGTATAATGTACCTGTAGTGTTTTTGCAGTGTAGTTTACAGAGTAAATTGGATGAGACGGGCTGACGGACGGACGGACGGACACATTTGGACTTTCCGCCATGGAGAACTCCAGTAAACTTGGGGGATTGAAGTAGCGGGTTGGAGTGCGCGGGAAGTCACCCCTTTTGGGACTTCTTAGAGATAAAATGGCGGTTGCAGCATCAAGCACACATGGCTACGAGTAGGCTTGTATTCGTTTTTGTATTGTTCTTTTCTTTTCTTTTCTTTTTTATGCATTTTGCTTCAATAGATAAGATCATTAAAAGGTAAGGTGTACAATATGTACCACGTTTCCCCCCGCATTTATGCTGGTAATGCTACGTTTTTAGGTGATGGAGGAGAAGATCAACCCAGACAACGTGGAGGTAGCGAGCGTCACTGAGAAGGGGTACCAGGTCTACACGTCCGAGAAGCTAACAGAAGTTCTCCAGAGGTTGTGAAACCATTCAACGCGGAGAGGGAGTTATGGGGGGGGGGAGAGGGAGTGGAGTTGGGAGCGGGGTGGGCGGGAGATCGGGGGGGGGGGGGGGGGGGGGGGGGGAATGATCATGAAGGGTGCGGAATGACCCGTAAACGGCCGGAACGTTAATCGAATTTGTCGGGCAGAGGTGTCACTGTTGTGATGCGAAGGCGCGCAGAGTGAGAGAGACTTGTCGGTTCCCTCTCGTTCTCCCCCCCTCAAGTGTGCTCTCGACCTCCGATAAGAGGAGTTGGTTGCCTCTTGCCTGGAAAAAAACAACGCGTTTTTTGTCGGTGGTGGTATTCGGTCATTGGTACGCCTTGCCATAACCAGTAGACTTGAGGGGATGTATCTGGGCAAGGATCAGCATCAGAAATATCAGAGGTGAAGTCTTTAGTAGCGACAAGATCGTTAGCGGCTGTACGATCGACGGCATAGTTGACAGCGAGATAATCGTGAGACAGAACGCGCCGTGATAGAGTCGTGAGAGTTGAAAAATCGTCAGCGAAAATATAATGAGATATCCTGTGTGACTATATCGCTCTCGATTGAACACCAGGTCGCTTCTTGCTGCCACAATAGTCCTGGGTGCTAATACCATCATTGGAGTACGTACCAGCTGTTATATTACATACCGGGGCGTAGGCGGGTGCAACCATCATGCATGGAACTGCAGCAGGCGGGACTTGTTGGGGGTCGTGCGACAATCCCGCCCCGTGTCGAGTTATTTTGTTCGAGAATTGCGAAAATCTCGCCCCGTGTCAAGTTGTTTTGTTCAGGAATTGCGAAAATCCCGCCCATGGCAGGTTTGTGCTTTTCGGGAATTTTGAACGCGGAAAAAATCGGCGAATTGTTTTGTTGTTATTTTCTCCCGTCTCCGTAACTGATGAGGCCTCGTTATTAATGGTGAAAATTCTTCGCCAGCGACGACCCCACCATTGCTATGCATACGAAACCCCCATGGGCGTGCTGTGCTCTTTTTCTCTTGAGTGTAATGTCTTTTGCTCTTGAGCGTGATGCTTTTTTTCTGTTGAGCGTGACATCTTTCTATTCACCGTGCGTGATGCCCTTTCTCTCTCGTAAGCGAGCGTTTTCTTTTCTGTGACGAAGCTCACGATACAAAGAAAAATTACGCAGAATGATCCCGCTATGATGCTGCTTGTTGTGTGCAAGCCGTCTCCAAACAGCTCTATATATGGTATGTAACTGGGTGCGTGGAGACATGTAGTTCTCTGGGAAATTGTCGCTCCAGGCATATTATTTCAAGCTGATTCGCTGATTTCTGCCACGACGAAAATTCGGTGCGCCGCCTTACGTCCGTAACAACTGTATCTGGCTCTTATCTACCACAGAGCTTTCATCTACACTGCTGTATGTTCTGGATGCCAACGGACAGACAGGTGGAAATGACGGTTTGATGCGAAGGACAAACACATGGTGTAACCGTGATGGCTCCTCACCGGGTTTCCCGTTAAATTGTTCTCTTTTTCCTCTTGGGTTGGGGCTGTTGGCTGCTGTTGGTAGTCGAACCGATCGGCATGTTGCAAGGAGGGCTGGTGAACAACGCGGCGCGAAACACCAGTTGAAGAACAAGAGGCTGCTACCTATATATACGTACAACGTAGTACATAATAAGCAGGCGGACTGCCTGTGGCACAAGCAGTAACTGGCCGGAAGCTAAAATTCGAGCCGCCTATCCATTTATCTACGCAGGCCTCGCAAAGAAACATATAGGATGCGGTATGGAGCGCATGAAAAAATGTGTCTACGGCGTGTGGTACCAGTACTCTTGAAGAAGGTATTTTTGATTAAACGCCCTAAAAGCTACTAATCATAATAACACATAATAACCCTAACGCCAACCCGAGCTGTATGGAAGTTGTTATCCGGAAAAAATCCGGCAAAATGGTGTGTTCGGGAAAGGATGTCGACCATATCGTAATGCGTACGTATTTTATAAAAATATTTCAAGGACGTCAGCCGTGAGTTCGACGAATTTCGGGTCAAAACTCATCTTTGCAAGCTGCGTTGTTGGTACTTGTAATATACTATGTGGGTGAGTTTTTTCATAATGGGAGGGGTCGTATTGTTCTGTTAAAAAACACACATATATATACTATTAATAGTATAGACTATCTACATATTTATAAAAAATACTCCGAGTATATTCAAGGACGTATTTGTTTTGGCCATTCTCATGACAAAATAAATACTATTACGGGGGACCATAGTAAATAGGACCTACGGTACACACAAAAACCAATATATTTCCCTATTTTGACTAACAATATTTGGTCCTATTTACTATGGTCCCCCGTAATACCATGCAATTATTTATGGGCCCCGCGTATACTTTTTACAGTGTAAAGGTCACAGGTTAATCTTTGGATAAAACGCAAAACTGATCCTACTCTCTAGTTCCAAGTGTGCTGCCCTCAAAAACGTGCTTATGTTAAGGACTTTAGTGGGGTGTTAGTCCGTTTGACCACTTGCAACTGGTTAACCAATAGCTTACCCAAACTAAGCCTTATAACACTCTCCTCCCCCCCTGAAACGGCGGGATAGCAGGTCGGCCGGATATACGGCGGACCTCTGTCAATATCCAAGCCGTTTCATTTCCTGGGTATACCGGGGAGAGTATTTTTCAAGTTCGCCATGGGGAAATCTGAAAAAGTTTATTATGGTGGATGTGGGGATCGAACCCACGACCCAAAAACCCATGGTCTGTCGACGACGCCATTTGTTATGGTTCACCAGGTATGCCATAAGTAAGAACGGTAAAAGGTTAAATGGAAAACCTGTCGCTACTAATAATAGAGTGTAAACTTGTGCGCATACTCTAATTCCAAGCAAGGTATTAGACTACACGTGTAGACGAAAAATGGAGGTGCGATTTCAGTTGTAACGGGATTGATTGAGAAGACAAGAGTACAATCGCATCACATTGATCAATATATTTTCCGTCTTGCATCAGGTAGAGGGTAGATACTATACTAGAGTATGTTTGTTCATCCGGCATAACATCAGATTAATGAAAATCCGACACATACATGTAAAAACAAATACAGACAATATCTTCCGAAGAGACTGCAGGGAGATGGGGGGAGGGTATGCCGGTGTAGTCATTCATGGCTGCAGTCCGTAGGACCATAGACCATGGCACCCCTGCAATGTTGGGATACAGGGCGTCGTGTCTCGGGCCCCTACCATGTCGGGAAGGACCACGTCGTCATTTTCACCGACCAGGGAGGGTAATCACTGCCATGCATGCATGTGGCCGTAGTATATCGGGCCTTAGACCCTCGCATCTCTACAGCGCCAGGATGGAGCACGCGTCGGGTTTTCACCGAACAGGCAGGCATTGCGTGCACCAAGCTCCTAGTGCGTCGTTATAAGTTCAAAGTGGAGTGAAAAGTTGAAAGTGGAGTGTAAACTTGTGTGTATACTCTAATTCGAAGGTATCACGTGCAGACGAAAAGTGGAGGTGCGATTTTAATTGTGACGGGGATTGAGAAGACAAGAGTACAATCGCATCACATAGATCAATATAATATCCCGATTTGCATCAGGTGGAGGGTAGTTACTATAATTAGAGTGTTCATCCGGCATACCATCAGATTAATGAAAAAATCGGACATACATGTGGGTAAAAACAAATACAGAATCTCCCGAAGAAATTGCAGGGGGGTGGGGGTAGGGTATGTATGCGTTATGGTATTCCCCTGGAAGCCCCACAAGGCGTAAGATATGGGATACGGCTGGGTATGAAAGGGTTTCACACGTGCTTTTGAAGGCATGCGCGTATAGGGAAAAAGGGGATGACGATTTTGCCTCGCGGAATTGAACGCTCTTCAGCTCGTCCGTGGTGAGCAAGAGCTTATCTAGTGCAAGTGTGAGTGACCAACGTAGAACCTGCCTAGTTAGTAGAGAAATCTGCAAAAAAAGGGTGGCCTGTGTCTGTAACAGCCCCTTAATATTTTTTTATAAAAATATTTCAAGGACGTCAGCCGTGAGTTCGACGAGTTTCGGGTCAATACTCATCTTTGCAAGCTGCGTTGTTGGTACTTGCAATATACTAAGTGGGTTGCGGGTTTTTTCTTAATGGGAGGGATCTTATTATTTTGCTTAAATATATATAGTCAATATAAATAAATTATTATACATGGCGTCGACGGCAGGACTCATTCATGGCGGCAGTCCGTAGGACCATAGACCATGATAACACCCCTGCAATGTCGGGATGGAGCGCGTTGGGTCTCGGGCCCCTACCATGTCGGGACGGACCACGTCGTCGTTTTCACCGACCAGCGGGGGGGGTTCATTGCCAATGCATGCATGCGGCCGTAGTCTATCGGGCCGAAGACCCGCGCATCTCTACAACACCGGGATGGAGCACGCGTCGGGTTTTCACCGACTAGGCAGACATGGCGTGCACCAAGCGATTAGCGTCGTGATATGTTCAGCGAGTCGCATGACGAGGGGCGGAGGAGGGGAAATATTTTCACTATCTATCACGCATGGTCGTAGTCTTCAGACCGTAGACCCGCGCATTCCTATAATGCCAGGACGGAGGACGGGGAGGGCATAAATGTTTCATGTCGTCTAGACGTCGTACTCTAAGGGGTGTGGTGTGAACATAGTGCAGCACTCCTCGTGGTGTATGTACGCTAGTGGTAGTTAGAAAAGTGCCTCATGCACTACAATAACATTTTTAGGAGTAGTTGTATGGTTGTCTTTTTACTTGAACCCCTTTTTTTTCTGTTCCGCCCCCCCTTGCTTCCTCCTCGCATACCTACCTATCGAGCGACCACGCCAGAAAACAAATTACCGGTATAAATTACTTATGCGCATTCAAAGCTGTCATCCATATGCAAAAAAACTATACGCACAACAAGGCACGGAAGTCCGGCTCACACCAACAAGACTTAAGTGGGTCATAGTAGGATGCAGCTGGACCTTCATGCCACTCGCCGAACCCCTCACGCCGCTTCGCACTTCGCACGCGATGTCTGCCTGGTCGGTGAAAGGCCGATACGTTCTCCATCCCGGCATTATGTGTTACGATCGAGACGAAAATAAACCTCAAGTTAGTTGACTACGCGACGACGACTGATGATGACGTCTATACCTTTTTTTTTCACGATTCATTATAGGGCTGCAAAGAAAGGTCCATACGGCCATTATACCATGCTGAAAAACGAGTAACCCTTCCCCCTCCCCTGCCCCCGACTATGTTGATATTTACAAGGAGTTGCACAGGGATTTCCACTATCATCCAGTCTCTTCAAGGTATATATTAATGACATGATAGTCTCAATCAAAGCAGCAAAGCAAGGAGTCACGATGGAGAAAGATGCGGTGTCGGGGTTGATGTTTGCGGATGATTCCGTGGGGATATCAGAAACACCCGAAGGATTGCAGAAACAGGTAGAGAAAGCACTATTAATAGATAGAGTACACGAGGAAATGGAGAGTGACAGCCAACGTGAAAGCATGCGCAGTAAGTAGTTGTACGTAACGAAGATAAGGTGAATCCGGTCAATTTCAAATGGAAGTGGGGAGAAGATGAACTACCGATCGTAGACCAGTATACGTACCTTGGCGTAGAGATCTCAAAGGACTGCTCTTGGGATGCACACATAGTGAAAGTAATAGGAAAGGCGAAGGCAAGATGGATGCGATCCTAACAGAGCCGCACCTTGACACTAGGATTAAAATATGTATTCTGATTAATGTGATCGTAGCAAAGCTAGAGTATGCAGGAGAAGTATGGGAAGAGAACGCGAAGTTCGTAAAAAAACTGGAAACAGCAGTGCAGGTGACAGCAGCTAAAAAGACACTAGGATGCTCAAGTTCGACGAGTAATAAGCAGTGTTAAGAGCAGAACTAGGAATGTACCCACTTAAAACAAATAGAGACGTAAGAAAGTTGAACTGACAAAAAAAGTAAATAATGTTCCAGAAAAGAGGTTGCCAAACATCATAGTTGATAGGGCTGTATGGGAGAGAATAACACAAGGGCGAGCTGGAATAAGATGGGATAACGTAGACGAGAAAATATGGAAGGATTTAGGCGGAGACCACAAGGAGGTATACTGTCTATTATAGAGAAGTTTGGCAGGAATAAGACAGAATTAAAATAAATAAAAGAAGAAAAGGAAGGGCTAGTGCTAATACATGAGGTGATAGAGGAGAAGCACTTAGAGGTATTCGGGGAGTTGAGGGAAGACATTGGAAGACATCGGAAGGAAAACGTATCTGCACGGCCCAATGGACTACGCGAAAAATCTGAAACTGCGATTTCGTGTAGGGGACCAGGACCTACCAGAAAGAAGAAAGAGATACACCAGTAGTCGGGAGGAGGAAGACGTGGCTACAAATATGTGCCCGTGTGGCACAGCAATAGAGAGTAGGTCTCACATAGTAGGAGAACGTAAAATATACAAGGAGGAACGGGATGCGTTAGAGGAGGATATGAGGAAATTTGACGTATGTGACATGGAACAGTTTGGTAGACTAGAGGGTAGCGAGAAAACGATCGCTATCCTAGGAGACAGATGGTGGCCGCAGACGGCGAAACAGGACGGGGATAGGAGTAGCAAACAGTTTCTGTGTAGTATACGGAAGAAGCGTAATGAGCGCCCAAATGTTGGAGGCGTCTCTACTAGGAGTAGGAACGGTGCTCCGTCTCGAAAGGGATGCGTGGTCAAGGGTCAAATGACCAAAGCAAAATCAACAAATCAGAACCCCCTTCCCCCCCCCCGCCCCGCCCCCCGAGATTATCTAGAGGGCGATAGTATCACTTAGTTAGATAACCCGGGATAACCCAAAGGGCGCACAAAACAAGAATCAGACACCACACCCCCCAAAACTTTATTTTAGACCTCTCGGGGGGGGGGGGGGGGTACATGACCCCCCCCCCCAAACGCACCCTAATTTCATATATGAAACAACCCTATACTAAATCCTACATACGTAAGGGGGCAGGGGTTACTGCAATCTACGTAGCCCCTGAGGTCGACGAGATCACGGACTGCGACGCCCTGCGTACCGCGGAAGAGACAGAGAAAGAGAGAGACTGGTCACGATGAGTACAGTTTTCGTGGCGGGGGAAGCCCTCTTACCAACCCCCTTCGATAAGACGGCTTGGCTAGAACGCGTCTGCGGAAAGCGAGTGGATGGCTCGCAGTCCATTGCTGCTGCGGGCATAACTTCGGTGACGGTCCAGGAAAGGATGAGGGCAAGGCCAAGACATGGGTTGTAGAACCCAATACCGGGAAAGCTGCACCTCAGAAACATCCCACCCGTCCTCTCGCGCCCAAGTGAGACTCGCAAAAAAGTGTCATTGCTTTAGGCCTGAAAGCGGCGTCGAAGAGCACGTCATCTACATACACCATGCTGCACCAACGTTCCCCTGAGGCGCCTATTTTGCAACCCTGAAGAGCGGGTGTGGAAGTACTCCATGTCCCACCACGTAGAAGGGAGGCATGCCACTTCGTTGGCTCTGAGCAAAACAGATCCCAACACTGTGAGATTCGAAGACATCTTCGAGGTAAGCGAGGCAGAAGAGGCGGCGGTGGCGAAAAAGCTGCGAGAGGGCAAGAGTAAGGCTGTCAGAGCCCCCATAGCACGCCGTAAGGTCTCACAGCAAGAGGGGGGATCAGATGAGTCCGACGAGTCACACTCAGACGAGTCACACTTAGACGATCGCTCAAGGTTGTCGTAGACTTGTCGCAGAAGAAGTGAGGAGCAAGCACGAAGCAAGCGCTTGAGAAGCAAGATCTTTGTTTTTATTTTTTTAGGCAACTTGGGGGGAAGCTGTCTCCAAGCATCATACTTCCGCAGGCGTCGTCAACCCACAATAGATTATTGCTCCTATGTATCTTTATCTAATATTGGTATTATTATCTCACTCTATCTTTTGATATGCAGAATGTCTACTATTAATACGTGTAGTATAAACCCAAGCACGCAAGCATTATTGGCATTGAGACCAAAATTGAGAGCGGGAAAAAGCCAAGAAAGGCCCAGGAGAAAAAAACAAAGAATCTTCGCCCCTCCGTGTGTGGGGGGGGGGGGGGGTAGTGTGGTGTGCGGGGTAAAGTAAGCTCTTTGTTTTGGTTTTTTGAGGCAACTTTGGGGGGGAGCTGTCTCCAAGCATCATCCTTCCACAGGCGTCGCCAGCCCATCATCATAGATTTTTTTGCTCCTATGTATCTTAACGTATCTATTTATTGGCATGTGTTATCTCAATCTATCTAGTACTTTTGGTACGTAGAACGTCTACCTGTAGTATAAATCCAAGCACGCAAGCATTATTGGCACATTGAGACCAAAATTGAGAGAGGAAAAAAAGCCATGAAATGCCCAGGAGGAGCAAAAAAAAGAGAAAAAAAAACGCCAGCCCGCAGCGGGGAGGGGTGGTAGTGTGGTGTGCGGGGTAACTTTCCTTGTGCGCCCTTTCGGATAACCTACCACTTCTTTTTTTGGAAGATATACAATGAAAAGATAAGTTTCGACAAAATCTTCGATCTCACAGCTGGAGTGTATTTTCATTTTTTATAATATATGCGATCCACAATCTTTCCATACGCGCGTCGACGAGAGCATATCTTCAGAGTTCCCGCAACCACCCGTTATTACCCGCTGACGGGTTTTTTGCGGATTGCAGAGAAGTCTCGCGACTCGCGACAGCTGCTGTGTGTGGTATGTACTAAAAAGTTTTTTTTTCTCTGTAATACCGTGTCTTTTACAGCAGTAGTATTAATAGTGTGTGTGTTTTTTTGTGGTACACATAACATATTTATTATCT
Source organism: Undaria pinnatifida (assembly GCA_012845835.1). Lineage (NCBI taxonomy): Eukaryota > Phaeophyceae > Laminariales > Alariaceae > Undaria > Undaria pinnatifida. The sequence continues at coordinate 17,684,947 of JABAKD010000016.1, forward strand.
CGCAAACACAACAAGCCGAATGGATGCCAGACAGAGTTAATTTTCGTACTACTCGTAGCTTTCTCAAGTCCGATGGAAGGATTTTTTTTCTGTTTTTTTTTTGAGCGCAAACACTCAACGATCGAGTGCTTTTTTTCTTCGTGAAGAGTTTTTGGTTTTCGCGCCCCCCCCCGGCGGCACCGACACACTGCTGCCGCTGAGCAGCTGTTGCTGTACTGCTGCTGTTGTATATACCACTCTACCAACTGTGATCTATAATACTTGAGTTGCCACGTACGTGACTAAATAGCTCAGTAGGCTATATCGGTCGCCCCGGTGGCGCATCAGGTTATTTATCCTCGAGCCTGGTATTATTATAGATGTCAGTATCGTGAGTTCGAGCCCCCCTGAATGCATACTCGTTCAAATTCGCGGGGACTTTTTCTTGTGCACAAATTGACTTGCGGAAAGCGCGAGCGCGTGAGTTAGCCACACTCGAGATGAAAAATCGACGACCAGCAGTGAGATTGCTGAACCCTACGTATGCGCGATAAAAATTGAAGGCAAGAATTGGGGGGGAGAAGGGACGACTCCTGTGACCACGGCTTGTCCATCAGAAGAGCTGGAAAGTAGAATTGTGCAAAAAAATGTTAAATATAGTGTATAATAGTCTATATACATATATAGTCTATATATCTTACCAACAACACTTTTAGAGAGTAGGGCTACATATAACCAACAATGGCCATTAAAAGGGAAATGGTGACCACATTTGGGGGTACAGAGAGAAAACGGCCGCGGAACGCGCCCGCGCTGGCCCCAAACGGCCCAAAATTCAATTCTGACGCGCTGTGCCATGACGCCCGCAGCCCTTTTGAAGGCGTCATAATCGGTCATGCGGGGGTACTGTTTTCGGACAAAGGGGGGGGGCAATTGTTGTAAGGCTTAGTTTGTGCACAGTCAAAGGGGGTACACGTCATGATAAATTTGGTAGATTTTGTGGGGTATACCCCCCCACGGGTTTCAGCCAAAACGGGGGATTAGGTTGCCCCCGCTCCTTCGCCGCGGCCCCGTTAGCCCCAATACTATGCCCACATAAAAAAGAAAAGGTGTGCGTGCTCACCATGGCTGGGCTGTGCGGGCGTCATGGCAGCGCGTCATAATTAATTGAATTATAGGCCGTTTGTTTGGGGCCAGCGCGGGCGCGTTCCGCGGCCGTTTTCTCTCTGTACCCCCAAACGACCCAAAACCTCGGGGGTATGCCCCCCTTTGGCCATTTCCCCTATTACTATTAAAAAGTGGCTCAGTCGGTATTATTATGGTAGAGTGCTATGTACTCCGGAGTATTATATCCTATATCCTTGATGACACACAATCTGTCAACCCGTAATACGCGCGATCGGAGTATCAACACACAGCTTGCAAAGATGAGTTTCGACACAATATTCGATCTCACAGCTGAGGAGTGTATTTATTTTCATTTTAAAAAATATAATGACCAAAATGCTGTTTGTTTTGTTGTTGCGTTGCTCTGTTTTTTACGGCTGTTTCTTTGTGTGTTCAGCAAAAAAATAAAAAAAAAATGTACTGCGTGTGTGACGTAGACCGAGCTTTTTTCATTTTTTTTTCCGAGACAAGTCGTTTCCGACTCCTTTGTGTGTTTTTTCGCACACACAACGCGCGATGCTGCTGCCTCCTTCAACTCCTCCTCCTTCGTCTATGCCGCCAATAACGGTAGATAGATACCACAGACAGGTCAATAAACTTCTTGAGCGATTACTCAAGGCACTATAATTACTTATTATATTATTATTCTATGTGGCGCGCGAATCGATAACATGGGTGGGTCTGGTGCATGCAGCTGTATGTTCTTACTCGTATACTTCGGAGCACCAGGTATAGCACAGCACCAGCACTTACTTCTGTATGATGTGTACGTACAGTAGTAGCTCCTTCCTCCAAATCATGGTGACCCCCCGACGTATATATATATGACACAATAATAATAGACTAATCATAATAATAATCACATCATCAGCCGTGTGTCAACTCGTCTCCGATGGAGAACCTTGTGGACGTACGTATGGGGGAACCTTGGGTAGTACGTATATACGTACATACGTACGTACGTGCGTGAGGTGAGTACGTGGCATCCATTTTCTTTTTTGGCATCCATTTGTTTTCAGTACAGCAGTAGTCACAGCTGACGTTTTTCAATTTTTATAAAAGAAATTATAAATTTTGTATAAAATAAAAGACGTTTAGCACTGGCTCTTTTTGCCTATTCGTGTCGATATACTGCTGTACCGTAACTTTTCCGCTGTTGGTTATTTTTTTCGAGCCTTTTCTGGAGTTTGTTCTTTGTCGCTGCCTGCTTCTTCCGCCAATGTCTGCTGTTGTGGTCTGCGTTTACCGCACACCTTCATCACAGCATCATCACACATATCCAGCAGAAAACACGACTAAAACTCCCAAGTCCCACAAGCAGCATTGGACCTACGGACACAAGACAGGCGCATTGCCACACAGCAGTAGCAGGACTCAGGCACTGCACCAGCTGGCCACGCACCCACCCAACAGCAACAGCAGCTCTTATTGTGTCTGGGACACAAATAATCCACTACTACTACCTATAATAAACACCAGTAAGTTTTTGTGGGTCATTGCCACCTACATAGTCACGGGATCAGCATGTCCATCGTACGTGCAGCAGTGATCGCGACGGGTCGAGCATCGACCCTGCGTACGAGCATCTCCATGAACCATCTCCTCAGGCACCAACAACAGCATGCGGGGGCCCTCTGCTCAGCGATGTCCACCCTGGGCAAGGGTCCCGCTTCTTCCCAGGCAGCTCCTGCGGTAAGTCCCGAGGCGAGTTCAACAGCAGCTCGCTTGGACGGGGGCGGGGGAGGGGCAGGGATGGCCTCGCGGAGCATCGGCACAAAGAAAAAGATAGGGGAGAAGGTCGCTGGCGAGGAGATACGCCCGGGCGCTCGCTCTCAGGTATGGCACCACATACAGCAGCCCGGCACGATAAGAGGTGGAGAAAGTATTGTGCAAAATCCCTTTTCCACGTCTCGCATCACGTACTACTAGACTACAAGTATGTATTATTCAGATTGTAGTACCGGATACAACATCGTAGTATTATTAAAAATAGTAGGGGACAAGCTATTTTTTCTACTTTGTAAGGTAATACAATGACCGTTTTATTATAACATTCATATTAAAGTGGTCATTATATATTCGGACATGTATTAGATCGAATCTCCCAGATTTTGGCGCCGAGATCTACATGATGACGGGATGAACTTTTTTTTCCACCATCACCATGTGACACGAACCGGTATTTTCGCGGGGGACGGGGGGGGGGGGGGTCGGTGAGTCAGGCAAAGGGGGCCTTTTGCGGGTGTGTACAAGCTATCGCGAAGTGGATGATACGTAGCCCCGTGCGATCATACGTAGCACCTCTGCCGACCTATATCCACGCCTCCTTCCCCTTGCCGCCTCGGTAAGGCATGCTGCGAGGCATATGCCCTATTAATAGCAGGCTTGTAGCGAGTGGGGGGGGTCATTCTGGCTGGTGTGAAGCCGGACTCACCCTCAAGGAGTGACAGCAGTTGCCAAGACAGCTTCCGAGAGCATAGAGGCGATAGTGCGCAAACGGAGGATATTTTATGCAAGAATATTTTAGAGACGCCAGCCGTGAGTTCGACGAATTTCGGGTCAATACTCGTCTTTGCAAGCTGCGTTGTTGGTGCTTGAAATGGAGTACTAAATGGGTGAGTTTTATATTGGGAGAGGTCCTATTTTTTTTAGTACTCTATATACTGTACCTGGTATATGTTTTGTTTTTCTCCACTAGACTGTATGGCTAGTGTTGGTATTTTTACGTAAGGTGGGGACTTTGGAGCTAGATCCAACATCATACGAATCTATGTTACAAATTCATTGCTGTAGTTTCCACTGTAGTCTACTGCTCTAGTCTATCATCCGCCAGAGGATGAAAAAAAATAAAAAAAAATCTGTTCTATCATATCATGAAAATGAAAATACACTCCAGCTGTGAGATCGAAGATTTTGTCGATACTCATCTTTGCAAGGTGTCTGTGATACTTGTACTCCGATCGCGCTCTATCTAATATATGTACGGTGGGTGGTTTATTTTGTTTTTTCCCCCCGCTTTTAAATTGGGAGGAGTACGAATACAGAGTATTACTACGTAGTTATCTAATATGTTAGTATTGATACAGCATTCGAGAATAAATTGTTTTGCGGTATTCGTAGCACGTATGGGGGAGGAGCGTCTGCCACAGAGAGAGGGTGATGTTTGGGGAACTTGTAGGGGGTAAGGGCTACTCAGGGGGGCAAGACAAGGACTGGCTGGCTCATCTGAAGGAGGATATGTCGGTCTTTGGAATGAAATTCGAAATGTGGCGAAAGGCTGCTCAGAAGGCCGGCAGATGGTTTCGACGAGTAAAGGAGGGAGCCGATCATGCGGGAATTGCATGAGACGGAGAGACGCAAAGCTGCAGAGCGACGCGCAAAGGCCGCGGCAGCGCCATCCACCGTCGGCATCTCTAAGCGGCCAGGGGGAGGGTTGGGGGGGGGGGAAGGGGGGGCGTCCTGCCCAAGAGACTACAGTCTGGGTCTGGCCATCATCGTCTGGAAATTTGTGGGCCTTCCAATAGCCGTCACAAGTTAGCGTAAGGCCGCCCTGGCTTCTTCGCTTTGTTGCGTTTTTTCCCCAATGCCATCGATGCACTTGATACCTAAGGCCGCCCTGACTTCTTAGCCTTGTTGCATTCTCTCCCCAGTGCCATTGATGCAGTTGATACCCTCTATGAGCCCAATGCCGTCTTTAGTCAGTTCCTAGGTTCTGCTAGTATAACGTTTTTTCTCTCCTTCCTTTCCTTGCTTCGTTTTCTTGTCTTGTCTTGTCTTGTCTTTTATTTCCTTTCCTTTCCTTTCCTTTTTCTTCTTATCTTTTTTTCGTTTCTTTTTTCCAAATGACTCGCGTCTGACCTGCGTATGCGTAGTGATAGGTACCACGTGCAATATATACGTGGTAGTCTTTCTTGGGTAGCAAGCGGTATAGTCGGTTTTTCGAGGCGCGAGTAGTGAGACGTATGCACCATGGACCTGGCACATCCTAGGCTGACCCCCGATTTCACGTTTTTTTATGTTTCTGGGGGAGGCATGAATTGCGTCAGTTGTGATATACCTGGTATGCGTGTACCACCTTTGGTTTGCTTGTGTTTTTTCCCTGGGGTATTCCTCGGCTCCAGAGTGACTGGAGCATGTCCTATGACCACGGACTTGATTGTGCGAGTTAATGTAAGAACAGCAGCAACAACAACCTTATTGCTGCTGCGTGTGGCCGCGAAGCTTTACCCTTTTACAACTGGAAACCCGTTTTTGGGGACAAAATTACTTGGATTGAGTATAGGGAGGGGTTCGGGGGCTCCAAAGGGGTTTTTGTGGCGGTAGAGTTGGGTCGTACGTGGTGCGTTAGGCATGGTCTTCTATGGTTCGCGCGTCTTTTTAGGCAGGGGCTGCGGAGCAGCAATGCTTAATCGGGATGCTCGTGCGCGGAGGCAGGCGCCACCACGAGCCACACTACGGCGCAGCCTCGGTTTGTGTGGAGGGAACTGCGCCGGCAGGAGGCTGGATTCGACGACGAAGGAGGAGGGCGACTGAGCATCGACGGGCGGGGAAAAGACGGATTGAACTCTCCCTGAACATGAATTTTTGTTTTTCAGATCAGCACCGCAAGCTGCGAGGAGCATTTGTTTTTTGGGACGGGGGAGAAGGGGAACCGATTGATTGAATTGGGTGTCACCGAGAGCAAGTGCAAAGGATCGGGCCGAGTGAGCTAAGGCGATGAGGCGGCCATGGAGAACCATAGGAGGATGGCACACTAAGACCCACGGCCCCCACGCACACCATCATCACGAGAGCAGCAATCGTCTTTTGCTCAGGTCTTTTTTACAAGGCAGTAGTACAACATGTTACATACGTCACTGATTTTGTAGAGTTGGTAGAGTTGTATACCCTTCATGGGGAACGACCCCCCGCAATTTTCAATTTTCAGGCACGGGCGTCATAGCTGCGCTGCGACTTGTCAGATAACTCGGCAAGACGGCGATCATTGATATTTGTACATGAGTGATTTTTGGTTCGATTGCTCTTTTTTTCACTGCATGCCCGCGGGTCGTCACTCTGACGGCACTCCAGACAGCAGGCGCGTTCGTCTGTGCTCACGATTACCGTGCGGTTCGCACGGTGCAGGCAGCCCAACCGCTGTAGTTTGTAGCCGCGAGTTGGTTAGTTGTGGGAACGGGGGAACTCTATGCCGTAGTTGAGTGAATACCCGCGGCCATGTGAGTTCAGTTTGCACATCATTGCGTCATTTCACTTGTGCGCGTTCTTCGTATCGTGCGTTTTAGGCGGGAAAGCGTAGTATTTCCCGGACGAATTCTGATTCCATTTGGTTCTTCGGATCTTCCTAGGGCTCCAGCACCTTTGTGTGACCCAGAGATGCACATCATTGTGTTTTTCAACCATTTCACCCCAGTGGCGTCATCAAGGGGCATTCATCGGTCGGTATATTTCGTATGGGTTCATAGGGCTAGGGTTAGGGTTAGTTCCATCCATGGTCATAAACACAAAAATGTAGTACGAGGTGGCCCTATATAGTGCGGGTCATATAGTGCGGGTATCTGATATTGTGCGGGTGAAATCGTTTGGCACAATATTGACCCCTCTATAGTGGCCGGTTTCTATATAGTGCGGGTGCCCGGTATAGTGCGGGTAAATTTTCGTGACGCACTATATAGGGCCACCTACTGTACACCCGTGTGACCACGGACTCTAGATTTTTGACAAGACAACAACAACAACGACAACGCTCTCCTTTCCGGTTGGGTTGTTTCTTCGATTTCCCCTTCATTTTGTTTGTTTCATTTTTTGTTTTATTTTTATCGTTGTTTTTATTTGTTTTCTTATTTTGTTTTTGTTTTTTGTTTTTGTTTTTGTTTTTGTTTATTTCGTATTTCTCTCTTCCAATGTATTTCTGTTGCTGACGTATGTATGTTGTGCCTGTCGTACCCAGTACTAGGGCATGACATTGCGTTGTCGAATGCATTACGATGCATTATCTCTGTGTCGTGGCTTGTGACCACAGAGCTGATCTTTCTAGGGTGAAGAATCAGTACGGACACTGGGTGTGCTGGATGTCGACGAGTAGAAGAACGGTTTAATGTGAAGAACACACACACACACAACAACAATCCTTCATAAGGACAAAATATAGAACACGCGCGAACGGACCTTCCGTGAAAATTTGTGAAGCTGTGTATTAACAACCAAACACCACATCATAAGTGAAACACAGATCTAATGTATGTACCACGCACTTGCAAAGTTGAGTTTTCAACCATTCAATCGTTCGTACTCACAGTTGACGATTTTTAGTTTCTGTACCAGGTACACAATCATTTTGACCACGTCAGGTGTGAGTTAGTTCGACAAATTTAGGGTCGATACTCATTATGGCAAGCTGCGTACTACATCGGTCGCTCCATTTTGATAAGTTTCATGAGTCAGGACCTTTTATATGCCGGTCGCCCCGGTGTCGTGTCAGGTTATCTTCGAGCCTGGTATAGGTCAGGTTCGTGAGTTCGAGCCCCGCCGAGTGCATACTCGTATAAACTCGGTGGGGCTTTTTATTGTGCACAAATTGACTTGCGGAAAGTGCGAGAGCGTGAGTTAGCAACACTCGATGAAAAATCGACGAGCAGTGGGATTGCTGAACCCTATGCGCAATAAAAGTTGAAGGCAAGAATTTGGGGGGAGAAGCGCCGACACCTGTGACCACGGCTTGTCCAGAAGCCGGAAAGTAACAGTGTGAGAAAAAAAATAAATATATATATATATATGACCACGGACTCTAGATTTTTGACAAGAGTTAATGTGAGAAAACAACAAGAACATATGATTTTATTGTATTATTGCATTACTCCCCATGCACGACCAAATGTTGGATTGGTAAGTCATGAATCTTGTATATCGTGCTGTGTGTTGTGTGTTGCTCGCAGTTCTCCCTCGTCCTTCTCCAGTAAAGTTCGGCATGCCGAGACTCCTCTATACGAGCACCCTTTCAATATTGAGAGGGTAGCTGTATGAGTCGAAAACGCGAAACGATCAGCCGCGGCCAATCCACTTTAATAACCCTCCAAGGATATCTCGTACTTGCACTGCCTTTCAGTGGCAGCATCTTACTCAGCCCCCAGAAGCTTACCCCACGTCCCTCTCATTAATACTTCCGCCGAAATTATTTTATCCACTCTTTTTCTAACTAGTTTTTCTCGCATCGGAGATGCATAAATGATTCCATCCTATTTTCAAGTACTTTCTCCCCCGAAATGTGGTGGCGCAGTTGTAAACGGGGTACTGGCTGTATGGTAGATCGCTTGGTTCGACGTACAACAGTGCCGCTAAAGTTGCTCGCGGCTTTTCCCCACTGCCGCGATGGGATGCGAGCGGGCATTGGGGCGGATGCAGTGGAATAGAAGGGCTGGTTTGGCACGGAGGAGGGCCTACTACGGTAAGCATGGGTTTTCGCGAAATGGTTGTTCTGAATATTATGGACTGCGTGCGGTAGCGCGTGTGGCGGTGGAGCGGTTTAGTGTCAATTCCGATGTCTTGAAGGATAATGGTGTGCGCCTAGGGAGAAAGAGGGTGAAGGGAGAGGGGGTGTACTCAGTTTGTGCATGGCCGTAGTCGTATGACCATAGACCCTCGCATCACTACTATGCCGGGATGGAGCACATCGGATTTTCTTTAACGAACGTTTCGGGGCTGCTCGACATAAGGAAGGATGCTTTTGAAAGAAACGTATCCACATATTTTCTTGTGTGCAAAAGGTCTATCGACCGATGACGTCGGGGAGGGTGTCGAGGGGCACCGTGTTTCAGGAGATACGATCGGGAGCTGGGTTTGAACCCGACGATTTCGTTCGAGAAAAGTTGGGGGGGCTACCGTAGAACGACTCCCAGGCAGACATTGCTTGATCCAAGCGCGAAGCGCCGTGAGGTGTTCGGCGAGCCGCATGAAGGGTGAACTGCATCCTTCCAAGAACCGCTCGGAAAACGGACTTCGGCACCTTGTGCCTACTTTCTTGCTCATGGATGACAGCGCCAATGAGTTATAATTTGTTTTCTGGTATGGCCACTCCAGAGACAGCAATGGGTATTACTACGTAACTTCCTCGTGGGTGCCTTACCATATTCACACTACGCGACGCGATCATTCCCCTTGTGCGGAGTTGGGGTACTACACCCCGCACAATATTATCTAACTCAATAACCATCATGGTGACCGCCAAAAAGAAAGAAAAAAAAACAAAGCGGTACCCTGGTTGTCTAGCTCACGCAGTGATTGGCATGTTTTATAGCGTCGTTGCCAACCAACGCCAACCTCAATATACATATAATGTTTACAGCGTCGGAGCCAACCGAGACTATGATATATTATAAAAAATGAAAATACACTCCAGCTGTGAGATCGAAGATTTCGCCGAAAAATATATATTATAAAAATTAAAATACACTCTAGCTGTGAGATCGAAGATTTTGTCGAAACTCATCTTTGCAAGCTGTGTGTAATACTCCGATCGCGCGTATATATATTAGGGGTGTCGGGGGATCAAATGAGCCAGAGGACGGGCGAGATGAGCCCCCAGAAGTTCCAAGACGGAGCCGCGGGGAATGCTGTACGCAGACGACGCGGGCATGTGTTTCCAAATCGAGGGATAGAATTGCGAGGATTATGTCAAATATCGTGTACGCTTCGCTCGGACTGACACTTTCGGTAGCCTAGACGGAGACCACGTTAGTGATGTGCAACGAAAGGTATGGACAGAGTCGGCTTCGTTATCGAGGCAGCCGGCCAGGTGTACAAACTATAGAGCCGGCGTCGGCCTCACAGTTGTCGATGTTAACCGGTCCGTGTGTTAGATCAGCCCACGCCTCAGACGGTACGGCCTGCCACTACTGCACGCTCAGTACATGCCTACCGTACCGCTCCGGCTAAAGGTCCGGGCGCTCACCGCCGCAATTGTGGAAACCGTGATGCGCGCGTGTATGGTTTGTGGCATGAAAGACCCGAACGCGGCCCATGTTTTGCCAAACTGCGCCACAGGCCCACCACCGATTTCTCCTCCGCTGCATCGGATGGTAGAGAACATCGCGACGAATGTCACATGCTATCCGACACAAACACGCTAGCTAAGACCGGGGAGGAGGAGGGGGGGGAAGGGGCGACGTGGAGTCCCAATGTGGTTCACCTCGTCAAGCTGCGCTACGTAGAGCTGGCTTGATTTTGGATCCACTGCATAGGATGGACGAGAACACGTTGCGACGGTTACCACTCGCAACTTTACGCAGATGCATATGCTGCGCAGGCTCACTCGCTACGTTAGGCCGGCTGTGACAATGACGGAATGACAATGCGTAAACGAAGGATACTTTTCGCGGGGTTCGTGGCTCGTATAATGGTTAAACAAGCGATTACGGAAGCGAGCGATGTTGTGGAAGTAGAGGGGGGAAAGGGCTGTGCTCGGGATCGCAAAAACGGGACTGGATGGGTTGTCTCGAACCGTTGATCTATTGCTGTCCGGGTTGCCAACCCGAAGCCAAGCGCTGGAGGCCGGCCGCAACGTAACCCGGCAAGTTGCCCAGACGTGTTTGCGACGCAGCAGATAATTACGTTGTTGTTGTTGTTGTTGTTGTTGTTGTTGTTGTTGTGGTTGTTGTTGTTGTTTTTGATGTTTTTGTTTTTTGTTGTTGTTGTTGTCGGTGTTGTTGTCGGTGTTGTTGTCGGTGTTGTTGTTGTTGTTGTTGTTGTTATTGTTGTCGGTGTTGTTGTTGTTGTTCTCACATCAACTCGCGTAATCAAATCCCTGGTCACAGGACAGGCTCCAATCACTCTGCAGGCGAAGAATACACCAGGAAAAAAAACGAAACTTGCAGCCCGCCAATTCACGATCCTAGTAAGCATCAATCTGAACGGAAATTTAGGTACGGTTCGCGTATTAGTATGAAAGCCAAAAGGGCTTGACCATTTCATCCAGAGCTCGTCCAGAGTGGTAATAATGTAGCCAAAAAAGATCGCAGGTATGCATATCCCGGACCTATGGGCGACAGCCAGTGGGTACCCCGAAACATTCGCTCTTAACTACAAAGCGTTCTTATCTGTAGCAGGAAGTGTAAAGCCTTTACGAGTGTGGCGGGACATGCCGAGTTGGCCGCTTTTAACTCCCAAATGCTCGAGTGTTCTTAGTCGGGGTACCCACTGCTAACTGTGTGAGCTTTCTTTACTACTCGTATATATGCCATATCCTATACATGGTCCCGTACTTTTTTTTTTTTTTAATCCTCCGGTGGATGGGGAAAAAATAAAGCTCAAGCTCACCACACTTCCACGTATTTTCGCGTCGTGTGTCGATTTAACTTAGTTGCTTTCGCAACCCAACGCTATCTGGCGCATCCTTCGAATCCCACTGTAGCGATAGCGTGAGCTGTCCCTATCAGCGGTCCTCGTTACAACCCCGGCAGCGCAAGCTATAGTTGTATGCGGATGCGTGTGTATGTCGACCCGGCCTGTCCCCTGAGGGTCAGGTTCGGTGGAGATAGCCACCCGGAATGTCATATTTCCGGGTAGTGTGGGACTTGCGTAAGCTCACCCACTGACAAAACCCCCGGCCATGGGAGATGGCCTTCCGCCGGACTTGGTCCAGTTACAGTCCACCCTGCCCATTCGGGCGTTGGTCCTATTTCTGTGTACCGCACCGGTAGATACGGTGCAGGATACGAGCACGAATCGTAAGAAAGCCAGGCTGAGAATTATTCGGGAACGGTTATGCTGTTTTCAGTGTGGACTGCGCCCTTGCGGGCGTCGGCGGATGGTGCACGGCGGTGTTTTTTGTTGGCTCATAGCCATTGTCCCGTTTATCATTTTTTTCGGGTGTCCACGTACTTGTCTTGTAGTATGTGGCGTGTGGACGCGTAACGCAACTTGATTATCTGTGCTTACACAAGTATGCAAGGTATACAATATGTACATACAAGGGCTCCGCATGGGCGCCGGCATCGCCCATGCTTCGGGTAGGGCAGGGCAGTACTTCGACAAGTTGAGTTGTAGCTGTCCGATTTGACATTCATTGAACTTTAAAGCAATGCCAAGAGTTTAATACGAACATGACATTCTGAAGGTCATAATTGACACAAGAAAAACGTCATATACAACAAAGAAGGCAAAGATAGGCGAAACACACTGCCAGGTACTGTTGATAAATGCGCCGTCAAGTAAACGTTGGCGTAAACAAGAATACCCAAAAGAGTATGCTTCGCGTCTAGGCGAAGCGAAAGAGGACTTGGCATCAAGAAAGAAACTGCACTGCTGTCCCAGTGGCAATGGAGGTTCGAAGTCGACAGGATGCATCGTCGGCTTGCATCAAGCGTCGACATGGGGCCATGTCAGCCGGCGAGGTTTTGGACGAAGAGCTTTGTTTATTGCCTGAAGGCTGTCGCATTGCTCTGCGTCGTCACGGGCGAGGAGGAAAATGAAGAAGAGGAGAGCGATCTCTCGTTGCGGCGGCGTTGTCTAAGATAGATGCGGGGGAAGCTTTGCTCGTACGGGAGGTTGGCGTAGCGCTTCTCTGTTTCTACTCGGGAAGGCAGGATATGTGTATCTGCTGTCTTCGCTTCGCGCGTGCTTTCACGTGTTCGAAATCGGACGCGTCCCCCCCAATAAATGATATCCGGAGGGTCTACCATGACGACTGCTGACAGCAGTGCCGTGTGTATCTTCTACTTGGAGACTTATATTATTTACTGGTAGTAGTATGGGTCACAGATACACTTTCTACCGTTACGTAGACAGATCTTCTCGTGAAGATTTGTATGAACGGTAGCCGTTCCAGAGGTATTGAATATCGTGTCTTGTTGTACATCTGGTGTAGATGCTCCGGCTGCGCCCGAAGCTGCTTCCCGGGCCAGACGCTCCTCTCGAGCGCGTGTCCAGCATTGGTCGATCGAATGACCCTGCTTGCTGCGACACGTAGGGTGGGTACATAGTTCGACACGGTTGCTCGACGGCGAGCGACCTGCGGAACGTTTGTAGGACGACCCTCGACCCCTGCTCCGCTTGTCGTTGGTACGGTTCTGGGAAGGGGCGGGTCGTGCAGGGGTACGGTCAAGCGCACTATGAGGTACACGATTAAATAATGCACTGACGTGACCACCTGCGAGGCCAGATGCCTCGTGACGATGAGCGCGTTCGATGGCTTCCTTCATGGTCGTACATGGTTTATCAGTAAGTTGCAAGCAACGAACCGACGGTTTCAACCCGTGTTGCCACAAAGCGATCATCATCGCACTCCACGTAGTACGATTGTCAGCTGCACGATCTACAGCCGATTGGAACTGCCCGATGAGAGTACGGTCGCGCATAGCATACGAAGCTACAGTTTCCTCCCCTTTCTGGTTGAAAGAGGCGATCTGCCTGGCGCAATTATCAATCGAGTCAGCGGGCATCAATAAATCTAGTAGTGCACGCGTCATCTCCTGCCACGTTGACGGCGGAGTGAATGTCCCCGGGATACCCGGGTCAGCCGTTACGGTGGCTGAACTAATGTCGATTTGCCCAGTAAGGAGCTGCTGTATCAAAGTGATACAGTGCCCCTCACCCAACAGAGCGATGTGTTGGAGCGCGACGTCATCTCCAAAGTTCCCATCGCCCGGGTGGATCCTCTTAGCTTTCAAGCCAACGATAACTCGAAAATGACTAAGAATTTCCGGAACATTTTGGTCGCTAGACCCATTAAGGCGTGGGACGCCCCTTAGATCAGCGGCGGTGACGGTAACAGCAGCGATATCTGCTGACGACGAACCCAACGATAGGTTTGATTTAGATGCCGACGACGGCGAGGGTTTTTCAGGGGGTCTCGATAACGTTCGCGACGACCCTCCTGCAGTCTGCACGGTAGACAACCCTACTGCTGCTGCAGATGAAACTGCAGCGGACGAATTGCTGGAAGCAAGCGACACGGTGTTGTCAGCTACGGGAGACGATTTTGACGCAGCTGTGCTTTCAGCAGACGCAGCAGACGACGCTGCGGATACGGTGGTACTTACCAATGATTCGTTGGCAACGGAGACCGCCAACAGTTCCGAACCAGCAGAGAACGGAGTCGGGTCCCGTCCTTCGCGGAGCGCCACGATGCGCGCTGTTGCTTCTTCCGTGTAAAGGAGCATGGCCAGTTCTTCCGGTTTCATGGGTTTCCCGGCATCACCCCGAATGGTGGCGCGGAGCGCTTCTTCCGCGTCACTCGACGACGAGGAGGACGAATCAGACGGCGATTCGTGGGAAGGAGACGGCTCCTTACGGGCGGGCAACGTTGCTTCCGCATTGGTGGTGGGGGTGGCCCCCCTGCTTTCCTCCTCGTCAGAGGGAGCGGATTCGTAGTCGACCTCGTCAACATGATGAGAGTCTGTAGGAGTTTCGGGTGCTGCTTTTGCAGCAGCTTTCTTTTTCTTCGCCATTCGCGTTTCCAAGCACAAAAATCAAAAACCGAAGTTGGCACAAGCTAACGAGCCTTATCGACGCCACTGGCGTCGATAAGGCTCGTTAGCTTGTGCCAACTTCGGTTTTTGATTTTTGTGCTTGGAAACGCGAATGGCGAAGAAAAAGAAAGCTGCTGCAAAAGCAGCACCCGAAACTCCTACAGACTCTCATCATGTTGACGAGGTCGACTACGAACCCGCTCCCTCTGACGAGGAGGAAAGCAGGGCACCACCCCCACTATTTTTGTTTTCCCGGCCGGGTTTCGTTCGTCAATAGTGCGTCGTTGACACATGAGCCGCAACACTCATGAGTCCTTTTTGTTTTTCGGTGGTTGCTTGGGCGTATTTTGTGGAGTAGTGCCCACGTATTGAGTCATGGTCGGATACTCGATTGCTGCTGCCCAACAGCTGAGGTCCTGGTTTTATACCAATAGTGGATGTTTGTGTTTGTTCGTTTCTTCGTGTGGAAGTACCTCACTCGAAAAGATAGCCTTTTTCTTCTGAATAAAGTGCTATAGAATTAGGGACGTACGCGGTTCAGAGACACTACTGCACATTGGGGTAGTAAGTGTTAGTGTGGGGGGCGTTCAACCAGTAGTTACGCAAGGGTGTGCATATACGAGCAGTAGACACTCGGGCGTCATTGTTGGGTTAGTTGAGAAATTGTAGCTGTGTACAGTGTGCATATACTTGAAGTATACATGGGGCGCAGTGAGGTTAATCAATTAATGAACATCGTTTTTTTTCTGTATGAGATATTGGAGGCTCCTGGGTGCACTTGTAATGCATTCTCCAGTGTCAGAATCGTGTGTTGGATTGACTACAGAGTTACAGTTGAGCGCGTGAGCTGTATACTCCTAAGTAACAGAATCCACATATGGAATATTCCCCGGTCGTATCCCGTGTTACCGTGCGACCTGCACACAGTCAACCGTTAATTGACTGGCAGGAAGTCTCGTCATTATGCAGATTTATCTGTGTACTGATTACGTTTGTCAGCCACCATCGTTTGCTGACCCGTGGTCATGATCTTGCCGTCCTATCGATTATGCCTTTTTCGATACTCGAGACATGCCACCTTATCGTTAACCATGCACCCGCAGTCCGTCATACTGCGCCGTCATCGTTACATCCACACTATCGTCAAGTCATGCAGATTCTTATCGTCTTGATAGATCAATCGTTTACCGTGTTGCATATTCTGCATGCATCGTTTTCTGGCAAATCGTTGTTCAGCACATTTGTATACTCATCATTAAGTGTGTACCAAGCCCTGCAGGCAACCGTCTCATACACACATCGTTTATGTTGAGGAATGTCCTGTTTATTGCCAAAGGTAATATCGTCCGTTATAAAAGGTTGATTTTTATCGTCGAGTACGTCATTTCGGGACCGGATAACCGTTCTGGTGAAGAATGAAGGTACATACCACTGGTAGTTCATAGTGTGTGACTGACATCTTTAGTAAAATTCGATTATGCTCATACAAGCCCGTGGTTCTAACTGCGCAGGGGATTACATGATTAGAAAATGAATAAGTGCAATACACACATAGACTACCACAGCACAACACAATACTCTGATTTGTTAGAGAACCTGAGAACCTGTCTCCTCTTTAAATGTTCGAAAGCTGTGCTGGGTTCTCCAGTATGTAGCGTTCAAACATTGGGGGGCGATATGGGTCACAGGTACACTTTCTACCGTTACGTAGACAGATCTTCTCGTGAAGATTTGTATGAACGGTAGCCGTTCCAGAGGTATTGAATATCGTGTCTTGTTGTACTAAAAGTGGTCTTGGAGTCTCCGTAGATTCTGATGACAGAGAGGCGGGTAATTACGTCTCCCGCTGACAAGTAATCTCTGTCGACTCTCTGTTTTGCCTGTGAAGCACCTTTCGTTGCCTCAAGGCACTTCTATCGTTACCGTCGCTTGGTTCGCCGTCGAACCTTGCTCCAACCTGGCGTGTCCTTCACGCTACGAAGAACAAGAAGAGAAGTAGTTGCAAGTTGCGAGTCGAACCTGGGATACCCCAATCCCTCAGTAGTATATTTTTATTTCGGATTGTGCGCATAGCGGAAGGTTGATGTTTAGTTTATTGTCAGTTCCGACTGAAAATCCAACTTCAGAAAAAAAAGTGGTCGCAGACACTCTAGTATCTTCTTTCAGGATGTACTACTACTGCACCAAAAATAAGTAATCTGTCAATAAGACTGGACAAATAAAAATAAAGAAATCCCGGAAAAGAATAGGGGTGCTGTGTGGTAGTAATATACCTTTGCAACACTTTTTTTTTCTTCTTCTTCACCCCATTTATTATCCTCGTACTACTCTCGCGCTCCCTCACAGTAGTAACTCAGATCCGGGGTCACATGGCGGGCCCTCCTCCCCCCTCCCCACTTCGGCACGACGTGCCTTCATTTTTATCGCGAGAAGAAGTCAGCATTTTCTTGCCTGGTCGACTCGCGTCGACTTATACCTACCCACGCTGGTAGGCGCTCTCAGCAGTTTACCCCTTTTTTTTTTTGCATTTTTGCAAATATAGTCGAATCTCGTCATGGTGGGAATCGAACTCAAGGACGAACGTTAGTAGTATTCGAGGGTAACCACTATTAATAGACTACCGGGGCGATCGGCTGCCAATTGCACAAAACAAAACAGGATCTTCACATAGCATATAGAAATTACATTCCCCCGAAATTGTATGATATTACGATGGTTGACGCCGCGTTACCCAGACAGGTGTTGCCTGTGCCACCTGTGGTGTCAGTCAACATTATTTTTTTTGCATTTTTGCAAATATAGTCGAATCTCGTCATGGTGGGAATCGAACTCAAGGACGAACGTTAGTAGTATTCGAGGGTAACCACTATTAATAGACTACCGGGGCGATCGGCTGCCAATTGCACAAAACAAAACAGGATCTTCACATAGCATATAGAAATTACATTCCCCCGAAATTGTATGATATTACGATGGTTGACGCCGCGTTACCCAGACAGGTGTTGCCTGTGCCACCTGTGGTGTCAGTCAACATTATTCACAGATGGAGTTTGTCCTGTGACCACGGACTTGATTATGCGAGTTAATATGAGAACAATAACAAAAACATCAACAACAACAACAACAACAGCAATAACAACAACAGCACAACCACAACAGAACCACAACAGAACCACAACAGCACAGCCACAACAGCACAACCACAACAGCACAACCACAGCAGCACAACCACAGCAGCACAACGGCAACAGCAACAGCAACAACTGCTGCTCTTGAAGCTCGGAATTTGAAAACAGCGTACCAGGTATGCATCGTCGACTATTATTATCACAGATTACTTACTGCGTCAACGATTGCTCGCGCACACAACATGTTGTCAAGAAGATACCTATTACTACTATAGATCGCAGCTGTATCATCGATTAGTACGCCACGCGTTGACCCGTTCTCGGGAACAAAAACTGCCCAGGAATCCAAAATCCAAAATCGTCGCCGATTCTCGGATGTGTTTCTTACCTCCCGTACGTAGTACGCGTTCACGATCAGGTAGGAGACGGATAAGGAAGGGCGAGGGGCGTTGGGTAGCGCCCCTCGACCAAAGTGATTTGACCGAGAAATCCTATAGCACTGCCCACTGAGCAACTTAATCACTTGAATCAGTAGCTCAGTGGGTAGTGCTACATATGTTGTCGAGTTCGTAAAGTGATTCTCACCGACTTTGTAACAAGGATCTCCGGGGCTCTCCCCTCGCCACTGACTACAGCAGCAGCAACAGTAGTAGTAGTAGTAGTAGCAGTAGTAGTACTAGTACCAGTACTAGTACTACACTAGTACTAGTACTAGCAGTAGTGATAGTACTCAGGAGCAAACTACCAAAATTCCCATTCATAATGTCAACGCGCACGCTTGAAAAAACAAATATGAAGTCGGTGAGAATCGAACTCACGACTAGCTCCTCACAACACATGGCACTCTCCCCACTGTCACATAACTCAGTAACTCGGTGGGTTATGCTAAAAATCCAACTAAAAATGTCTTCGAGTTCGTTAATTAATTATCACCAACTTCTTCAGAGGGATCTTCGGGGCTATCCCCTCTCCACGTAATACAGCAATTAGTAGTACTAAGGAGAACGAGAACACCAACACGTAACCATTCAGAACGTCTCCAGCGCGCACGCTTCTGAATACCAAAGATGATCTGGGTGAGAATCGAACTCACGACACATCCTTCGTTAGTTATATATTAATAGCACTACCCACTGAGCCGAAAGGCAACGACACACAGTAGCAGTAGCTATTAATACGACAGGGCAAGCGCTTCGAGGCGGCCATGAAAAAAGCGTCGTCGGGAAGAAATTTTTATGCCAATTTGGAAATGTTGTCCCGATTTATTCGTTCAAGCTCTACATATGCCAATATCCAAGAATAGCTCGGGCGTATACCGCCCAAAGTACGAAAAAAAACGCACTTGTCCCTTGTCTCGTTCGGCGTCTATCCGCGTTCACGTCGAGGTGCAGAACGGATAAGGCAGGGCGAGAGGCGTTGGAGCCGCCCCTCGAAGACGGCGTTCGAACGAAGCGATTTGACCGAGAGATTCCAGTTCCGAGAATTCCGTACTGAATCCGAGACGAAGAAAACTCCTGACCAAATCCCTGTCCCCTCAAGAAGAATAACCATATTTATATGTATACATATACAATATAGGGACCGTTTAGTTAGCACTATGAATGCCATTCGGCCCTTGCATTTACGTACAGGGTGGTAACCACGGGTCTGGGGGTGTTCAATTACTCGCGGGTCGAGTCGGGTCGAGCCAGGAGGTTGTCAAGTGCCACGGGTCGGGGCAGGTCACCCTGTTCCGATCCGACCCGTGAGACGTGATCCGACCCGCGAAAAACCCTGGCACGAGGTAATAAACCTGGTAACAGATTATAAGCGAACAGTCCTTACATTTACGTCCAAAATGGTAGTAAACTATACCTGTCACGTACGTTTGTATGTACATCATGCAAATCACATGTATAGATCAGGGATCAACCTGTCCACAAATATTTAGATGCTGGAAATGAGGTTCTGATGTTCGTGAAATGTGCATGGAAGGAGATCTAGGCTATGGTGGGGCATAGGGCGTACTCATTTCATCCATAGCCGCAGTCGCACCTATGGCCATAGACGGCAGGGGAAGGAGGGGGCGTACTCTTTTGTTGCTTGCCTTAGCCGTTTGACCTTGGACCACGCATCCCTTTCGAGATGGAGAGCCTTACGCGATTTCAACTGGAAACCTGTTTTTGGGGAAGCAATACTTGGAATTAGTACACGGAGGGAGAGCCTTACGCGTTTTCAACTGGAAACATGTTTTTGAGGCGACGGTAGGGCGCCACTACTGTTAGGACCTGTTTGGGCTTTATCGAATTATTTCGCGATATGCGCCGTCATGCGATTGTCGGTACGTTGCGCAATCTAGAACATGTTTTATCTCCGTTTTCTAGCGAGTCAATTGTCGGTACCCTACGCCAACAACCATATGTTATTTGGAAGTGAGAGGTACATAGCCACGCGGGAGAATGGCCTGAAATCAGCAGTCAAGCCTTACGCGTTTTCAACTGGAAACATGTTTTTGAGGCGACGGTAGGGCGCCACTACTGTTAAGACCTGTTTGGGCTTTATCGAATTATTTCGCGATATGCGCCGTCATGCGATTGTCGGTACGTTGCGCAATCTAGAACATGTTTTATCTCCGTTTTCTAGCGAGTCAATTGTCGGTACCCTGCGCCAACAACCATATGTTATTTGGAAGTGAGAGGTACATAGCCACGCGGGAGAATGGCCTGAAATCAGCAGTCAAAATGAGGGTACCACCCGTATGATAACCTTGACGAGGGCAAGGGTATGTTCTGCACTAACTTCGAACTCACGGTGACGGGTTGTCTTTGCGACAGGTGCACTTCAGGGCAACGGCGAACAAGCACCCGCTCGGGTTGGGCCCCAGCCAAGACAAAAAGGGGAAGGAGTGGTCCATGCCGGCCGAGATCTGGTCCGATGACGAGCTCAACAGCATCCAGGTGAAGAGAGAGCGACAGCAGCCAACCTCCCGCAACCGCCACCACCACCACCACCACCACCGCTTCCACTACCACCACTACCGTCTCTTACAGCCACCACCACTACATTCTCCTGATTCCCATCAACGCTCACACAGTTGACAAAATACCCACCAAAGCGAGGTTCTAGCGAGAGGTGCAGCAGCATCTTACGTTTGTACAGATAGACGAACTCTCCCTGCTGGTGAGCGATTTTGGGGCATAGCGACCAGTAGGGTGAGACGTGCGGCGTTATCATAGCAGCTGTCGAGTGTGAGCACTGAGCACGCATCGGCACGGGCAATGCCATGTCGCGAATGTGGCGTACATTCTTCTCGTATCGTTGCTCTGACTGTAGATAATGCACACCGTGTGAGTAGCCCAACAGCCCGGGCCGCGATGTACGGCCGACGCTGCAACCGCCATACAATGACGGCTTTCTCGTAAGAAAGATCCCCGCAAGAAACTTAACCCCTTCAGAGCCCCCTAACCCCCCCTTATGCGAATTCCAAGTAGTTTGCCCCTGAAAACGGGTTACGATATGTAAAGGCGTTCAGCCTAAGAATTATAGGGAAATATGAGTTGTATGCTAAAGTGAGTCCTGGGCACACCGTTTCTCGTGCGGGAAGTATCATTTCCAAAACCTGCACTTGTATTGCCTTGGTTTCTTATCAGAGAGCCCGCTCTGCACACATTTCAACATGATTGCCTCTGCAGTCCGAAAGGGCTTGAAAGCTGGGGGGGGGTGTCACAAGAAAACGGCGCATGCATGCTCTTGACGTCGGTCGCAGATCGCGGTACCTGATCCATCAGCTCTGAGGGATGCTGCTCTAGCTCTATCATTATGAGATAATAGCCACACGTGAATGATATTCGGAAGAGCCCGGTACACATTGTATTACCGGCGATTCCATTGGTGTGGTAGGGAACCTCGTACAGTAGGGGTCCCCCAATCAGGCGGTCTGGATAAGGCGGTGTGCCGATACAAGGCGGTCAAAATCGTTTGGCGGTACTGAGGGGGTGCGCTCATAACATGGAATGAATAAGGCGGCTTCCCTCAATAAGGCGGTCACATTGCTCTGGCACACCACCGCCTTACTCGTAGATCCCTGTATAGTGCTGCAACTACAAGTGCCGACTACAACCGTCGACTCCCCGAGTTCGAGTCCCCCCGAGGAACTTTTCCTTGTGCAAAAAACGACAGGCAGAAAGCACCTATTGTAGAGTCTAGCGTGTGTATGTACAATTCGACGGACGGAGGCAAGCAAATGCTGAGCGCATCTCGCGATAAAACGAAGGCGTGCACCGGTGGGGAGTGGCAGGAGTACCTGCTGTATTATGTTACCCCGTAAGAAGATATCTGGTATACATGGGAGTTACGAAAAGCAGGGAGCTGGAGAACAACTGCGAATACAACACCTAGTAGAGGATGGCAAATGCATCATGAACAATTGTAGCCCCTAATTAAGTAGCTGGAATAATAGGGAATCGACGTCAAACCCTCCGCCTTGTGAGCAGAGTCCGAGTAGACGCCGGCCTGTCTTTCCCCGACGGGAGTCCTATCAGCAGTTGTTATTATTTTCCGATAAAGCGCCATTTTGCAACCTCGACACATAATTGCATAATGAACGGTCTAATTGAAGCGTCTTTTTTCACAAGCAAATGCGTACGGTGGCGAAACTCTTGACCTTTAGGTGACCCACAAGGAGCCGGAGGAGGCGGTGGACCACTTTGCGTACCGCGGCGTTCGGTTCCTGCGCTGGTCCTTCGACGTGCTTGCCGGGTTTAAGACTGGCGTCGTCGACGAGCACAAATGTGAGCTACTGCTGTGATACTGCCCGTATCTTCGTAGTGTGTATGCTGCGGGTGTTGGATGATTCATAGGGTTTCGTTATACAAATACTTCAAGGACGTCAGCCGTGAGTTCGACGAATTTCGGGTCAATACTCATCTTTGCAAGCTGCGTTGTTTGTACTTGTAATATACTATGTGGGTGAGTTTTTTTCATAATGGGAGGGGTCATATTGTTCTGTTAAAAAACACACACACAGATAGTCTATATACGAGTATATACATACTGTATAAAATAGATTGTACGTCTGATGTACTATTAACCTACCGGTATGACTCGATTGTAGTCAAGTTTGCAACGAGAACTATTTAACTGTACATTCGAGTGTAATGCTAGTGTGCTGTGTGCTGTTAGTGCTATTGGTAGAGCACCACTCTCTGGTGTGCTACTGCTGTAGTGCACGACTGCTCTGCTACTTCTGAATAGTATTACACTAAAGGCCGTGGTAGTACCACGAAGGCCAAGCAAGACAGCGCTACGAGTAGCTCTTTCGTTGTGCTGGAGAGCTGTGGGTTGTCAAACCCGAAATCGCCCTTTGTCTTGCCATCGAAGTCGCCCTGGTACACCCCTGCGTTCGCTGTTTCTGCACCCATCAATTATCGTACAATGTTCAACCGTAACTAGCTTTTTTGCACGCGTCACGCCGTCCATTTTGTCTTATACTGGCGTCCCATTTTGCCACGGTGGCCGTTTTGCCTTGACATGGCCCTGATTGCCATAATGTGTGCGTCTGCGTCGATTTTGCTCAAGTCATGCCTTCCTTTTTCGGCCGTAAATGTGGCTCATTTTCCCATAGTGGTGGCCCTTTGTGCCATGATGGGGACCCATTTTGCCATCGTAGTGGCCCATTTTGCCAAAATAGTGACGTCAGCATCGTTTTCGGTTTCGCCGTCTTTTACCCGATTTCCTCCTCTGACTCTTCCTTCCACTCCCCCTGGCTCTGCATTCCCTCCTGTCGCCTCCCTCTTCCCCCGGCCTTCCACCCCACCCCACCCCACCTCCGATATGTATTTCTAATTGATTTTTCTCTGTACAACACTGGGCGATAACGACGGGCGCAATGCTCCTCAAGACCTGAACCGGGTGATCTTTCTGGAGACCGTGGCGGGAATTCCAGGAATGGTCGCGGGAACGCTCCGCCACCTGACATCTCTCCGCCGCATGCGAAGGTGTTTTTTTGCATCTGGGCGTGACACCACCAGCAACACGGAAACATTGCGGATTTTTTTTACCCTAAATATACCTGTATGGATCACGAGTGCGATATAATTGTGTTGGAGCAAGTTTGAACAAAGCAATGAATTCGCGCTGTACCCATGAACCGGCCGCTGAAGAACAGAGACTGACCTTTATATGCGCGTTGTTTCAAGCAACTCCAGAAATCCGCTTTTACCCCCGGAAGATACATGCACCCATCTAACTAGAAAAGCCGGGGATGGACCCAGGATGTCCCCTGGCGAACAAAAATATATCGTCTGCCTCCAAGGTGGACATGAATGACGCATTTCACCCCCAGACTACTACTACTCGCTACCAGGTATGGTACTTGATTATATCGTCTCCTAAGAAACTCAAGTGTTCATAATTAGTCATTTTACTTTTTCACGCAAGTACGGTCGTCCGAACCGTTTCGTCTTTGGCAGGGAGTACGGGTGGATCCACGCCCTCCTCGAGGAGGCGAAGGACAAGCGGATACATGTTCCCTACAATGCAGATATTGCAGATCTTATACCTGCTAGATCACGGATACCTCCGCCCTGGAATATGTTGATATACTGGGGATGGGCCTGATTTGTCTGATGTCTTTTGCAGGGACCGTGGCTAAATCCAGCACCCTTCTCGAGGAGGCGGAGAACGAGCTGGTTCATATTTCCTGAAATAGCTAGATATTGCTGATCATAACCCGGGTAGATCGCGGATAAGTCTGGCCTGAATTATCTACCTGGTAGATGATGACACGGGAATCTCATCTGTCCGGCGTGTACAGAGTATTTTGCAGGGACCACGGGTGGATTCACACTCTCGTCGAAGAGGCGGAGAATGATGGGATTCATTTACCGACTTTCCTCAAAGATGTATGTATACATTGCAGATCTTAAACCTGGTAGATCACGGATATGTCTGCCCCAATGAGGCGGAGAACGAGCGGGTGCATTTGTTTCCTTTCCTCAAATGTGTATATATTGCAGATCTTAAACCTATTAGATCACGGATATGTCTGCTCTGAAGTATCTACCAGGTAGATGATGACGTAGGGGTCTAACCTGTCCGACGTGTCACGAAATCGTTTGCAGGGACCACGGCTGGATCCACACCCTCCTCGAGGAGGCGGAGAACGAGCGGATGCATCTGCTGACGTTCCTGAAGCTGAAGCAGCCCGGCCCGATCTTCCGGTTCGCGGTTCTCATCAGCCAAGGGGTGATGTTCAACGCTTTCTTTTTGGCGTACATCATCAGCCCGAAGACCTGCCACCGGTTCGTGGGTTACATCGAGGAGGAGGCGGTGCACACCTATACTGTGGTGAGTGTTTTGGTTAGGGCATGTTTGGTTTGGTTTGGTTGGTTGTGTGAAAAGGGCTCGAAGTTTCTTGATCTATGGGAGAAGTACATGGCGAGAAGAGAGCTATGGACACCAATAAAAGATATTTATATAGGTAGAGCCGGAACTTTGTATCTGGTAGGCTATAGGACGCCACTGCAAACTATATAGCACTACGCACCAGCCTATTCAGTCACAATAGGGTTGTTTTTTTTTCTTGTTTTTTTTTTTTTTGTTTTCGTTTCATTTCGTTTCGGTTATTTTGTTGACTTATTCAGCCACGTCGTGCCGGCGTTTACCCATCGCAGCTTCTGAAGGACCTCGACGACAACAAGCTCCCCCTGTTCAGCAACCTGCCGGCGCCCGCGATAGCGAAGAGCTACTGGAAGCTCGGTGACGAGGCCATGTTCCGGGACCTCGTCCTCGCTGTAAGGTGTGAAACCGGTGTTAGAGATCGTAGCATCACTCCGTCCGGAAATGTATTGTAACTCCTCGTCACACATTCGTTCAGAAATTTTTCCCAGGCGGTCGGGGTTAGGGTTTCTACTTTTGACCACACTGCAAAAACAAACCACACAAATACCCCCAATCCAGTCTGTCCTCCAAACTGTGGGTGCAGTTCTTAAGGGGTTAGACTCAACTGCCTTGTGATGTTTTGTTTTGTAAACTGTCTGCTGCGAATTTTGTTTCGTATTGATGTCAGGGACACGTGTTGCGGCGGTTAATTAAAGAAAGAAAGCACGAGCGTGTTGATTCGTCGACCCAGCACAACTTTGTCTCTGTTTTTGATTTGAAAATAACCTAGCCTTTGCTTTTCATTTGAGACGTTTCCCCGTCTTTTGCTTTTCTTATAATTACGTTGAACCCTGCATCAGCTTTTGTCGTGAGAGCTTTTGCTCAGCCTTTGCAATGGTATGTTGTTTACTAGGTAAGTTGTTGTCCTCGAGTGCTCGTGCTTCTCACTGACGATGCCCCTCCTGCTTGCTACCGTCGCCGCTGTTGCTGTTGTTGCCATCACCGCTTGCTATTGTTGCTATGGCTGCTGTTGTTGGTGCTCCTGCTGTTACTTGAGCGCTTTTGCTGCCGCCGCCGGTTGCTGTTATTGCTACTGGTATTTATGTTGCTGCCGTTGCTATTCCTGCAGCTGCTTTTCCTCCTGACGCTGCTTGCTGTTATCGTTGCGCCTGCTGTCGTTGCTTCCGCTGTTTCTGATTCCTTGCTTTCGGCAGGGCCGATGAGGCCAACCACCGCGTCGTGAACCACACCTTCGCCGACATGCACAAGGAGTTTAAGGAGGACTCGGTAAGTTGTTTTCCACCTCCGTGTTTTGTTCGTTTGGCTTACACACTTTCTGCGCCTCCCCTTAAATGTTAACTGGCATGTTTTGTGCAGGATTAGGAGCATTAAAGTACTATTAATAGTGATGCAACCGTTGCCACACCAGCAGGGCCGGTACGGCCCGGCCCACGGCTCGTGTGTAACACGGCCACCCACCCACCCCGCACGGAAGAGCCAGTTTCCCGCAGGGTACACGTTAATAGATGTAGTTCTGAAGAACCAAAACGACATCACCATCACCACTACGTAAGCGAACCACTACAGTACGTAAGCGTATTATGTAACAAGGACGTGCTATCGTGCTTCTTTCCCCCCAATTCCGCTCGTTTTAACAAACGGTGTTGCTAGTTTTATGCTCGACGCACGCTTCGATGGAGGTGTAACCTTTTTTTGCATGGGACTCTGCGGTGGAGTTGTTTAGCTCGCCGCGTGCCGACTTTTGAGGCAAAACGAAAGCGAAACCTGATGAACGATTCCATGGCATGGGTATACAACGAAATAATGTTGTAAAGCTAATGTAAAGCACGCGACGAGGGCCGTGGTAGGGTATCATAGGGTACCCCCGCTTTCTCTACTGGGTTTGAGCCACTAGCACGAGTGACTCTGTCCCACACGGACTAAAAATCTTCAGGCCTTCTTTTTGGTGAAGCGTAGGTTACCACTCCATCGCGGATTCATATCGCAAAATCAAAACAGCGCGAAAAGCTAAGACCGCAAAGGAACGGGGGGTACTGGCGCAAATGGCCGCGAGCCACTGAAAGAAGAGGCCCCAAGAGTGACCCTACCGTAGCTAGATGGTGGCCGCAGACGGCGAAACAGGACGGGGACAGGAGAAGCAAACATTTTGTCATGTAATATATGGAAAAGGCGTAATGAGCACCCAAATGTTGGAGATGTCTCTATTAGGAGTAGGAACGGTGCTCCGTCTCGAAAGGGATCCGTGGTCAATGGTCAAACGCCTAAGGCAAGCAACAATGAGTACGCCCCCCTTAACATGCCCCCCCCCACCCCTTTCCGTGTCTTTGGTCACGCATGTCACGATTCCAACGATAAGAGATGCTTGCTCAGTTGGGGAAAAACACTTTTGCGGCTCTCGTTATTAAAACCGCCCAATTTCATGTCAAGTAGACTAGACCAGGCTATAATCTCGTATGGGGTGGTAGATGTTAGTTGCCGGGTTACGTCCACGGTGGCTAAGTGTTTTGTTTCTTTAGTTTTTGCAAGAGCTTTGCCCCCCTTTTTTTCTCAACCTGCGACACCCCCGGGCCCGGGATTTCAAGAGCCAACCACGTCCCGAAGGGGAAGCTTGTGACAACTGCTGTAGTATTGATATGATAGCACAGTTGATGCAGGCGTACTTTTCGTGGTCGCGAGTTAGGTTTAGCGGTGTGTATTTATATGTTACCGCTGCCATTGGATAGAAATAATGGTTTCCTGTGAACAGACACAGTACGATGAAAGTTTTATTCTAATGAGGTACCGTTTTGAGCCCAAATCATGGACACAGTTTTGAAGGAGAGGGTTGTTGGAGGTCTGAGACTTAACGAAGACTAATCCGAGGTTTGTTGTAAAAGAGAGAATAGCGTGCTCGCCCATGTTGGTTTTGTTTGAAGAATTGACTTACCCGCCCACGCACCCATCCACCCACCAAGCTAGCTACCCACCCATGTGCTGTCCGCGCCCCAAACAAACCCCAGCCCACCCACGCTCCAGCCTACCAACCCATGTGCTGTCGTATCCCAGCCCAGCCCAACCCCATTCCACCCACCCGCCCACCCGCCAAACTACCCACCCGTGTGCTGTTGAACCCCAACCCAAGCCCCGCCCACCCCACAGTCCAAACTGATACAGGTAAACCCAATCCGAACCAGCACAAACCAAACCATACCAAACCAGTCAATCGAACCCCAGCCATCCACAATCTAGCTCTCACCCCGCCGCCAAACTGCCCACCTATGTGCTGCCGCGCCCGAACCTGTACCCGACCCGACCCTCAATGTTAACGTTACAGGTGAACCCCTTTAGCATCCACGCCAATGTGGCCAGGTACTCCGACGGCGGCGTTAAGGCCCCTGCGGTGGCTGACATCGCCAACGGGGACTTCGACGCCAACAGCGACGCCGCACAGAAGCAGCAGAAGGAACAGCAGCAGCGCGATGAGGAGATGGAGGGGGGAAAAGACAACAAGCCTAAATAAGAAACGAGGCTGAATCAGAAACGGGGCTAAGCGAGAAGTAAAATAGTAAAAACACGAGGCTTGTTGAGCAACGCCGCAACCCCGGGACATAAGCAACGACGCTAAGGGCAGCAGCGGCAGCAGCGGCCTCGGTGCGGTAAGGAGGTGGGGTAGGGGGGCGTGCTCATCTGCTGCTTGCCTTGATCATTTGACCATTGACCACGCATCCCGTTCGAGGAGGAGGTGGGGCAAGGAAAGAGCGACAAGCTAAACAAGCAACGAGGTTATGTAAGCAACGGTGCTAAACAAGCAACGAGGTTATGTAAGCAACGGTACTAAACAAGAAATGAGTGCGAGCCTACCGTGGGAAAAGGATGGAGTTATACCGATAGCAGCAGCGTAAGCTGGTTGTGCAGCGCTGTGTGGTGCAGCCGAAATGCTTGAGACTGTTTTGACAAGTTGTGTGCGGAGGTGTTGGAAGGTGCCGTGCAAAGGCTGACACTTGCTCGGCGGAAGAGCTACTAGTGTTGCCTGTAATTTTGTAGAAATAGCAAATAAAAGTGTTCTAAGTTGCGTCACAGGGCGTTCTATTCGTATGGAAAGGAGAAGAAGAAGGGGGAGACGGAGGAGGAGGAGGGAGAGGGGAGAGGGGAGAGAGAAGCAGGAGGAGGAAGAGGGGAGAGGGGAGAGAGAAGCAGGAGGAGGGAGACGAGAGGGAGGGGGAGGAGGAGAGGGCAGAAGAGGAATATTGTCCCTACGGTGTTTTCACGCCGTTTCGTATTTTCCTGTCAGGCGGGTCCGTTCGAATCCGCGAGCGCTTTCCCGTTTTTATTTGCCGTCGATAGTGATTGGTGCTTAAATGCGCGGACGCCGTTAGGCTCCCGCCCGTGTTTTTGTGTGTTCGTGGGTTATGTCGGGAAAAATAGTTTGTTGGTTGTTTTTTTGGTGAATACGATGGGTGATGTGGATGGATATCACCCGTGTTTTCGTTCGTCTGTGGATGAAAAATCATTTGGTAAAAACGATGGTGATGATGTTGATGCATCCCATCATCATCGGTCAGCATGAGACAAAAAACTTGGGGAGTGCGCGCTGATCTCTGATTATGCTGCCTTCCGTATGTGCATGCACAAGACTATCATAAGACTGCAGCTTCGATGTTGTTGGAAGGTATTTGAAGAATGTAAAGTTAATTCTGGCTATAAGGTACCAGGTAATAACAGCTTCGATTTTGTTTCAAAGTATTGGGGAGATGTAAGCCCCCGTTTTAAGTCTGGTTAGCGTTGCACCAGCCAAATACGTGGTAAATTCGATGCTGGACTTGTTTTCGAGGTGCGATGTTCCGTAGCAACCTTTCGCTGAATGACCGGAGTGCGCGGTACGCGTTTATGGTGTTACTGATAGCGCACAGAGCACTTTGACCAGGGTCAAACAGAGCAGACTCACTGGCCAAGGGTTGCAGCTTGAAACTCCTCAGTGGGGCTAGTGTTACTTTGACAAATCGGTAGTTGTACAATTTTGGTGGACAGACCGTTGATTGCTTGCATATTTTGCCGGACTGTCGCGTTTTCCGTGGATATGTTTGCCTTTCAGCTCAGTGCTCTGTAGTGCACTAACAGGGTATGATATTTATGTTGGTATATTTCGATTTTCTGCATCGTTCGGTGTCTTTATCACTGGCGGCTTTTTTTGTTGTCATCGGATGCTTTGTTGCTGTGAATGATCGATTATTGGTCAGTTCGAAATTCGGTTTTCGGAATGAATAGCTTTGCTTGTTGTAGTCGGCATTTCTCAGGGAAGACCTAAGCTTGGGCATCACGTAGTATTGAAGAAGCTCAGCTCTAGACCGAAGCTTTACTAGGAAGAACGTTGTGAGTACGCCATCTGGACACCGGTTAACTCGGTGTGGAAATTAGGGTGAAGGAAAGTCTTGGAACTTTCTACGATAACGTGAACACCGTGGGAAAAGACGGTAGCAGAATGGTGGCGGGGTCGTGACGGCTACAAATAGTAACAGTAACAACAGCGGAAGAAACGTGCGGTTCAGCGTCGACCGTCATGTAGTCAAAGAATACCAAGTACCTGGTACCCGAACCCTTAACACTAGCGTGATTAGCAACGCGATATATCTATCTTCGCGTCTATTTTTAGTCTTGTGATCTGTTGTTGTGTTGTGCTGTCTAGGCTGCTATCGGACGCGCGCTACGATATAGGTACCACGTTTCGGCGGAAACGGTTTCTGGAAGACTGGATTACTCAACCCAAAATCGTCGGAATTTCAATAGACTGTATTATGCAACATATTTCGCTGCTCTAGGCCATGGGATTGTTCACTGGGGCTAACTTGCAATTTTGTCCAAAACATTTTGTTGTGGGAGGTACCCTAAGAGCTCCTGAAACGAGGAGCTCCAAAAGAGGAAGTGGCGCACCTCTACTGCTGCAGCATGTGTCACTGTGGATGTAGTCGATCAGTTCATCGTGCCCCTGGAGATCATACAGCGAGCATGGAACAATGTTTGGTTCTGGTACTACTGCTGGATGTATGTGTCCTTCGAGACCACGGGTTGAACTCGTGGCAAGCACGTTGCGAAAAGTGTCCTTAGGGGCAGGGGCTTGCATAGCCCGTCCCCCACGTCCATAAACGTGTCGATTACACGACTGACTCTCCTGATGCCTCCTTCACAGTAAACGCATATACCTGGCAGGTTTTACTCTCGTAGGGGTAGGCATAGATGACCTCATCACGAGATTGGAATGATGTACAACGGTCAGCGTTCCGGCTCGGCTATAACATCTCAATGTTGGAACCATGCACATGGGTTAGTCAGGTCTCCACGGCCCAGCTTGGTGTGGCCAGGCTAGGCCTTGAGCCGATATATAGATGCCGATGTCCTTCTGCGCGGAGGCATTCCTCTCTTAGAGCAATATCAGCCTCGGACCAAGGCCGCGCGGTAGGGGGAGTACCCCCAAGTTCATTTCCGCGTGGGATGCTCTGTACCTCACCCACAAACGGATGTGGACAAAAATGTTGGCGCAGAGCGTAGCAATGATTTGGCGGTGCTATATGTCGCGAACGGGAAAGCGCATGATCTTAAGAAACCGCAAACAAATTGGGTGTTGTTGTAGCCACTAGCGAAAGTAGCTCTGATCCGCTGAAAGCGAGAGACACAAAAAAACGTGATCCCCTAACCTCAGGCTCTGTCCCTGACCGTCGGACGCAATGCTGCGATAAGAGAGGTGCACCACATTTTTTCCTGAGATTCCTCAATTCGGGAGCCCAAAACCTCTCCCAAGAATTGATTTGGAGACAAAAATAACACTGTTGTTACCGGGTGTAAAATCCTGTGGCAAAGGCAACACAACTAAAATCACGCTAAAAAAATAGCCTACAGTATTTCGGACGATTTTGAGCTAAGGAGACCCCGTCATTCAGAAAGTTTTTAGATGAAAAGTGCTACAGTACTTCTGTCGTAGAACGCGTCGCCGAGTCGGCGAAACTCCGTCGGCGTGCTTCAGGTTCTCGTTCGATTGTTCAGGCGATAAGGCTGCTTTCGCGCGGCCACACGCGGAGCAGGAGCCGCACCCTGCCACGGCGAATCCGGAGAGATAACACTGCTTTCTTTCGCGCTCTCTGTTGGAGGAATGGAATGTGCCGAAACTCTTGCCCCTTGTGATAAAAGAGGGTCTTAGATGAAGGGTCTCGAAGCACTAACGACCCCAATAGGTTATTAGCCCCGCTTGCTTGGATAAATGGTGGAAACGAACAGTGACATCTGCGACAAAAGTAATCTCAGACCAGGGCCTCGCCGCTATTAGTAATTCGCCCCACAGGTAACTCGACCTTTGATCTACAAAATCGATCCAGACGGATCACTCCAACAGGTTATGATCCGCGCTTACTTGGCCAACTCTTGGAAATCCACCGAGAAACGTAGAAGGGTATAGGACAGAAAGTAAGGGTAGATGCACGAATGAGCGCAAACGCTGAGCGCCGCGTTCACAAGAAGATCTCGAGAAGATCTTCTCAAAGCCGCAACTTTCGTTGCATTCGCCCTCCTGCTGTAGGAGAAAATCTGCCCTGAACATTGCCCTAGGAGATGTGGTATCTTGCGTGCTATACGGTACACGACAGGTGGATACATGCACAGGAGCATAATATCGATTGACCCTGGCGTCATGGGTTGTCATGCGGCACTATGAGTAGCTATAGATTAGGCCACAGCTGCTGGAAGCTGTCTTACATACTTCGTAGAATACGTGACGTAGCGCTTTCGATCAGACGGTACACATCTTGGGGAAACAGGGAATGGTTGAGGAGGTCAGACGGTACACATATCGGGGAAACAGGTGATGGTTGAGGAGGTCGACCATCCCATTTTTTCTTGGTACGGTATTTTGCATGACACGTTGACGCAACCTCTGAAGAGTGCCGAACTTTTGCTCCCCAAGAAAAGAAGAGGGGGGGGGGGAAGCATCAGTGGCAGGCACTGGCAGCTTCACTCATTAGGGATTTAAAGTACTGGCGTCGTCAGCAATCAATGTACTGGAATGCATCAGTACACCGGTCGGGCTCAATATTGGCGGCGAGAGGGTGGGGGTCGGGACCTTAGACCGATAACAGGGGAGAGGGAAAAAGGGGGCTACGACGTAATCGGCAGGGCGGTCGAAGGAGACGGGGGGGAAAGGGAGGGGTCGATGCGTGTAACGAAAAGCGGGGGGGGAATCACGGTCAGCGGCCCAGGTGCCTCACGCTCGGCATTGGCCTAGAAGGAGCAGCGGTTGGTCGAGCATCCGCCATCGTGTCGAAAGAAGCACCACTCCGCATCAAAACATTTCGCTCATAGAGAGGTAGACGGGAGCCAAGTCCTAACCCTGCCGCCGGGGACTGGATCGGGCTCTTGGCGCGCAGCTCGTCCCGCCGGGGAAGGAGGACGGGGTAGGGGGAGGCGCCCGGCCTCGGCCTTGTCCGGGAGAGGCCGCGGGGACAAGGCAAGGTCCACAGAGAGTGGGTGGGCGACCGATGGGCTCTCCTCCTCGTTGCCGGGGGAAGCCGGGATCCGAAGATGCCCGGGCCGGGGGCGGCGTCGCTCGGAGGGGGGCTCCGAGGGGGTCCATCCAGGTAACGAATCAGCAAGGAGGCAAGGGGTTCCAGGGAGGGGTTGAGAAAATCATTTCAGGAGCGCTTCCTCCGCTGCCTTTTGGCGTCGCACCAGGGTCTAAGGATTCCGGGGGCGTAAAGCCTTGTCTAAGGCCACCTGCTCCCCATCGGGGGTCAATGGTTGGTCAGCGAAACAAAGAGCGCGGTGATCCCATGAAAGTTGACTCCGTTATTAGGCGTAGGATCTACAGGTGGATCGCATCATGCTGAATCGCATGCTCCATAAGGAGTCAAGAGAAGATGGGGTGGAGAGGCGTCCGCCGCCGACTCGATGGTACCGCGCCAGGAAGAGAAGCTGAGGGGTGGCACAACGAGCCATGAGCTACGAGGCGCTGAAACGGGCGTAAGCACGGAAAGTCTCATCTCCACCAGCGCGAGGGCGTGCACGCGAGCAGCCGCTGGGACGGGTGAACGAGCCTCGGATCGATGGGGGAAAAGACAAGAGGTTAACCGACAGCCAACCTGCGCGCCGCCTCCGCAACAGGAGGTGGCAGATATGATATTGACGGCACCACAGCGGGGGGTCGGTACCGTCTCAATCCTTCTCAGGGGCACCTCTTCCCGCTCAACCGAGGCGGGGGGTCTTGAGGTCGCCGGCGTCAACGAGGCTGGGGATGCCTCCGATGCCTACCATTCCACTGGAGCGGTCGACAGTACCTATAGGGGGGATTCGTTGTCGCCAGGGAAGACGACACCTCCTCCGCCAGGACGTCGGTCGCCTACACTTCCGGCCCGGCTGAGGACGTCGGTTGGGGTTATTTTGTCCATGGGCATACAATCGAGAGTACAAGCTGGATTGGACCAACACCAGTCGCTGTCAAATAGCAAAGACAACACTCTTCAGCTTGCGTAAATGATATAACATATTTCACGTTTCCAGCGGGTTGGTCTTGTAGGTGAGGACCCCCGTGGTCATCGGATGTGCTTGGTCCGCTATTCTTAGCGTATGAGCTGAAGCTCAACCTCATCTTAAAGTTGGAGGGGGAAGTGACTCCTTTCCCTCAAAACTGGTTGCCGACATCATCTCCGCGTCCGCTATTGATTACGCAGCCAGCGTCTGCGTCTTGGCCCCGATGCTGATGGGCTTTCAGTTCAGGAAGAAGAGGAACCCTAAGGCTGGCTTGCGGGTGTAGACGAAGGGCGTGGAAGTCGCTTTTAGTAGTGGCTCGTGGTCGTCCTGTGTTGGTTCCGCATATATCGTGTCTCGGGCTTGGCCCGCGGCTGTTCTTCCGCTATCGTGAGCGAGTGAGGTTCCTCATGCTGACGGTCGGTCTCGCTATTGAGCGTGACTCGAAAGCTTGACT
This sequence comes from Undaria pinnatifida, assembly GCA_012845835.1. NCBI lineage: Eukaryota > Phaeophyceae > Laminariales > Alariaceae > Undaria > Undaria pinnatifida. The sequence goes on from JABAKD010000016.1 coordinate 17,720,001, forward strand.
CAAAATCAGCTGGTGCGACCCGGGCGAAGTGGACGTTGTCAATTCGGTGATCCCTAGCGATGATGACTCAGCTGATGGTCCCGTGATCCCAGAAGCTTTTCCAGCAATCCCGGATGCCGTTTCTCTGATGTGCCTGATTCTGATGGTGATGCTCCGGGGATATCATGCGAAGAAGATCTAGTGGTCCCAGCTCCGGCGATCTCAGGCGATGCTGCTCCGGTGATTCCAGCTCCGACGGTCCCAGGCGATGTGTTACAGCACGCTGGTGCCCTCGGGCCTGGATCACTACCCCTCCCGACAATGGACGTACGTGGTTGTCTGTTGATAACGCGAGTAGAGAGGTAGAGCATTGCTCCCGCGGGTAAACTCCTCTGACTCATCCGCTACGCCAAATTCGCGTTTCCAGTTGCTAGAACGGGCATCGTGACCAATTAATCAGAGACCAAGCGATTCATGGGCGCCATGAATCAACGACAGACGGACACGTGACCGAAGGTATCGATTGACATTTTGACATGATGTGGTTAGCTGATGTTTGGTATTTCTTGGGGGTACTAAAAACACTGGGCGTCCGTGTTTTGCGGTTTGAGGTCGTTCTGAACCATAAGAAGGCGTTTCCAAATCGAGAACCCATGCCTTTAACCTCTAACTTCATAACCGAGAGCTACCAATAGTTCGACCTCTGCTCACACAATGGCTTGGCTCCGCGTGTCACTGGCTCGATTGGTCATCACGCATCATCGTAGTACCTGCTGGCGCAGGTTGTTGTTGCACGCGCTGATCCGTGGAGTGAATGGCGCCTTGGAATTTAGTTGGGGATTCTAACCCGGCTTTCCTCTGAGACCAGAAATGGGTCTCTATTTGCCCTGAAGCTCCTTTGGCGTGCTTGCTGTCGAAAGTCTCCTCGACGCTTGGCTTGGGCCTCGTGATATTATCAGTCGAGAAGAGGTTGGACCCTAGTGGAGGCACGATCATCGAAGGCACGCGAACAGGAACACGCTGGCCAGCCTGGTAGATGGTATATCTCTAAATGGTGCCAGTTGCTGTCGTCGCGAATACCTTGCCGTCGCCGGCGGTCATAATGGTCTTTGACTTCTTCAGCTTCTTGTAATTCCTCATGCTGGGCCACAATCTTGGAATCACTTCACCCTCTACCCTCAGGGTAAGACGCGCGGCTGTCCACAATCATCTTGAAGCTGTCGGCGTTGAAGTGCAAAATCTCTTCCGCCAGCCACCAGTCCTGTGCACGCGAATCCCTCATCGACATTTCATCGAAGTTGAGGGACAGCTTCTTCTCGTCGGCGTCGGGAGGTGAGTCAGCGATCAGCACGGCGGAAGCGATACAAGCACCTACACTCTGCGGTGGGCGTGGAGCTCCCTGGTAGTAGCAATCAACGTCGCTGTGAAAGACGGTCTTGTGTGCATAACACCAGTTTCGCCCGGCTGCGCCCTTGGATATTTTTCTTGTGTTTTTCCTTGTCTTTGGTTCTAGTGGATATGTCGGTGTTGTTGTCCCCATGTTTTTTTCTTCAAGCAGTTAGGGTCATAGTGCGAGCCCTTGCCACAACGGTTGCGGGTCAATGTTTCTGCTGCCAAGGCCACGCCACGAGCAGCGACATTTCCTTTCGCGCTGTCATAGCGTGATCGATCGTCCAGGTAGGGGTGTATCATTGTGCTCTGCATCTTTCCAATATTGTAGATGAAATCCCTGTAAATCTTGAGATTGATGTCGATGCAGCCTTCCATGAATCCCTGGATACAAATGTCCTTGAAACTCTAGTCGGGGACAGATTCGCCCAACTTCTCGATCTCAGAACGCACGAGAGCTTTTTTCCATGACGTAGCCGTCAGAGTTCTGGCCTTGCTTCGGGCTGGTGTTGACCAGCCGCTCCAGGTGCGCGGACGACTTCGCACGTGACTTTGTTATGCTTGGCGACCAGCTGCTGCAGAGCTTTTTTGCCCATCTCCCCTCGTCCCGCTGTCCCCCTCCTCGTGATTGAGCACGAGGAGCACGATGAGGGAAGCGGGTCCTTCTGTTGGTAGAAACACAAAAGCATACAGGTCTTCGTTGGCCCTGCCTTGCCCGAAGATATCGTGGGCGAGAGTATTCTGTGCTGCATGTATACCAGGAAGCGCAGGAGAGACACCCATGCTGGTCGTTTCTTCGGCCGATCGGGCATTTCCCTTGATCACCCCCGCGATATCGCGCCGCTTGACGCCAATAATAACCAATAGTTTATCGTTACTCGCGCGACGGTACTTTGTGTTTTCTGGGTCTTCTCTTTTCACCGAAAGGGCGAGGGCGCGAGTTGGCAAATTCGATGCCATTCGAGAAGAAGTGGAGACGCTTATCCCTCTGAGCCGAAAACGTAAAGGCACCTACCGCTGGGGGTAGGGACGACACCCATGATCACGGCTTGTCCAGAAGGCCGCCGAGGGAAAAATCCCTCACGGGTACAAAACGAGCTGAAAATTAAATCGATATCCGAAACAAAAGCCGGGAGCGAGGAAGACGCTCGTCCTGAGAGGCTAAACAAATCCCACGCGAACAAGATCGTGCGCTCAAGGCGAACGTCCGACATCTATCGTTCTACTGGTTGATGTAATGCCCTACAAATACGGGGGGGGCGGGGTTTTTGTCCCACTGGGGAGAGGGGGGGGTACTCGATATTCATGCATGGCCGTAGGCGTATGACCGTAGACCCTCGCATCCCTACAATGCCGGGGCGGAGCATGTCGGGTTTTCACCGAAGGGAGGGGGGGGGGGGCGTACTCATTTGTTGCTTGCCATAGTCATTTGATCATTGACCACGCATCCCTTTCGAGACGGAGCACCGTTCCTACTCCGAATAGAGACACCTTCAACATTTGGGCGCCGACTACGCTTGTTCCATGCAATACTTAAAAATTGCTTGATTGTCCTATCCCCTTCCTCTTTCGCCGTCTGTGGCCACCGTCTATCTCCTAGGATAGCGATTGTTTTATCGCTACTCTCTACGTAGTCCACCAGACCCTTCCATGTCACATTCGTCTAATTTCCTCATCTCCTCTCACCCATCCCGTTCCTCATTGTACAACTCACATTTTCCACATTTTCCTACTATGTTAGTCCTACTCTATTTGGGAGGGAGGGGGGTGTTCTCGGTTTGTGCATGACCTAGTCGTATGACCATAGACCCTCGCAGCCCTACTGTTAACAGCACGTCCATCCATCAATGACGTCGTACCATCAGTAGTGATACCAGTGCAAGACAAATGCTCTAATGCCAATACCATGACAGAACCATACCCCTGGCGTTGGGGTGAAACCTGGACGCGGCGTAAATGTCAAGAGTAGAAGGTAGATAGGCATTTTATTGGAAAGAAAGATGGAGTAACGGCAGCAAGTGAATTAGCGCGATACTATAGTACATAGATAGGACGATGAAGGTACAAAGGGGTAGACTTCGCGAATTATTCCCTTTCTTATGGGCTTCCCTTGGTTATTTTCTACGTTCTGGGAATGTTTTATGTTTACTACGAGTAATCGACGTTGAAGCACACGCTGTACTATTTGGGGATTGCAAACACAATAACTTAATACCACATTGGCCAACGCACCGTGCAGCCGACTGTCAACTAACCGGATAGCGTTTTGAAACGCAGGACGTCCACCATGTCTCTGCTCTTATGTCAACGGTGATAGTCGCATATCATATCACGTTGTAGTCTTGAAACGGAGGACGTTTACCACGTCTATGCTCAAACATCAATACAGAACCCGATGACAAGAAACGTTAAGTTGGCATCGAGGCTCGATTTCTCAGTATGTCGCCACCATTTAGTACAACAGCGACATTGGCTAGGATATTGGATTTGGTACGGCGCCCAACGCTGGGCAAAGTTTCTTTGGTCAAATTTCTTATTCATCGCGAGAATACGAGCCCCAATTTCGTAGGACCGAGCTTCTTAAGAGAGAGAGTGCCTTCTGTATCATTTGGAAACGCACCACACCGCCGACTGTGAACTAAAGGTGGTGCTTTTTCCTAAGGACACAACCAGGTTTCATTTTTTTTTTAATCGCTCGTGTTTCATCGTGTCTCTGCTCTAATGTCAGTACCTTGGGATAACGCACCCCGCGGCCGACTGCCAAGTTTGTGTCTGCTCTAATGTCCGTAGCATGGGGTTACGCACCATACGACCTCGACTGTCAAGTACAGGTGGTACTTCCTCCCAAAGATGACATCTTGGCCCCTGGAGTGCTTAGCGAAGGCGACCCCGGTCTCCGGTGGTTCGACTTCTCTAACGGCCAGGACGTCGAGGGCTTCAACTCGAGCACTTGCGCGGCCGACATTGTGTAGGCTGGACTCAGGGCATTCCATATGAACGAGTGTGAAATGGAGATACGCACCATGAGCGGGTTGGTTTCCTTACTTACGCATAACGCACGAGCGCAGGTCAATGAAACGGATTGAATCGTGATTTTGTGCTATTGCGCGGCCTATATTTCGCGGGCTGGACCGAGGACATTCGCATGAAAGAACGTGATACCCTTCACGCACGATGGGCCTCTTGGTTGTCGTACACAGGGCACGAGCGCACGCCAGAACTGAAACGGGTTGGATGGAGATCTTGTGCTATTTTATGGCCCGTTTCTGGCCAGGGTTGGGGTAAGGGATAGAAGCAGGGCTGGGGGTTCGTTGGGTCTACGCCCATCCCTTAGTTCCGCTAGGAGGTGTTTCCTACACCGCACAATCGTGTAACAATCACTAGCCTGACCCCTTGTGGATTTATCGGAAGGCGTTACCGATAGGACTTCTGTCTTCGTCCATTCGCCCAAGATGATTGATTGTTGTCCTTCGTGTTCCGTTTGAACTCTGGTGCTTTCCTTCACTAGTAGTTCTGCCGTACAATGAAGGGCCCGGAAATGCAGCGTCCGTGGTTGCGGCAACTTCCTTCTCAGGAACGCTGACATCACTAGACGAGCCCGATTGATTTGCAAACGTTCTGGTAACATGTGATGAACGCTGTATGTCTCGGAGAGCATGTACGTTGGTCCCGTCCTCATGTCACCGCTGTCCCGTCGGTTTATTCATCCTCTATCTTCCGGCTCGACTTTTTCAGTGGAAACCTCGGGTCACCGACACAATGTGCCCATGCTCAGGGAATTCATTGCGAAAGCTCCGCGGCTTCTTGGATGTGAGGCTGCATACTATTTCCCTAAGGGCCTTGACTATTGCCACGTGCCCGAGCAAGGACAAAAGGAAATAGACAAGAGATCTGGTGGCGAGCTTGATATGGAAGGGGTGGGAGAAATCGACGGAAGCCATGAGCAGGACGGGATGAAGGGCGCGGGTAAACTGGTGACACACATCCGGTCCGGGGACATATTCGACAACAATGTCCTCTCCGGCTATAGACAGGTAAAAATGTGCAACAATCTGCTACTTTTGTCTTTTTATGGAGGAAATATCGATTAAAAGGTGAATAGTCAGTACCCCATCCGCTTCTGAAGTGAGTGGGGTTTGCACAGAATTTACAAGTTTGACAGTGGAAGAGGACACGTTTGGAACGATATTTCAGCGCGCACCCATTACAATTGTAGGATGGGAGTGGATGCTTATTTGGAAGGGTACCAAGCAATGTACGGAACTGGCTGATTCATATATCACTGCACTTGTTTAGACTTAAAGGCGGTACACATATTGTAAGCGGTGTAATATAAATAGTATAGTATGAGGTTCCGTGTTGGACGGTGCTATTTTACCTGGCACTAGATAATGTATTGTAGATTGTCGAAGTTTGTATTGGGATATTTTCAAGTGTTGTTATGATTTATTATCTTGTTTAACAACCAGACATGCGTGAAGATTGGCATTATTCGACAGCAATTCCATCGAGGAGCCGTGTTAAGAATAGTACACGTATAACGACAAATTTGGACATTGTTCGATATGGTAGCGTTATCGAGGAGGCTTGTTAAATAGTGTCATATTGTAGAACTATACCAGGTATCTGGTGGTAGTTATGTTTTCGTTTCAATCAATAAGTGTATTGGATATATTCATAAATCCAAATCAGCCGTTGTTGTGGTTGAAGTAACTACGCCGCATTCAGAATGACGGAGCTGTCAAAAGTCGAAAATATAGGGCTGGGCACTGGCTCGGTATGTATTGGGAGTAGTAATCTACTGGCAGTACTAATCTATTGATTGACCCGGCCGGTATATTCGCCAGAAGTTTTTATTTGACGTATGCCCAATAAACACGCCATATTATAGTACGGAAACCCACCCAATGCTGGCGAATGAGTTACAGTGCTGCTCTGACCCCCTTCCTCCTCTCCCTCCCACTCTGGGTGTTGGTCTCCTCTTTTTTTATAGACGTTCGTGCTTTTTTGTTGTTGCAGATATCTGGTATACTTCGAAGTATGATACGGAGTTGCGGTGTATCCTTTGGCTGCTCGTCTTCAATGCTATGTTCTCAGTTTGGCAACTCTTTTTCTTTCCTTCTTCCTTTGATGATGACTCGTAATTTTGGGGGGGTAGATTTTTTTGTGTGTTCGCTGAAAGATCTCCGCCGCCGCTCCGGCTGTTGCTCCTTTTCACGCGTTCCTTCCTTTCGCCTGTTTCCTGTTGGTACGCTAGAATATCTCCGCCACCCCCCGGCTGTTAGATTTTTCACGCGTTCCTTCCTTCTATTTTTTTCATGTTGGGATCCTCCTGCGCGTTGAGTACGTGGTACCCGACACCGGTTACATGTACGAGTAGCGTTCGTTTGTTTTTTGTCATTTTTTCGTTTAGTTTTCGTGTATTTGCTTGTCTGTGCTTCCTGTGTGTTGTCTGCTGGTGAGAGCCTACTATACCCTGCGCCCCAAGGTAGAAGCGATGGAGTAACAGTAAATATTAAATATTGAATTTTAAATATACATCAGAGTTATAATGCACTTGCGCCAACACTAGCAACAACATGAAGAATTTCACATCGTCGCCGCACGTTGCATGCATTTTTATGGACTTTTTCTAAATTTGTTATGTGTAACTTACCGCGATCATCTCCGGCCAATACAGTTTTGAGCCCCGATTGTGATGGGAACTGAAGTGAAAATCTTTGGGGCCTCGGGTGGCGCCTCCAGCGGGCCCCCCTCAAGAGCCGGGGGGGGGGCTATTGGCCGAGCTACGCTCGGCGTTACTCGCTTCGCTCGGCCAGTATACTGCTGCTGCAGTCCAGTTACTGATTGACTTTTCCATAGTATAATCGATATTGACTGAGTCAGCCAGTGCCCAACCCTACGAAAGGACCTTTGGCACTTCTTTGCAATCCAGGAGTTGCTGTTAGAGTCCATGAAGGACAAGAGCAACTGAAGGGCTTGTATACCCCTCCGTTCCCTCTCCTCGCCCGCATCTGAAACTGTTACAGTTCATCGTAATAAACTGTTGTACCTGGTCGAACGGGCCCCTATTTTCAGCGAACACACCATTTTCTGCACCATCGTTGCTGCTTGAGTGTGTTGAACAACTCTGCGCTAGCCTCCGAAGACCATAATCGGCCAGCCATTCTGGAGGGTGGGTTACCGTGTATGATGGTGCATACTAACCGGGACGTTGTATATAATATCCCTGGAGTGTACAACCCGGGTGATGGGATTTTTTTAATCTCCCAATAAGATCCCGACTTATCACCCGCGTACGTTGTATACGACACCCCGCGCGGAGTCATGCCTCACAATAGGGATGACACCCCGAATATATCTGCTCCCTCGAAACGCAGACGGGCGCGGCAACAACCTTCCACCTACCGGCCGTTTGGGGTCAGTTTCAATCTTGGTTGGTCCAGACCATCACGACCCTATACCGCATCCTACCTCTAAACCCCAACCCTTTGGGTGACGCGAGGTCGGCAGGAGCACTCACTCGACTATTCATCGTGCTTGTCGTAGTGTGGCAGTCGTTTGTAACCACTGTTATCACGCCCCTATAGTATGTAATCTCGCTCTGAAATGCGTCCTATCAAAGTCGAAACTTCCACACGATTCATCACCGGGGGACGTTGTATAACAACCCCTGGATTATACCGCACAAGGTGAAAAGCTATTTTAATGTATCGCCGGGTTTGAGGTATACACCGCCATGTACGGTATCCCATTGATCTCATAGAAGAGTTTTCGAAAAAACTAAGGCTTGTTTCATCGCTAGCCGAAAGCGGAATGGCTACCGGTACGCCGTTTTTGTGGCTAATGTACACGATACAAGCAAGGATATAGAACTGTAGGTAGGGAATGGAGAGCCTGTCCGCCGGCCTTCTATTAGTAGTTGATTTCGTCGTCATCGTTGCCTTCTTCCGATCCTTATTGTCGATATGTCTACTTTCTACATGTTTTGCGATGACGGTGAAACAGCCAGCACTGCAGTTACACAAGCACGTGATGCGCGCAAGCCGTGGGGTCGTATAGACATCGTCACCTATGCCGATCGCCTGACAAGCCTCAACCCGGTGGTGCCTGCGCTGATGCGGGAAAACTTGAAGGAAAAACTCAAAGGCAACGTCTACGTTCACACGGTAAGTCGGTGTTTACCCTATTTTCACGCATCGGGCGGACGACGATCTACGATAGATCGTCTAAACCCTATATTTGTATTTACGGTGTGTTGCGGAAGGACCGTATCATACAGATCCCGCTCGGCAAGCACGTGCGCAGGAGCCTGTCCTACAGATCCCAATCGGCACACGAACGTGATCGCCACCGTGCAGATCATATAAACCAGGGATTAATCTGCGCTGAAATATCTAGATCATGCTATGGGGATTTGGTTTGCCCGATGTGTGAATGTATGCACGTCGTGGGACACAAACATGCATACTATGTTACTTCTCCCGGAGAAGTTGAGTTCTTGCCTAGAGTTATCAATCTACTGCAGCGCCAGTGATACACGCTGGCGTGCTTTTTCCCCAGTGTACTGCTTAGTATTACTTTCTTGTTCAGGGCTTCCGCTACGATGATATTGAAAGCGCGTCGCGGCCCGCCTGAAACAGAACCGAACGATGGGGAGGACCTGCATACCATGGTGTGCGCTGGTGGGCTAGCCGTGGCAAGGTCGACACTGACGGACCTTGTGGGTTTCCACTCCAGCGCCGTGTGGATACATGCCCCCTTCGACTGGTACGATCACCTCACCAAATGGCCACAGCTCGCCGTAACACCATCGTATGTCACAGGGTGTCCTGCCGGGGGTAGGCGCTAGTAGTAATCTACACTGCACATGACTTTCACATCTAGGCGGTTCTTTAACGGGCACGGAAACAATACAACCTCAGAGCACAATGTATTCTAGATTTTAAGGCAGTCGAAACCATGCGGGTAGGACTTCGGTGAGATCACACCATAGATGGTGTGGCTTACACTGAACGTACCACACGGCTCTAACTGGGGGCCATTGCACATTGCAGGAGGTGCTGCCATTGTGTTGGATTCGACAAGTGTTGGCGTAAAGTTGGATTTGTTTTGGGGTTACCGTTCCGCATGGCTCCCTGGGTTCACCATGCTACAGCGGGCTTCATTTATCAAACCCTGAAGGGAGAGGGTCCATCATGTCTATCTGCAACTCTCTTACCTGCTGCTTTGAGTTCGTACTGTGCCTCTTCGTGCAGGAATGTGCACGTCCTCTTAGTAGGTGGATCGTAGTCACGTCGACGTCGCAAACAGTCAGAGCGGATGATCACCGAGGAAGCAGGTGCGATAACGGGCACGGGAGACACAGCAGTGCCCAAATGACATGGGGCTGATAGAAGGGTATCACAGATCACTTGGGTTTAACTCCTGCTTTGTCTCTGGGGGAGGGTTATAAGTACCAGGCACGCGAGGCAAGGTCGTGAGGCCATTTTGTAGGGTTTAGGGTTTCCACAGGCTCCGACAGGCGTTCCTAGCGTGGGAACATTTATACCTTCGTTTTCATTACAGAAAGCCTTATGACGGCTTGATCTCTGCTTATACAACGGCCCCTCCGCATGACGCTGATCAGCAAAGTCGCCGCGCTTCATATTATGACCAAGGCTGCGGTAGAAGGGGAACCTCTTTTTCGCTACCGGGTTTCAGCCACTCGCACGACTGACCCAGAGCCCCACTGACAAAAATACTATAGGAGATTTGTTTATGGCAACGTAGCTAATCGTTCCATTTTTGTGGATTCACATCGCAAAATAGCACGAAAGCGAAAGACCGCAAAGGCACACGAGAGGACACTCGCGCGAGTGACCCCGAGCCATTGCAAAAGAAGGTGTTAAGAGTGACTCCCACCACCGTACCCTTGGTCTTATACGTCCTATTGATAGCCCTGCCGCGCTGCATCATCTCTCCTCTTTCCCCGTTACGCTCTGATTTCTCAAGCAACCTATAACAGGATGTCAGACCAGGGAGCATATGTGCTTTCTCCTGGACTGCCCTCGTGAAGCATGGTTTGCTCCTCTCATCACAGCTCACCACACTCGACCTTTTCTCATCACCGTGCTCTTTCCATACTCGTTTAAAAAATAGGGATTGCTATTTCGTGTCCCAGGTTATAGCTGTCAAGCCTGATGCTTGCTGTAGCTTACTTACTACCTGGTACGTCTTAATTTCATTTGATTAAGGCTCTGCAGTGTTTAGAATACACTATTAACTAATCGGACGGACGGACACATTTGGACTTCTCGCCGCAGAAAGGTCCAGCAAACCGAGGAAATTTCCATTGTAGGATGCCCCCCCTATTTTCTCTTATCAATGGGCGTTCGCATCACATCTTAACGACGGGACAGGTCTATGGAATATCTTGGCCGAGGGATTACAGCGTGTACAATAACTGGGCTAACACTCCATATCAGCGTACCGAGATGATCACCTACAACAAGATCGCAGGCTTGAAGAGGTGGCGAGGCGATCCCTGATGCAGCCGATTCACGGGCATGGAGCATACAGACTTCTGTGCTAGCCCTGCTATGTGGCAACATCGTCGAAACAAAGGACAAAGCGTAAAGATTCCTTTGCCTTTGTGTCTACTGTGTGCGTGCTGCGAGTATGATGGTAATATCCCGCTGTGAAGTAGTCGAAACAAAGGGGAGGGTGTCAAGACAGCGTCGCTCTTACCTGATATGTCTGCTTCTGTGCGTACTGCGAGTAGGCAAGATGGGATGCAGCCACGTGCTCCTGCCGTCGCCTATCCAAACTCTCAAGCAACCGGTATCCGTACGGAGACATCTCAAGGCTTTAGCTCTGTCGTATTTCAGGTACTCGGAAGTATGTAATTTCGGTATGTCGTGTTGCTCAGTGAAGTACACGAGCTGTGGAAACCATTGAAACGGGCTTGTACACAGTTTTGGGTTTTGGCGAGTATGCCCTGTCAACCACACAGAAAAAATTCCCCCAACACCTGTGAGTTGAAGCTCACTATATCACGTAAGACGAACCCTTGAACGCAGATCAGTAAACAAACCATGTCTAGAGCTGAGTTATCTTCTCTGCTGTTCGCATACCTGGTACATAAGTTCGGGTCATGTTTGAGGTGGTGAGAAAATATGTCTTCAGAGTGTAGCTACTTCAGTTCCCTCTTTCCATTGCTTCTATTTCAAACTGCGATACACGACTTCGGGGCATGCATACATCCGTTTTGTGAGACGTGTGCGTGCGGTTGGAATAACGTCAACGCACTAAGTGTTGGTGTGTTCATTTGTGTACATATTTTAAGGCGGTTTTAGATGTATTTTTCTTGACTCCCGTGGACATTCTAACTATTTGACAGCCTTCACAAGATTAATGGGTCCCAAACGTGCCACAATACTTTCCCTCGCCGTAATTAGTTGCGGTAGACTCGTGACTAGAGATGGGCACCGGATGAAAAAAGAACCAGTTAGCCGCGGTTTTTGGAAACCCAGCAGGCATGTGTGATTACTCGGTTTTTCAAAACAAGAACTGGCAGTTTTTGAGGACCGGTTGACCGGTTAAACCGGCTAAAACCACCGGTTTTAACCGTTAACGGTTAAAGCGGAAATCGGGTGACTTATTTGACACTAAAACGTGTCTGCAGCAGTGACTAGTGTATTCATAAACGTGACAGCATGAGAGTTAGTTGATCCAGAGTCGACTGCGCCTATTAAATAGTCTAGGACATTACTTCAATGTCAAATAAAGTGGATTGTGCTACGTAGATAATCGACGTTGGATCATCCCCCACACACCCCACTAGGGTTATAACTCGGGCTTTGAGTCGGAAGGATTTCACTGCTAATAACTACTCGGTAGGTGCCGTTAGCCGACTAACTGGCTTTAGTCGGCAAGTCGACTGGCGAACCCAACTGATGGTCAGCCGATTTGCCGACTTGAGGCAGGCGAGCGAGGAGAGCCAATTAGCCCTCCCCGGCCGGGGGGGGGTGCGCCCAAAAAGGAAAAAAGGCGTCCCACATTATACAATCCCTCCTGCATGTACGGAAACAAAATAAGTCAGATAGTGGACACCTTCGGGAAACGACTACTACAAGTCCGACTAATAAGTAGTTGGTGGTTCAAGTCATGACAACTCACACAACAGTTGTAGTATTAACACACGAATACAGCTTGGTCGCCATTTTGCCGTTCACACCATAAGCTGAAATAACTGCTTGCAGAAGTAGCCGTTGCACAGCTGTATGTAGTGAAAATGCCAATGCTAATTCATCGCAGGAGGACATTGATCGCGTTGTCGTTGGCAAGGGCGAAGGTGTATAGAGTGTGCTTTTGGGTGGCTTCCAGAGGTTTACATAATACTGTTGCAGATGCGTCTTGGAGTCATGAGTTTTTTACCGTTGGAGAATTTTGTACAATGCAGTCTGTGAGTTTTTTGTTTGTCCCGTTTCCCTTCCAGCTCAGATGGCGGAGGTGTTTCACGGTTTTCTTGTGAACACAACCTGTGTTTACAGGTATTTTCAGTAATCTCCCCCGTGCATGCCTTTAGTTACAGTACGCAGCATTGATAGTTTAGTCGTGTACTGTGAACTAACAATCAGGGTGACTGCTGCTTGTACTCGTCGCATGATGGTAGCCCTGACGGTGATTTGAGGAGCTTCCGGGAGCATGGGGTGTGAGAGTCTCTGGTTGTGGTGGTTTTGATGCAGCCTGACGTCGTGCTTTACCACAACAAAGATAGTTGTCAGCAAATTAATCAAAGCACGAGACAATCCATCTTGACAAGACCCAATATTTGCGAACGGAACCAAACACGCAGTTGTGAGTACACCGCAAGGCGCTACTTGGTGAAAGCCAACCTGGTTTTCAAATATATGGATGCTCTACCGCTAGAAAAACGGTTCTCGGTTAACGGGTTAAAGTCGGCTGAAAAAAATCGGTTAAACCGGTTCTTATTTTTAGAGAGTAACGCCTCCTATCCAGTTCTCGGTTCTTCGAAAATCCCGTCCGGTGCCCATCTCTACTCGCAACCTTTGTGTGCCGATCACAGGTCGTAAAATTTTGCGTGAAGTTGCCCTGGAATGTCTGTAAAGGTCAAGGATTAACGGGTTTCTCACAGTGTGTCGACATGATTCACCACCGCTCCGGGTTTTGTGTCTAATTCTCATCACATCGTGTTCAACCTCAGCGTCTTCGCCCTTAACCGTTAGTCACTCGCGTTTTAAATTTTCGTTCCGCCGTCCCCCCGCCGCTAACTGCCGAGGGTGGTTCAGGTCAATGCGGCCGCTCATACTAGGGTGCAAGACTGTAGCTTAGCTGCACAGTAGGGTCTTCCGTTTTCAGACAATATTATCGCGCCCCCCCCTCCTCGATGGGGAGCTGGCAGTAGCCTTTGTTCTTTTTTTTTCAATTCAAACCCCCACCCCGCTCCCCCAAAGCGCTCCGCCTCGAAAGAGATGCATGATCAACGGTAAAATTAACAAGGCAAGCAACAAACGAGTACCGCCCGCCCCCCCGCGCTAGGAATGTTAGCGTGGTTCACGTTCTTCTGCTTTCTAGGATGCGTCCCCCCCCTCCCCCCCCCCGCATCGCTGCGGATGCGGCAATAGCCTAGGTGTCTAACTTGTTTTGGAGCCCCTTGCGGGTAACCTTTAATTCCTGTTCCCCTTACGACGTTCCATTAGGGTGTTTTGTAGCCTCGCAGGGTAGAGGTGGGGGAGTCGAGGTTCAGGAGCCGCATCCGCATCTCGCATGTTCGATTCATCTTTTAGTCATGGAGCCGGTGTTTCCCCGAATCTTCAATAGTTGTGCTTGTTAGAACGGCTCGTCAGGGTGCAATAGTGCTATGGATCTTCCTGGTAGTACTGCAACGGCCCAGGATTTAGGAGCTTGGGGAAAGGACCGTACAAATTAAAAGGTTCATACGTGTAGGGAACTGGGATTCAAAACGAGGCCAGAGCCTTGTGTCCCGTCTTTCTCAGGCCTTCTATCTGCCCGAATTGAAAAGTTCAAAATACTACAACGATCTTCAATCCAAGGACAAGATAGTATCCCAGCGTCGGACGTAGGGGGTGCGTGCGTCTAACAGGGAACCGGCTCTTGAAAATGCGTACGTAGTAATGCTGTGTTCGGACAGGCGGGTGAACACTAGCGCGATTGCTGCGTTAGTTGTCATTTCAACGAGACGTTAACAGATGTACCGAAGCAGGACTGGCTTCTACGTGCCGTTCTTCTGCCGCCTGTCTTCTGCATTCTTCCTTCGTTGATTATGCTGCTGTACTACTATCGCAACGCTTCCTAGCACTTGGGGCAATAGCGAAGCCATATCGTAGGTAGACACTCATTATACCACCCATCAGCCAAAGCATTTGATCATGAAAACCGTGTGGGTCACGCCAAGGCGCTAGGGCGTGCTAACACGGAAGGGTTGCACGCCTCACGAGGTAGTTGGATAAAAAAGGCTACTCGGAGTTGGAAAATCTCGTCAATGCTGCCCTTCAGAAGTAGAAAGCTGTTCCGGCTACCTCTCCGAGGCAGTCGGACTAATTCCGGTAAGAACTGATCCGATTTCATCACTGTCCGGGGCTAATACTATGGTTGACGTAGTGACAAAAGCCTGTTTGTTCGTCCTGAATAAAAGGCTCCCACAAAAAAAAGTCCTTAAGGTGGCACGACCTTGATCAAGCAGTCTCGAAGTGGCTAAACATCCATGGGAAAGACATGGATTGGTATGGCGAAACTGGTGAAGGACCAACCGACAAAATTCGCAATCTTCTAGCAGATGCGTTCAGCGCACCTGCGGTGTCGTCGCCCTTCATAGCATTCCAGGCCGTTCGAAAGTCCGAGCCATCGCCGCGTAGCGGTGCAGGTGCTGCCACTTCCAAATGGGGTAAAATCTGTAAGCTAAGCCCCTTAGGAGCAACAGCACGAGCTGGCCTATGATACGGGGGTATACCAAATCGGTACCAATTATCGTCTGCTTTCCTGCAGCGTAGACGTAGAAGCCCTCCGTCTCGTCACCAGCGTGCCATGCGGCGCGTTGTTGAATTTCCTTCTTCCGAGAGGGGATTTCCGGAAAAGGATAGCTCCGCTATCCATCTTCTAGAGGGAGATCTCTGCTATCCCTTCTGGAAAACGATGGCTCCGCTATCCATCTTCTGGGGATCTCCCCAACCTTTATCTAGAAGATAATGGCTTCGTTGTCCATCCTTTGGAGGGAATCTCCGCATGTCATCTCTGGAAAAAGATTGCCTCGTCGTCCATCTTTTGGGGGGGGGTCTCCAAAACCCGTTTCTGGAAAAAGGCATCTCCGCCATCCCTCTTTTGGGAGGGGGTCTCAGGAAAGAGTTTCAGCAAAAGGATAGCTCCGCCATCCATCGGGTCAACCCTCTGGCCAACCGCACAATATTTCAGGTCGTTTCTGCGCAGGAACTTGCATCAATCCAAGCTCTGGAATAAAGTGAGCGGCTTCAGCACCACATCTTCGTCAGGGGTTTTATCATCTTGCATTCCCACGTGCCCAACCAGCCCCCCCCCCCCTCCCCCCCGACCCCTGTTATGCATCGAAGTCTTATCCAGCCCTCCCCTATGGCCCTGTTATTCACTGACGCCTCATTCTGCCCCCCCGAAAGTCCCCGGTATCCACTGAAGTCCCACCAAGCCTCGCCGATGACCCCTATTATCAGCTGATGTATATACCAGGTAGCTTAGTTTTATCCTGAGACCCTACTGAAGCCCAACCCTGCCCCCCCCTATAAAACCTTGTTGTCATCCACTGACGAAACGTTTAATTCCCAAGCACCGCTCCTACGATGAGTACCAACACCTGCGCAGCAACTGCCGTCGCCGCCAAGTAAGAATAGCTCACCAGCGGGCTATGTTTTTCACGGTGGCCAACAACCTCCGACATAAACGAGGACATTGTTGTCAGGCTGCCCAAGAAGCCACCCTGGAAGGCCGCCAAGGCGATACCGCTCCATCCCGCGACATATTTATGCGTGGCGCCGTAGTATACGAGCCCCATGATCAGAGATCCGCACACGTTCGCCGAGAAGGTGCCCACAGGGAAAGCTCCTTCTCGCCATCGGTTGTTATATTGCCTGGTTTGTTTTCAGGGCGGGTGGAATGGGTAGAGGGGGCGTTGTTTATGCTAAGGAAGCGTGTTCAGTAAGGGAAAGGGTGGAGTTTGTTTGTGTGTTTTGGGAGCGCGATTGATAGGGGGGCGGGGGGGGGGGAGCTGAAAGCGTGAGGTATAGAGGCGATTGCTTTGGGTGAGCGTAAAAGTCGAAAATGGGGGATTAGAGGGGTGGGATACAGAACACACAAACGATACCTACAAGCGTGCTTGGCTTTCAAATAAAATATGAAGTGCCACTGAAGAAATACCCGCTGAAGGGGTGCTCCCTGCGGCCTCACCCCCTGCGCGTCGACAACTTGGTTCTCAGTAGAGGTGTGGGGTCGATCGTTTCCTCACACGGGTATTAAAGCCCCCTGCATCGCGGAGGGGGATACCAGCGGAGGGGCCGGGAACAGGGTCAGGTTGGCTGCGCCCGCGGGGCAGGGGACACTGGCAGGAGGTCCGCAGGTGAGCGTTGCTACAGCCGGGAGGCCGACGCGGACCACCGTCACAGCAAATGTCCATTCGTGACGTGTCACGAAGGCCAGGGTATGTCCCGCCAGACACTCCGGTACCGGACGGGGAACACCCTTTGACCAAGTCGAACCCGACCTGACCCGCGTACCCGTGCAAGAGCCTCGATACGGTAGAGGGGGTACTTTTGGGCCCGAAATAAGGTGTTCCTCGACACCCCGACGTCATCGATCGATAGGTTTTTG
The DNA here is from genome assembly GCA_012845835.1 of Undaria pinnatifida. Taxonomy (NCBI): domain Eukaryota; class Phaeophyceae; order Laminariales; family Alariaceae; genus Undaria; species Undaria pinnatifida. Next base: position 17,737,224 of record JABAKD010000016.1, read on the forward strand.
CACACAAGAAAATGTATGGATACTTTGTTTTCAGTTGTATCCTTCCTTGTGTCGAGCAGCCATGAAACGTTCGTGTGGGGGGGCTATCAGTCATTGTGACGTAAGTCCCCCCTACCTCTTGGAATCCCCGGGGACAACTGTATTACCTGGTATACAAAATAAAACACTCTCTCGGGGACAGCACGCAAAAACGATGTCACCTTGGGAGGAAACCATAAGCAGGTCTGCAGTATTCCACTCCGCCCCACTGCGACTTGTATGCAATGAGCAGTGCGCATCCATGAGCCACCGAAGGTGAAGCACGGGCTTTTGGGGTCCCCTCGAGTTTTAGGAATTGGTTACGAGTATACCAGGTAACTTGTAACCTGTTTCTACCGAGTCACGGGCGGCGTTTCGCACTTGACTCTTTTTTTTTAGGTGGGTCTATAGTCTAGGGTCAGCACTTCACATAGCACACGGAACACGCCCTTCCAATGATCGCCAGCAGCAACTACCAAGGTCTTGGGTTCGTGCAGGCGGCGTCATCCGCAAAACCCTTACTTGTATACCTTGGTACACAAGAGTAAGATGGGTTGGGTTGCCGATCCTACCGGGTCGACATTAGAAATTAGTTTCAAAATTCAAATTTCCGGCGGGCCTCACCTCGACAGGAAAAACCGCAAGAGAGCCCCGAAAGGGGCAAACATGCACGCCAGCCACCGGATCCTCCTCGTCCGACTGCCGTCCACGACCAATAGCACGGCTAGCAGCGCGTAGACCACGGCAACCGAGCCTATCGCACGCCCAGGAAAAGCAGAATTACCCCCCGGCCCTTGCCAGCGGAGCGTACGGCCGCGACGCGCGAGACCTCTCACGAGGTCCCCTCCCGCCACGAAACAAGCCGCGAAAAACGCGAGCGACTTGACGATCGCAACGATAGCGACGATCGCGCCTCCTGGACCGGAAGCATCTTGAAGTGCTGCTCTGGCGATCCTTAGGTTCCATCCCGAGTAGGTGGTGTACGAGCCGCAGAGGCCCACGGTGAGGCCGGCGTAGAGTCCCGGCATGCTTTCCTCGTTGAGGTCAGAGGCCACCAGGGCGCCGAGGGCAAAGCTGCCCAAGGAGTTGCTCAGCAATGAGCCCTGGAGGGCGAGGTTAGAAGGGTTGATGTTGTCTGTGTAGAGGCGAGCGAGTGTCCCGAAACACGCGCAATAAGATATGTACGCGCACTGGGCCACCATGGGTCGTCCGGGGAGTTGATGCACCGCCATATTTGGCGGTGATGGGGGAGATCCTGCTGCTGCTGCTGTTGTGCCTCCTCCTCGTGTGTGTACCGCTTCTGATGTTCGGTGTCGAGGCTGGCTGAAGCAGTTGTTTTGTGATGCTGCTGCTTTCTGGTGGGGAATAGCGCGGTTGAAGAACAACAACCCACAGCGCTGGCAGCGTGTGCTCGTCTGCGTAACAGTGCCCGCATGCAACGCTGCTGTTGCTGCTCTCCTCCTCATCGGCAGCGATTTTCTATTTCGTGACAGATGCAGACGGCAGTTATTTTAGTTATCATAGTTTCTGCCCGGGGATATTCAGGGAGGAACCCCTTTTGACAACATGTAGTAAAGTTGGTTGCAACTCCTGAAAAACGTCATTTTGGTCGTTTTGTGTTGTTTTCAGGCACACACCTCTGCGAACTATGCTGAGACGACTGGCCAGGCTCCCGGTATCGGCCGCTCCATGGCGCCCGCGGAGCGTGCCGCTCTTCGTTGCGTCTTCCGACGCCCTTCGAGGTGGTGGAGGTGGTTCCCGTTTTCCTACTGGAAGGCGAGGGTTGCTCTGCAACGCGGCGGTCAATGCACACGATTCGACACAGGTTTGTTGTTGCCGTGATTTGTACCAATAAACACGAGCTGAAACACCTGCAGCAGCAGTTCAACAGCGGTACCGAGTGCCGGCTAGCTTGGATAGACCCTATGTACCACTGGGGTACCCGTAGATAGCAAAGCATATGCTGGTGATAGTACGCGAGTGGGGAACTCGGGGCGCGCGGTTCAGAACTTTGGACGTCTCTCGGGTTCGCCAGAGGTTTAGGGGCACTGCTGATGCCTGGAGTGCTCAGACGCGGTCTCGATACGGCGGTGGCAGCTGCCTACACGCTTAGCCTGTGCGTTGGCGACGGCAGCTGATGCTGCTGCTGTCGCTGCTGTTTCTTCAACACAGTGGGCAGTACCGATGCGTCGTAGTGCCACGATCGCGTCAACATGTAGTAGGAACGTTAGCAGCCAGAAAGACTGACTATCTCATTCTACTCGGTACCAGGTATTCTGGTGTGAGCCAACGTCAGCAGGTAACATACTGGTACCAACAAGGCGGACTCCGGGCTTCTCGTAAGCCGTTGTCTTCCCGCTCTCGGCCTGTTCTCTCATGGACTGCTGTGTCAATATCTGGTACATCAGTGCCAGGTAGTTCGAATTGTAAGGGCAACTGCACAACTTTCAGTAGGTTCCTTCTGTGATAAAAAACTTTGGATCCCGGTGCACACCGGTACAAATATGGGTGTAGACCGGTAGTCGGGGTTGGTACAGTACGTACGGCAGTAGTGAGCAGACCACATGCACGACACCCGATAGCCTATGGCATCCTTATCCGTACGAGCCCCTGAAAACCCCTCTCCTTCCCGGTGGTCATTCTGCACATTCCTCGTTGAGAAACCCATAGAGGCCTCTATTCTGTAGGAGTAGGAACGGTGCTCAGCCTCGAAAGTGATGCGTGGATCAATGGTCAAAAAACTAAAGCAACAAATGACTACCCTCCCCCACCATACCGTAGTTGCAGCCACCGTCCCCTCTTCCATGCGCTCATCCTGCATATTTATCGCTCGAACCCCTTCCCCACATTCAGTATGCGCAGTTCTTGTCGAAACCCCAGCTCCTCTCCCCTACCGCTTCAGTGCGCCCGTGCCTTCATTGCGTTTCTCCTTGAAACCGCTTCCCCCTTCCCCACGCATGTATTCATGTAACCCCCTGATCCTTGCCCTATCTCCCATGCACCCACGCCTTCATTCTACGCCTTCCTTCCCCTGCCCCCAGACGGCGGTCGACGCCTGCCTGGAGCGCGTGCTAATCCCCTCGCCCAGCGTGTCGCCGTGCGCCTTCGCGGTGATCTTCTTCGAAGGGCATGACCCTGTCGCCGTCCAGGATGCGCTCAGATCGTTTGCAGACAGGTGAATGTGGTGGACAACGCATGTGGGAAGCGTGCAATGATAAGGGTGCAGCACGTTTTCCCCTACATATTCTGACTGGCGGGGATCCTCCACCAAGAACTATACACTATCGTTTATCGTTGCGCTACTCGTTATGTACCTAGGTCGTCGAATTGTCCACCGGGTTGCCAGGCGCATGCTCCTGTAGCGGGTGCGCTAAAAAGTCAGACGCTCGTCACTCGGGGAGCTCTTTACCTCACCCCAGAACTGTTTTTGAGAAAATGTGGCTGTGCAACCGATGAACCGTCCCATAACCCAAGTATTCAGAAAATAAGATTGAATGGGCCCTTGTCCCTCTCTTTAATCTTCCGCCTGCGGCGCACAGACGACCGGAAGCTCCGCCCGTGATCGGATGCAGCGTGGGGGGCGGCGCGCAGCAGCGAAGGCCGGCGCGTTACCGGACGAGAGTGTCGCCGTTGCCGCCGCAGGAGCAGCAGCAAGAGCAGCAGCAGCAACCACAATCGTCGTCGTCACTATCGAAGCCGTCGCCAGGGTCGCCAGGGGCATTCAGGTACTTATAGGAGTTTGTGGTGCGATGGAGACCCGGAAGGATCCCATCTCCCCCCCCCGCTCCCACCTCTCCCACCCCTCCCCCACGTCCCCAACCCCTTCCCTTCCCCCGACTCCGCCCCTCTCCGACCTCCTCCCCCTTCTCCCACACCTCCCCCACGTCCCCCGCACCCCTCTCTCACCCCCCTTTCCTCCTTCCCCTACCTCTCCCATCCCCCGCACCCCTCTCGCCGCGTTTTTTTTTCCCACCCCATATGCTCCACCCCGACTCACCCCACCCCTCACACCCCACCCGACTCCACCCCGCACGGCAACGCGCAGATCCCCGACCATCGTGACGGTGCTCGGGCTGGGGTTTACGGAAGGCGTGGAGGCATTGCCCGTGTCGGTGCAGGGGGGATGCTTCCCATCGCTTCACGGGGAAGACAGCATCTCGCGGGTCTTCGCGCTTCCGAGGGAAAAGCAGCCGCTTTTTTTCTTGCTAGGTCGGGGAGATCAAGCCCCGGCGTCAGACCTCGAAGACTCTTTCAGGAGGCTCGGGAACCTCCTCCCTGGCGGCACTAGGTGGGCTGGATGGGGGGTAGGGGTAGGAAGGGAGGGGGAGGCAGTGATAGATGTGTTTTTTTTACGTTTGACTGCTGTACCCGACCACCATCTCAACCACCGTACCAGGTGGGGGTGGGGGGGCAGGGCGGGACGAGAGGTGCCACGAAGGCAGCTCCCGGTACTCCCTTTTTTTTTCACGGGCAGTCTTATCGCAGAATTGTTTTTTTTGTGTTTTTTTTTCATGTTCGCGTCATAAACGTTTCTGTCTCTCCCGTTTTTCTTGCACGAGTACCTGGTACGTACGTATTATATGATTTTGTGTTTTTTGTTTTTTCATGTTCGCGTCTCAAGCACATCTTGTCTCCTTGCGCGTCCCCCGTCCCCGGTCCGTCTCCCACCCTCAGGCTGTCGGCGCTGAGCTCCGGGGCACCTCCCTCCGTGGTTTCGAGCTTCCCAGTTCGCGATGAACCCGTGGTTGGTGTCTGCCTCCTGGTGAGCACCCGTGTACCCCTAAAAAACTGCTAATGTAGGAAGTGTAAACGAAGAGAAACGTGAGCGCCAGAATAAACGCGTGCGCGCAGAAACGAAACAAGGCACGCTCGCAAAACAACTCAGTAATATGTAAGAACACGCTCTCGAAACGCCTAAATGCGCCTGCCTGCGCGCTCGGTATATATCAGGGGAGCGTGTCTGTTCATGAGCAAGCCGAGCTAGCGCGCAAGACTCTGGGCGCGTTCGGTCTGGAAGAGGTCAGCGTTTCGGGCGGCGTCTGTGACGAGCTATTCGTGCCGACGGCCTCGGCCCCGCCCCAACGATTTGCATCGCCTTCCACGCACTGGAAACCCCTCCCGTCCCTCGCGACTGCAGTCGATGTATCGTATGAGGCACGCCGAGCAGCAGCAGCGGCGGCGCTGGCGGCAGTGGTGGAGGCGAGAGCTGGGGGGGTGGAGGGGGTGGGAAGGGGGAGTAAGGGAGGGGCTGGGACTGGGGGTGGAAGTCGGGAGAATGGGGCGGGGGTCGCTTCTGCTTCTTCTGAGTCGCCGCGGGCGACAGGGTCGATACCGGCTGCGACTGATCTACACCAGCAGCAAAACCAAAAGCTAGTCAAAAAACAAAACCAAGCCCAAAACCAAAGTCAAAGCCAAAACCAAAACCAAGATCAAAGGCAAGAGACGCCGCTGCCGCCGCAACAGCTAGGCGTGTTCAAGGTAGAAGACTTCGTGTTTCCCGGCATGACGAGGAGGTTCCGCGTGTTCGAGCCCCGCTACCGTGCGCTCGTGAAGAGGTGCCTCAGCGAGGGAGAACCGCTCCTGATCCTGCCGCTCTCGCGAGGGGGGAACACTGTAGGCACTGCGGTTTACGTGTCCGGCCTGGATAACGTCGAAGAGGATGGAAGGTAGGCCCGGGGTGAGGGAGGAGGAGAGGGAGGGGGGGGAGGGGAGGCTTGCGCAAGAACGCCCATAATTTTGATATGATAGGGTGGGGTGGGGTAGGGTGAGGAGAGGTAAGGTGGGCTGAAGTGAGGTGAGGCGTGACAAGGTTTGGTTTGGTTTGGTTTGGTTCGGTTTGGTTTGGTTTGGTTTGATTTTACTTGGTTTGGTTTGGTTTGGTTTGGTTGGGGCTGGTTTGGTTCAGTACGGTAAGGCTAGGTAATTGCTGGTTCGGTTCGGCCACCCCACCCCGGCTCAGCCCACCCCAACCCACCCCACATGTCTCCGCCGCCGTCGCCACCGCCATCCGCGTGTCTGGACGGGCGTAGGTGTGAGATCGAGATCACCGGGATTGCCCGATGCAACGTCAAGACGATGTGGACGAAGGGCGAAAGCTTCGGCCTGAGCGAGGCGGTGGTCGAGTACTTCGGTGACGGCGCTGCCGGCGCCGTCGCCACTGCCGAGCAGACTCGAAAAGGGACGGTCACGACAATCCCCCTCGTTGCTACTATCGCCTCGGCCTCTGGGGTACCCCCTTCTTCGTCTCCCCCTCCTTCTGATGATGCGATGGAAGGGGGCGGTGGCGTCAATGCGGACTGCGCTGGGGGGGTGGCGGCGGCGGAGGGAGGACGGGAGAAGGCGGAACCGAGTGCATGGATGAGTAGCAGTGGGGAGGTGGGGGGAGGTGGTGGCGGCGAGGCCAGCGACGGTGATGATAGCGGTGGCGAATTTGGTGGCGAAGGCGCCGGCGAGAGCGGTGGCGCTGGCGGATTGATGTCGGAGCTGCCGGAGCTGGAGCGCTTGCGAATAGAGGTGCGTATGGTGCGCTTCATCCTTGTCGCGCCGGAAACGTCGCTGGTGTCGAGTGCCGACCCCTTCGATGCAGTTGTTGTCGTCATTGCGAGAGTCGTGTCCCTCGGTCTAACGCATTGTTTTTTATATATGTAAACTTGTGGCAGGTAAGTAAAACAGAAGGTTGAGCTAACCGCACTTCCACGTATGTGTCGTGTATTAATTTATCTCGGTTATCGAAACAGCAGTGCATGCCGTGGAAACGGCACGGCGACGGCAGCGCAAGCTGCCGCGACCTACGGACACATGATCATGTCAACCCACCGTGCGCCCACCAAGGACTCTGGCCATATTCGACAGCATGACTTATATAGGACCCGTGTGGGAGGCGATCTCGAACGGCCCGGACACAATGCTGTCGGTGCTCCACAGGTGTCACAAACGCATCGGCCCCTGTTCCGAGCCGTGAAAAATTGAAGCCGACCCGACCTGATTCGACCCATAAAATACTTCAAACCTCCCGACCCGGCCCGATGCAGGTCTCCGTCGTCCTCCAGCGAGAGATCTTTCGCACCCGAAAACAGGGCCGCTCACCGCTCTGGCCGGGATGGAACGGAATGGCTTCGGGAGACGCATCTCAGCAGGATGACCCCCACGCCTTTTCTTCAGGGAGCGGCGGTACCGTCAGCAGTTTCAGTGGATTTAGCCGCGGTAGCAGCGGTAGCGCTATCGTTGGTAGCGGTATGGCCAGTGGTGGTGGCGGTGGCGGTGATGCCGGTGGTAGCGGTGGCGGTGGGAGTGGGGGCCTAGACCCGTGCGACCTCGACGCGGAGGCCCTGAGCTACTGGGCGGCCCAGAACGTTGAGGCGGACGTCCTGACGAAGCGCCGGTGGCTTTCGTGCACGAGCACGGAGGAGAGGCTGCGAGAGATCCGGGACGTGTGCCGGGTGACGATGGCGAGGTACCTCGACCGGAGCGGCGTGGACGGCGGCGTCCTGTCCAAGCCCCTGTCGGCGCTCCACGACCTTCTGTCTAGGTAGATCTCGTACGGTCCCGGTATGTAGCGCAGGCCGTTACAGTAGTGCCAACAGTATACGTAGCATACTAATGCTAGCACCAATACAGTACAGCATAACAGTACATACCAGTACAGTGTCAGTGCCGTGTCAGTGCAGTGCCAGTGTATACCCGTATGTACCAGTGCAGTACCAGTAGTACAATGTCATTATATACCAGATCGGTACCAGTACGGTACCAGTACGGTACATATACGGAACCAGTACAGCACCAGTACAGTACCAGTAACAGTATTTTTCGCTGGAGTACTTATCGCGCGAGGCATTACTGGGGCGGATCCAGTGGTTTGAGCATAGCATGCTTTTGAGGTAATGGAGTGTGTGCTCTGAGGTACTGGCCAGCTCCAGGTACTGGCCAAGTACTGGCTACTGGCCAAGCACTGGCTACTGACGAGGTAGGTATAGATGTCGCTCCGGGTGGAGAGGAATGTTTGCCTGCCTGCGCGCTGATGAACAGTTTCTCGTGTAAGTTGGACCCCCGCCCCCCCCGGGGGGAAAACAATTCATGGCGCAGGGGAAGAGTTGGGGTCGCAGCGAATCAAGGCGAGCGAACCGCTTGTATAGTCGTGCGAAGAGGCGCACGCGAACATTTTGTGGTTGCTCGCCTTTGGGGTCGATTTTTCGGTTTTATCGCGATCGGAAGAGCGGCGATAGCGATGTCGCTGGGGAAAATTATAGGCGGCTTGCTGCGCTTTTATGGTGAGGTGTTCGGCAATGGCGATGGTGATATCCGTACATTACGCAAGATAACATATCCCTCTGGGCTGGAGTTTTTCCGGCCCGATTTTCTCCAAGGCAGGAGGGACGCACACGACGAAAACGGTGGCTTTCGAACGAGACCATCGAGATGTCTCCATGAGAGCCCACCCGTGAACCCATCCCCACACACGGTATAATCGACACTGTCAGCTAGTTAGTCTGATAGTTCTGTTTTCGCCCCGAGTGTTTCACCCCACGTACTTCTGAAACAACAAGGCGATTTTCAATTTTATAACGCGCGGTTTGTGCTTGCGCATATCTTGATATTGAAACTAGCGTTTAAGAGTATAAGCATCACACTCTCTCGAGCTTTATACCTGGTATGACTCGTAGATTTGATGTGTTTCCAGAGATGAATCGCTCAGTGGTTGCAATCACCCGTTGTCGATGAAATCAGCTGGTGAAATCATTTTGGCCGGGGTTTGGCCATCTTGCGCGTTATATGATAGGCGATGGCGATGGTGATGGCGATAGCTCTCTCTCCCCACAGTCCCGGTATAAAAAGGAGGAATGGAGGGGGCATGGGGGGGGGGGGGGGTAGAACTGGGGGAGGCGGAGGCGGTGGCGATGGAGGGGAGGGGGGTAGAACTGGGGGAGGCGGTGGCGATTGTGACAGTGACAGTGTGCTCTACTTCTCCCAACAGTTCGGGTATATAAAGGGGGAGTGGGGAGGGGCGGCAGAAGTCGGGCGGGGAGGTCGAGGTTGGGGGTTGGGTACCGGTATACCAGGTTTATTGTTAGCGGCGCTGGTATGAAGTATTCATTCGTGAACGGGTTTGTTACGATGTTGTGACGAAGCGCACCATGACAGTTAAAAAACGTTGTCCGACTTTTTGTTCGTTGTTTTTCACGATGTTTCGGCTGCATTGGACAGTGTTCATTTTTGCGATCGGTGCGCGAGCGGCGATGCAGGGTCAGATCAGGCCCTGGAGCCGAGAGGGAGCTGCTTTAGTTTTGTTTGATATTTTGTTTTGCATCTGTACGTGTATTCTCAGTTATGTTTGCTCTGCGCTCTTGTGTTTGCATGTATGTACGCTTTGTAATGGCTCAACCAAACTAGTGGTAGAAGTAATCACGGCGTTGCTCTATTTGATAAATATAGTCATGCCGGCGACGCCAAATGTGGGGTGGTAGTCCCGCACAGGTAGATCCCATTGGTCAGTTGTGGTTGTGGAGACACACCGATGTGGGTTGTGTGGCGTTACCGCGCTCTCGGGGGTCGGCAACGATGGACGCTCTCAAGAGTGCGACCTAGCCCGAAGAAAAACAAGACTCGAATTGTGATATGTGATAACGAGGCGGTACAATCCGGAGTTCAGGACGTGGTATCCACAGTTCTTGCGTTTGTATTTGATTTTGTTATTTGCATTTCATGTTTTTGCATTTCTTCTGTAGTCTAGTCTAAGCCTTTTGGCGCCAATATGGAGCCTGTTGGCGCTAGTATGTTCGCGCAGCTACTTATTTCGCGCAAATACGAATGTCTGATTTACGCCGTGCTTTAAATTGGGGACCGGTTTCGAGCTGACTGAAGCCGGATCTATGACCACGATTCTACGCTCGCCGGCCGAGATGTACGATGCTCCCAATTATCCAACTAAGGCGCACGAATTGACGGAGGTTACCAAAGGTGCGCAAGTTCCTAGCGACAGCTGTATTGTTATTTTTTAAATGCCCACAGTGCAGTAAGACTGCTCGTATTTCGAGTGTCACGATTTTCTGCTTCATTGCCCCCCCCCTACCTTCCAGTAGTTCGACGAAGCTGCCACCCATACGCAATAAAGTATGCAGAAGGTGCAGGAATCCGCCTCACAAGTGGTTCTCAGCAGGACGCAGCTCGCCCTTTATGTTACTCGCCGAACACCTCACGGCGCTTTGCGGTGCGCTTCGCGATTGGTGCAAGCAATGTCGGCCTGGTCCGTGTAAACCCCACGTGCGCCGCCCCGGCAATGTGGGGATGCGATGGTCTATGGTCTTCAGACTAAATCTTGATATGCATGACACCATCATGGACGTGCCCTATGATACAGTTAGCAACGTTTGACTAATGGTTTTTCACTTTATTAAGGGGCGCTGCTTAATCCAGAATCGCCTGGATGTAACTCTTGATTTTTCAATATAATTCGTTGTATACCTGGACCATGGGCTTGTATGCGCGTTGGGTTGCACGTTTGTTTTTTTTGTCATTTTTTTTAGGTTGGGCGAGGTACAGAGCTCCCCGAGTGAGGAACGCCTCAGAAAGAAACTGGAGCACCGCTACGGTAGCATGCCTCCATGGGTACGGCAGTATCGTTAACTGTTCTAGCCAATACTAGTCAAGTTTAGGGACCCAATTCTTCAGCGGCTCAGAGCCACCCACGCGAGTGACTATACCTACCAGTATGTGTGTTGTCCGGCTTCGCGATAATCACTACCCATGGAAAAGTGTTTGTTGCCCTGCCCCAACAGCCTACCAGGTACACTACAGTAGTATAGTTTAGTCCGTTTTGGGGTGAAATACCGCGATCGTGTCCCTGGCGCGAGCGGCCTAAACTAGGCAGAGAAAATTGGGATATTATTACAGAGGTCGCTTTTTTACCGGTCTCACACCCCCCAAACATATGGCAGATAAAGTAAAACAAACAGTATTACGCTCCATTGAGGTTTTCAGGTTATGTCTGTTGTGTTTTTTTTTGGGAGGGGGTTATAGATCACCCGAAGGCGCAGAGTATCGAACCCAACCCCAACCCTAACCCTAATCCTACCCTATAACCCCTACCCAGGCTAAGGCTACGTGTCCAACCCTCTGCGCAGCTTTGCTGCGCGATTTGGATAACCTGAAAAAATATGCGGGGACCGCCTCCAAAAACGTACCAGGTACTTTTTTTCTTGTACTGTACCTGGTGCGTTTGGGGGTTTGAGAACGCGGCGAAATCTACTGGAGGTGATACTGTAATACCGTTAGACTTCGTGATTATACGAGTACACCCACTCCGCTTTCGTCGCGGCGGCGTTTGCCTGCGCCCCTGCCCCCCCCCCCCCGACCTTGATGGCATGCGGCGGCCTTGATAACACGAGGCGCTGGCATGTGCTATGATAGAGGTGAACCAATATTAATAGCATGTTTTGGTCGAACTATTCATGAGCGACGGAGCCCAGAAGAGGAATTATACCCAACGTCACTGGAATTTGCAAGTGCGTTTAGTACGAGTGCTGACGCATGCTACGGTAGAAGGGTAGACTATATAAAGCACTTTTTTGCTAAAATATACTTTCTGAAAAAATGGTGCGTTTAGTACGAGTGCTGACGCATGCTACGGTAGAAGGATAGACTATATAAAGCACTTTTTCTTGTGCTAAAATATTTTCTGAAAATAATGGAGCTCCTTGACCCTCAAAGTCGTCGGAAAATGACGTTCCTGTTTTCCAACAAAACGCTTTTGACTGATTCTACGATAGCCCCCCTCTAAACCAGCGATTTTCTTTAATGAAAGTTTCATGGCTACTCGATACAAGGAAGGATGCCATGAAAAGTGTATCTTCACATATTTTCTTGTTTGCGGAGGACTATCAAACGATGACGTCCGGATGGTAATGGGAACCGTGTTTCAGGAGATACGACCGGGAGTTGGTTTCAAAAACGGCGATTTCGTTAAAGAAAAGTTAGGGGGTCTACCGTACAACGACTCTTTTTTGTACCTAGCCCTTCGGGTCTCACTTTTCAGTTTGGTCTGTTAATAGGTCACTTTTTGGGTGAGGCACAAGAGCTCCGCAAATTAGTAGCTCTTCCACGCAGCATGCGCCTGTTCCCTCAACTCTTTTAGAACTATACCCGCGTTTGGACGGGGGGAGAGCTTGGAATTAGTATTGGGTCAGATTTTTGGTTCTTAACCCACTTGCTCCTGAAAACTATCATATTAATAGTAGTATAAAGAAGTGCTTTTCCCCCATGTCGGGAGTGCGGTGCTAAAAGGGTTAAAGGTATACCTAGGATCTCTCTAACTTAAAATCCAGGTGTGTGTATACATTGAAAGATGAAAAATACTGTACAAGTACGCACGTGGGTTTGGTCGTAAAAAAAACACCGTCTAATTGCAAGTAATTTCGGCGTAAGAAGCAGTATGACTGTACGCAAATGGTCTCCGTAGTAAAAAAAGCAATACTGCAAGCAAGTGGCCTTGGTGTAGAGATAAACGTTGCGCTCAACCAAGTGGTTTTGGTAAAATAGAGCATGCTTTACTCAAACGAACATGCTTTAATCAAGTAAAAACACGGTTTCATCATCATGCCCGCCGGTGCGCGAGCAAAATATAATTCCAGTCACAGCAGAAATATATGATGCCACCATCCAACCTTAAAAAGATAGAACACCTCGGGAAAACAAGGTCAACGTCATTGGCGCTGCACTACAGCGAAACACTGCAGCGTTTCATTTTTCTTCAGACAAGACCCGCTCGTGTGCGCTCACAGCCCCTTGCGATTCCGCCATACCTGGTACCCAGCAGATCCACCCGTCTACCCGACGGGGGAACAACGCGAATACCCACACAAAACACACAGCGTGATAACATACCCCTTTGCTGCTAACGCACACAACGCCATGCCGCGCATCGCAACAGTGATAATCCGGATGCGAGGGTTTACAGCCATAACAGTACGGCCACCCATGAAATTAGTATACCTCCCCCCCTTAAAATATAATATATATCAGGTATATATAATATTTTGCCTCGGTTGCACCGACGCCGTAAAACGTTATATGTTTATTGGGGTTGGCGTTGGTTGGCAACGACGCTGTAAAACACGCCAATCACTGCATGAGCTAGACAACCAGGGTACCGTTTTCTTTTGTTTTCTCTTCTTTTTTTTGGCGGTCACCATGACGGTTATCGAGTTAGATCATATTGTGCGGGGTGGAGTACCCTAACTCCGCACAAGGGGAATGATCCCATCGCGTAGTGTGACTATGGTAAGGCATCCACGAGGACGTTACGTAGTCATACCCATCGCTGTCTCTGGAGTGGCCACACCAGAAAACAAAGTAATTCATTGGCGCTGTAATCCATAATCAAGACAGTAAGCACAAGGTGCCGAAGTCCATCTTACGAGCGGTTCTTGGAAGGATGCAGTTCACTCTTCATGCGACTCGCCGAACACCTCACGGCGCTTCGCGCTTGGTGCAAGCAATGTCTGCCTGGTCGGTGAAAACCCGATATGCTCCGTCCCGGCATAGTAGGGATGCGAGGGCCTATGGTCATACGACTACGGTCATGCACAAACTGAGTACACTCCATCCCAACGTGCTTCGTCCCGGCATTGTAGGAGGGTCTATGGCTATACGACGACGGCTATGCATGAAAAGAGTACTCCCTCCCCTTCCAACTCTCTTCCCGTCCCCCCTCAACCCCCTCCCTTGCCTCCATCCCTTGCCTCCCTCCCTCCCTCTGTCCTCTTCCCCTCCCTTCCCTCCATCCCTCTCTGTTTCCTCTTCCCCCCCTTCTCTCCATCTCTCCTTCCCCCCCTCCCTCCATCCGTTCAAGCTAAGGCAGCCTGACACCTATACGTCCCCCCGCCACCCCTGAAAACAAACACCAAATACCAAGTACTTGCTAGCTAGGGGTTTACTTTTTAACATGGCGGTGGCACACGGGAGCAGTGTTGGTGTCGGTTCCATCGAGAAACGCGGTCGCGGTTCGCAAGACCGTTTCTATCCGCTCTCGCCAGACTAGGGTATACGGCGGCACTATATTTCTGGAGAGAGAGAAAGCGACGGGCGGGGGGGGGGTAAGGGGTTATTTGTATGTTTGAAAACACAGTAAAAGTCTACCGGAATGTTTTCGATCAGAATCTACGAAAAAAATACGAGGGGATGTAGGGAAAAACGCGTTCGATACGATAAGATATAGCGAAATCTCGATAATTCGATATATCGAACTATCTATACTTCGGTGGATTGGAAGGTCGATACCAGGGTATTTAGCGTATATCGCTTGTTCGATATTCGCGACGTATCGAAATTTTCGATGAAAAAATCCAACAACTATGATACAGGTATTGTAAACAGTACGCACCGTCCTCGTGCAGGAGCATGTTGGGCACGCCCTGCCGTACCGGAAACTTTCGGCCCGTCTCGGGGCAGACCAGCTCCCCCTCCAGGAGGTGTACCTCCATGAGCGCGTGGTGCACCTTGCGGAGTACCTCCTCGTCCTCCTTCATCTCCTCGGTCACCTGCAAGCGCAAGCAGCGTCGATGATTGTCAGCTTTCTCGTTACAGCACGTCCCTCCAAAAAGGAACACGATTATTCGTTCTACAGCAGGGGTCTCCCAAGAAGGCGGACTGAGTAAGGCAACGCGGTATCCCGACAAAGGGCGGTCAAAATCGCTTGGCGCGGCGGTAAAATTTCATTCATGATCTGGAACGAATAAGGCGGCTTCCTCGAATAAGACGGTTGTATTGCTCTGGCGCACCCCCGTCTTAATGGGGTATCCCTATATAGTGCTGCATATTGGAATAAACCACGAACTAGACATTGTCGGAAGGCAAAACGAAATAATACCAACTGACGAGGATCGTGATGGCGTTGATAGTAATGTTCTCACGTCGTCAATAGACTAGTTCCCAAACCTAGCATGTGGGCCACAAGCCAAGCACCCCGGTGGAAGAAGAACGAGCAAAAATACGTACCGCAGCACGTAAGGAAGCAGTACCACGGTTTGTAGCAAACCACACCGCGTCATCTGCAAACCAAACGGTACCAGGAAAATGTTATTTATACACCCAAAAAAAGAACAGGACAACAAAGTAAAAAAAGAAGCAGGGTTTCGCCTTGACCCGTTAACCCTTTACAATTTCAAAAGGGAACTAGCGTAAAACCAAACCGACGGTTACAGCATCGAACACATAAAGAAGCCCGGGCTGGTAGAGTATTAACGGGGGTGTGTTTGAAGTATAAATTGAAAGGGATGTACGACACGCTAGGGTAGGGGATGTATGAGAAGGGCAACTTAGGAGAGATGTAACGACACGCGCGCAAAACAATGCAATCAGTACTACCGCACCACACCTCGTCTGGTAATTCTCCCGCATCCAGGGCGACCGCCGCCTGCCGCAACGCGTCCCAGTCTAGCTTGGCCAGCATGTTGCGGATGAAGTCTGTGGAAAGGAGTACAAGAAAGACACAGACAGGCAGGGCAGCAGAGTCAGCACGCGACACCACTGATCAAGCGCGTCATGCTCACTGTTGGGGGGGGTGCTACGTAAGAAGTTTGTAGTAGGAAATCGCGGTGAGCGCCTCGCGCTATACGTGTAATTCAATTTAATAGCCCAGGCCCCAAGTTCGTTTTAGGATTGGTTTCACAACAAGATCCAAGCCTACAGCAACAGCTGAGATTAGGCGGTTCTTGTTCGCGGGCGGGCCCATGCTGTGTACCAGTAACAAGCAAGGTGCATCAAGATTGGTTGTCGCAATAAGGTTTCAAGCCTTGCCCAGCTGAGTTGTTTCCTATCGGCAGGCCCATATCTGATGTCGTACTTAAAAGGAATGATGGTGTTCATGTTGCTGCCCGGATTTCGTGCGAGGGTGTATCTTGTTGGGGCCTAATGTAATATTGTATAAATACCTGCGTTGAACTCAAGCTCCTGCTCCTCGGTCTTGACGACCTCAATCCCCAAAGGAAAGCCTCGCTCCACGCCCTTGATGTTGGACTTGAGCATGTTGTGCGTTATCAGCCTCATTTCGCTACTTCTCTCGGGAACGGGATGTTGAGTGTGCTCGGAGTACAGCTGTGGGGTATCGCACGGTCATAAAAGGAGGAATGCGTATAGGTGGAAGGCGTGTTTATCCTGGGGACATTTAGGTCCTGGACCAAACTTCCACGATGATCGACGCCCGACGGCCCAGGTGAACCCGTTTTCACTCTCAGTTTGTACTTCACCACGAGTCCTCTCAACCATGACCATGAGTGCTGCTTACGTCGCCAAACTATAATGACCAGTCACGCCGCAGAGACTCGATCACGATAGCGTGTCCGTCGAGATTGTTTGTCTCACAAAATAAGTTGGGAATAATTGAGAGAAAATAACACGTATGTGAACAGGGAATGAACGAGCAATCCTGTTCGCCTCAAGCGACTGCAAGGGAACTCGAAAGAGAGAGCCTCTCGGAGAGGCCACAGTGGAGGCCGCTGGGAGCTCCGCCGTTGCATCTTCCGATAGAGAGCAGCAAATCGGGCCGAGTAGGGTCGGGTCAGTTCGGGTTGGGGTTGGGTTGGGTTGGGTTGGGTCGGGAAGCCGCTGGAAAAACCTCGTCGTCGACCGCCTTACTGCCGTCAGAGCTACAGGCTCACCCAGGCACATTGGTAATGCCTAACATACTTAAATTCGGTGGAGACCCATTAGAGGGTTTTGTGGGGATCAAGTGGATGGCTTCGTGGGCTACGTCGGCCAACTCCTTTGATATGATGACCCCAACGCAGAAGCACTTGTGGAACTTGGGCGTGGCAAGAGTGTAGTAGAGTCGGATAATGTGATGTCCAAAGTGAATATTACAAAAGCTCAGACAGTCTGGCAATGATTACTTGACGGAGCCAATTACCCTCCCCAAGTCGATGCCATGCTGGCTGCAGGTTCCTCGTCTAAAGCTTTCTTGGACGATGAGCCTCGTTGTCAGTTAGCCTAAAACCAATACACGAACCTAAAAGCTTTTTTTTCGTATCAGAGGGTCGGTAGTCGGTTGTGTAGGGGTGGCAACGCCGTATGGGAGGCAAGGCTAAGCGAGCGGGCTAGAGTCTAGATGGGTAAGTCGACGAAGAGTAAAGGTAATTCTAAAACTGACTGTTCTGCAACTACTGCTGCGCTGCTGCTTATATTACCGAATGGTGTTGCTGCTGGTGCTTCTGTTGCTGTTGTTGCTGATGATGATTCTGCTGTTCTTGATATTGCTGCTGCTGCTGCTGCTGCTTGCTGCTGCTGCTGCTGCTGCTGCTGCTGCTGCTGCTGCTGCTGCTGCTGCTGCTGCTGCTGCCGCTGCTGTTGCTGCTGCTGCTGCTGCTGCCACTGCTGCCACTGTGCTGCTGTACTGTTGTACGCCCTCCAAGCGACGAATGTGCTGCTGCTGCTGCTGTTGCTGCTGCGCCGATCGTATGCCCTCCAAAACGTGCTGTTGGCTCCTCTGTCCTCTCTCCAGGTATACCCGGCGTAGGATTAGGCTTGCCTTTTTCGACACCCCCCAAAAGAAACGACAGGCTTTTGGCGGTCCAAGTCTAGAACAACACACAAGCAAGAGACTAACCGCAGATTTGACGAGTCAAATGCGCAGCTCTTGGGGACGAGAGGCAAGGATGGGTCGACTTTGCCGCGTCCTCTTGGGGTGCCTTTTTGGTGTTGGGGCTTTACTACTCTGTACTGGATGTATGTGGCGGGACTGTCAAAAAACGAATAAGAACGCCTTCAGCTCAGCCGGGACTGTCGAGTTTACATACGTACCGGTGTGATCTTAAATATAAAGTATATTTCATCTAGTTTGGTAAATTAAAAGGTACATTATATTTAAATCGATCTGGTATAGCCGTAGTCCCGCCGCCGCTTGTTTGTTGCGTTGGGTGGCTGTGTGTGTAGCAGTCAACACATCAGCAGCTCGAGCACGTCTCCATCTACCCCAAGGAGCCACCTCAGCAGAGATACCGACCTCCCTCTGCGCCCTGTCTTGCTCCTGCGGCGACGGGACGTAGAACGTAGCCCCTCCCGCAAGCCCTACCTATTGGGTCAGAGGGTCCCACCTCCCTCTCAATCCCGCCACACCACAGACAACAGAGCGCACACAGCTCCACCGACTCCACCTCCACCTCCACCTCCATCACCACCACCACCACCTCGACAGAAGCAGCAGGAGCGGGAGGAGTAGAGCAAGGAGCAGCGCTTGCGTTCTAACCCTTAGGCACCACCATGGTCAAGACCTCCTCCTCGGCCAAGGAGCATCATGAAAACAATGATGTTGCAGGGGTCGCAGTCGGAAAGGCGGGTGGGTCGCCTACTCTAAAGGTCAAAGCAAAGAAAAAGACCACCACCACCAAGACGAAGAAGAAGAAGAGCGTGGAGAGCAGCAGCACCTCCGTTGTGGGTGTAAGGGTGGGAGAGGAGGACGGGACGGCCCCCAAGAAGAAAAAGAAAAAGAAAAAGGCCGCAGAAGGAGAGGACGGAGAAGGGGAAGGAGCACCAGAAGGGAAGAAAAAGGTGAGGTCAGGAGGACTACTGCTGTTGCGCCAGGTAGGAAGACGTAAACAGTAAGTTGCCGGGATGCAGTTTGCTGCTAGAAGGGGCGGCTGAGGATAATAGAAACAGAGGAACACAGCGTGGGTAGTCTACAGCTGGAATACAGCAGCGCGGCACATTTACGTAGCAACAGGGAGCGTTATGCTGAAGTTTGTACACCAGATACCTGATAGAATGCACCAAGAACCAAGAACTCAGCTGTACGTACGCGTTGTCGAGATTTAAATCTCGTCGACGGGGACATTTTGATCCATCCCCGGGTTTCAGTCCCAGCGCTTCGGGTTGGGCTTAGGGTTGGGGGTGCGCAGAGTGGTATTCACGACCACCGTAGACTAGACTATATACCACCGTGTATATGCCATATTTAAATAACCACTGCGGTGACATTTAAGAGCCATCCCCGAGTTTCGGGCGTTGCGTTTCGCAAAATCCGGCCGCATGCGTCCTCTCTCCAGCACAGCAGCTAGCTCCCACAGATCAGCGCGCGACGACAGCATCCCTTTGGCAGCGTCTCTCGCGTTGTACAGTAGTATACACATCGTGCCCAAAGTCCCGCCAAATCCAAAATTAGCTCATCGGTGCGGCATTCACAGACCTCGACATTTGCACCTACAACCATGACCCCAAGCGCAAGACTTGAAACCCTGGGAATAGCTCCTAGAGGTCCCCGTAGTCGTGAGTGATTTAAATCTCGCCCACAATTGCTGTAGCCTTCACAGTCCTCGAGACCCGCTCCTAAGTCTACACTAATTATAACCCTAACCCGAAACGCAAGGCCTGAAGCCCGGGGATGTCTTTTAGTTGTCCCTGTAGACGTGATTTAAATTCCGCCTGCGTTCGGGGTGGTGTATCATTTTCCAGTCGAAGCACCTCTCGCCTCCACCCACACCCTGCAGCCGAGCGTTGCTGCTTTTTCCGCGAGCGTGATGCATATCGCGCTGTCGTTGCTGTTGCTGTATAGGTGTATGTATGTGTTCTTCGCAGTAAACCGTTCTTTACGCTCATCGATATCCAGGACACCCAGTCTCCGTGCTGATCCTTCGTCCTAGATATATATACCAGGTACCAGGCCTGTGTAGCCTCAAGCTAGCTGTTAGGTGCGTGCCACGAACACGCCAACATGAGAAGGCCTGACTGCCCCCCCCCCCCCCCCCTCCCCGCCGCATCTCAACATTTACCCCCGCTGCGGTCCCCTCCCTTCCCCCGCCTCCAAAAAGACGCTCGGCGATTTAAATAACACATCATGACGAAAACATCTAGTGAGGTAGCCGGGGGGGCTCTCCTCCCCCGCCTCCCCCTCCCTCATCTCACCCTCACCACCCCCCCCGCTCATCTCCCCTCTCTTTCCCTTCCTCCAAATTCGAACACATTCGACATCAGACCAAGACGAAAAAGTCTAGTAAGGTAGCTGGGGCCACCACCACCAAGACCAGCAAGAAACGAGTGCGAGGGGGCGAGGATGCTGGCGATGATGATGGAGGTGGGGGTGGGGCCAAAGGCAATGCCGCTTCTAACGGGGCGGCGATGGTGTCGACATCATCGCCTAGCGTGAAGCGCGTGAGGACAAGGTCCATGGATGCGGCGGACGAGGTGGCGGCTTTGGCGGGGAGTGCGGGGGTGAGAATATAGAACGTAATCGGAGAATCGAAAGCGCTGGTTGTGTGTTGTGTATTGTATTCTGCATCGTCTTTTCTTGTTGAGCGGACTCACCCGGCCCGGAAAGAACGACATAAGGATGCCTGCGGGCTGGTGGCGGTGGTGTAGGAAGAGGAGGAAGCAGAGATGTTAGTTGTGGTATTAAGAGGAACATCATATCATAGGTGGAGGAGTCAAAGGTAAGTAGTGCCAGTCGCGTACGACTGTATGCACGTACTTCGTATACCTGGTATCAGGATCGAAAGAAGGCGAAACAGGCATTCAAGACGACTAGTGAGCGGTTCTACGAGCATTGATCGACGGGGAGATGTATTTTTTTGCACATGAAATGTATAGTTTCTAATGTATACACGAGGGCCATTCATCTTCCGTCTTGGGCCGGCTTTTTTATTTTCAAAGAGCCTTCATGGCCTCACCAGCGTCCAAGTTCCTCGGAGATCAATACCTCCCCTCCCTCTCTTCGTCTCTATATTCCTTCTCCGATCACGCCGGCTGGTAAACGTCTAATCATTTATCTAGGCCAAACGGGCGTGTTTGGTGAGGGGGTTTGTAATGGCCAGGAGGGGGTCGCGTTGAGGGCCGAAGTCGCCGTTTTTCCCCGCGCACGATCCCGGTCGGAGGGGGCTGCCCGAAATTTCGTGTATGTATTTTTTTCGGGGGTGCCCTTCAGTTGGTCGGGAGATACGGGCGGCGACCTCGGACATCAAGAACGCTAAATGGTAAATGACCGAACGTCATATATATATACGCAGCTTGCAAATACAATGTTTATGCGCGGTTCCTGGTTTGAGTTTCGACGATATTTTTGATCTCACAGCGGCTGGAGTGTCTTTTATATTTTTATTGACTATCTGCAACAGTAGTACCGCACACACTACACCAGTTGTTCGTGTTTACTCCGCCGCCCAGGTAGTAACTAGCCGTGACCCGGCCGGCCAACTCATAGCCGTAATAAACGGTCGTCCTCGAAGATAATGTGACGTATGTGCCTGCAGTTGTCTTACTTGTTCTTGTTTTTTGCCTCTTTTTTTGCTCTCGCGCGTGGTATGTTTGCGATTTCGTGCCGTCGGATAAGGTGCTGTGAGTGTCGCTACCAGAAGTTGGTAGGAACGGTGGTTGTCGAAAGAGCTAATGCGACGCACCCGCATGTTATCTTACCTCTACCTTTTCTTCTCTTTTTTCGCCCACCGGTGTTATTTTTGCCACCTCACGTCGCCGGACAAGGCTGCCGGCGTGGTTCACCCCAGCATTGACGAGTTCGACATCAGCGAAGCGACCAAGGGGCACTTAAGGGGCAGGGGCATCGACACGCTTTTCCCGATCCAGGTGGGTGGTGTGCTGGTGTGTAACGTGCGCTGGATTGTGCGGACGTATATCCTGTAATCGTATTTACCTCGAAGTATGTGCACTGTGCAACGGCGTCAACAACCAACCAACCGATAACCTCGGCAACAACGACCAGCCCGCCACCTGCGTGTATAACCACGACAACAGCAGCAACGACCAAACATTCAACAACCATTCAACACCCACAAGCAACACCACCCCCCCCCCCCCCCCCCCAACCAACCGACCGACCAACCAACAAACCACAGCCAACAATCAATCCCTTTCTCCCGCTTTCCTTGCAGGCCCAAACGTACGCGCACATCCGCGGGGGCAAGGATCTGATCGGCCGCGCAAGGACAGGCATGGGTAAGACGCTAGCCTTCGCCGTTCCTGTGATCGAGAAGCTTCTCGCATCCGGCACGGCCCTCAAGCCCGGACGCCGGCCCAGGGTATTGGTCATGGCCCCCACGCGAGAACTCGCTAAGCAGGTAAGGGTGGAATGGAGGCGGTAGCTGGCAGGGGGGGGGGGAGGGGGGGGGGGGTCAACAGAACGATTTTCCTCAGACGTTCAGCATATAACCATTCTGCGCTTTACTTGTTTTTTTTTCGTCTTGCTTGCTCGCTATTCTTATCCCTGTCGCTGTGTGACGCGTATGCAGTGCAAACCCTGTTCTCGCGTTTGCCCGTTTTGGTTTGTTTCGGTCAGGTGGCTGCAGACTTCGAAGTGACCGCGCCCTCTCTCAAGACCTTCTGCATCTACGGCGGTGCCCCTTACCGCCCACAGGTAATGCCGCGGTTGGTGTTGGTGTTGGTAGTGGTGGTGGTGTTGTTATCGTTCTTGTTCTTGTTACGTATTGTTCTCGAGGGGATTTGTCATGTATTCTTCTCTTGCCTTATTTTGTAGTGTCTTGCCTTGCCTTGCCCTGTCCTTGTTCTGGCCTTGCCTAGTTTGGTCCCGTCTTCTCTTTTCTTGCCGTGTCGTGCCTTGTCTTCTCTTATCTTGCCTTTTCTTGCGTTTTTTTTACCTGACCTGTCCTGCCCTGTCCTGTCCTGTCCCGTCATGCCCTTCCCTACCTTTCCTTGCACCGCACTGCCCTGCGCTGCCGTTCGTACTTCTTCATTACGGCATTTCCTATCAGCATGTCTTATTTCTTATCGTCTTGTGTTGTCTTGTCTCGCGGTCGCCCTTTAGGAGGACGCCCTGCGATGGGGTCTCGACGTCGTGGTGGGCACGCCGGGTCGGCTGCTAGATCACGTCGATCGGGGAACCCTAAAGCTGTCGGACGCGGAGTTCCTAATCCTTGACGAGGCGGACCAGATGCTCGACATGGGCTTCAAGGAGGAGATGGAGAAGGTGCATACTGTAGGCATATTGAGTGTATAGTATCCTGGGTGTACGAATAGTATACTGGGTGTACGAATAGTATCCTGGGTGTACGAATAGTACCCTGGGTGTACGAATAGTATCCTGGGTGTATCTTATGGTATATTCGGTGTATACCATCGTAGGTTATTTCTTGTGGGCATGTTGGGTATATGTTGGGTGGATCGTGGGCATATGTCCAACATGGGCCTGGGGTAGAGTCGGGTTGAATTGACGCCCTCTCGTGGGTTGAAAACGACGACATCCAGAAGCTAAAAGAAAATTAACATCGTTAGACTTGTGGTATTTAATCTGGTATGTTTTTGTGTACCACAAATGGTAAAGCCTCATGAAGCGTTTTGCCCTTGCCACTTTTGTATTAGCCATCACGCCATGCACACATCAATTCGTTCCATCACCCTCCACACCAACACCAAGCCCCACCCCAACCCAACCCAACCCAACCCAACCCAATCCAACCCAACGACCCAGGTTTTCGAGGCCTGCGGGGAGGAGGGGGAGAAGGGACGTCAGATGCTGCTCTTCAGCGCGACCATGCCTCCTTGGGTGGACAAGGTAAATACAACAGTTATGGTACCGAACCCTGCCCATCGGTACATGCTACTGATGACACAACTATTTATCCCAAAGAATGGTTACGACCCTACCCTTGTGTGTGTGCTTTGATGTTGTCACCCACCGAGATCTGGTGTTGAAACACTAATTAGGATGCCGAATCCTACCCATGAGTACATTCGTTTTGTTTGTTTTTTCCACTGGAGATATGGTGGCGTTTTTGTTGCGGGCGATCCTGTGGATATTCCTCCAGTTGGTTGTTTGTTATGTTCCACCTACTGTGTTTCACCCCTCACGAAATTCCCGAATTCCAAAAAATTGGGACTCATTGGAGAGACTGGAACCACACCGCATTCCTTAGGAAAGATCCGTAATCCCGCGACACACACCGCTGTATCTGGCCCAGAAAATATGCAGAGTACAAGGGTGTACCTTAGTGCTATCACTAGAACTCACCAAAACGGCAGAGAAATTCATGTCGATTTAGGGACGCGACCACGTCGCTGAAAGTTGGTTTTATGCTTCCGTGATTTATTTTTGCACAGCTTTTTTCAAAAATGTGAACCCAACACAACTCGTATTTTTTACAGAACATTTTACTGGTGTGCAAAATTTCCAGGTTCAAATTTGAAAAAAGCTGTGCAAACCAAGTCCTGGAAGCACAAATCCAATTTTCAGCGACATGGCCGCGTCCCTAAATGGACATGAAAAAAAAAAGTATCTGCCGCTTTGGTGAGCTCCAGTGATAGCACTCAGGTACACCCTTGTATCCTGCATAATTTCCTGGGCCAAGTACAGCAGCGTGTGTCGCGGAATTAGTTATTTTCCCTAAGGAATGGGGTGTGGTTCCAGTCTCTCAAACGAGTCCGGATTTTTTTTGTTTCCTGAAGGGTGCAACAGCGGTGGTTGGGAGATTATGTCATGCTTGTGTATGTAACAACGAATAAAGAAATTAAACCCAGCGCATGTTCACTACAGCGGTGTAAGACACCTACTTCGTATACTCCTTAATAGGGCTTTTTGAGCTGGCTAGTTATTACGTGGGTGGCGAAGCCAAACGAGCCAACTGATACTGCTCTCTCTCTTGCTCGCTCGCTCTCTCTCTCCCTCTCTTTCTGTGCAGGTAGTGAAAGCGTACATGAAGGCGGACCGGATTTTCGTCGACCTTGTGAAGGAGGGCTCGGTGAAAGCATCCAAGGACGTGAAGCACATCGGCATCCCCTGCCATTGGACCAGGTGTGTGTTGCGGGTGGGTGGGTGGGTGGTAATGTTTGCGAGGAGCCAGTTATGATAAAAGAGGTTTTGTTATGCCTACGACACGAGCAGTCAGTAGTATCCAGTCGATGCTTGTACGACTCGAGAGTTTTCCTCCGAACAACGAAAGTGGATTGTGCACGACTGTATCGCACAGACTAAATACTAAACAAACAGCAATTACGGCCAGGACCAAACCCGAACTCCCCGTGACGATCTCCCTCCCTCCCTCCGTCCCTCCCTGCCTGCCTCTCCTCAACCCCCCCGTGAATCCTCCCCCCGCGCGTCGTGTGATCGATCATGCGCTGACTATAGCCGTACGAGCACGATCAACGACATCATCAGCGTCTACGGAGCGGGCGGTAACAAGCGGACCATCGTTTTCTGTACGACCAAGCGGGACTGCAACGACCTCTGCATGGACCCGAAGGTGCGGTTGTCGAGTGGAAGGCGTGGCTAAAAATCGTCTTCGTAAACGGGGCCAAATCAAAGTTTACCTCGTCAGGCACGGTTCTTTTTTTCATCGTTTGATGGTACTTTATGGACCCAGCCAACTGCGGGAGATGTAGCCCGTATCGTGCGCTTAGGTAGACATGAGCCCTCCTTATTTATGTATACATTTTGATCGTTTTGCTTTCGTTTTTTTACTTCTTTTTATTGGCTTAGCTTATCTTACCTCACAATCTTTAGCGTAAACTACCGCGCCGTTTTCTCTTGTTTGTGTGTTTTTGTTTTTCGCTTTTTGTTCGCTTGTCTTATTTTTTTTCCATAACCTATCCCCACCCATCTTGTCTTTGTGTGTTTTGTGTGTTTGTGTTGTGGTCGGAAGATGACGTACGACTGCCAAGCTCTGCACGGCGACATCACGCAGGCCAACAGGGAGTCCACCCTCGACGGTTTCAAGAAGGGCTCGTTCAAGGTAAGAAGGACGTGTCTTAGCCCTGTCCGGCCGATTTGACTGGTTGGGATGGAACTATGCGCCTGCCTCCCTCCCTATCTTCCCCCTTCCCACGTGGAGGCATACATATATGTGCGTCCCTCCCTCCCTGCCTGCCAGCCTCCCGTTCCCGTTCCTACACCGATGTATGCATACACGTGCATGTTTCTATTAACAGATTATTAGTAGCAACTGATGTGGGCGCCAGAGTGCTGGGCACGATCGTCGACCTCGTACTCAACTCAGCCCCCTCCCCCCTTCCCTCCCTCCCTCCCTGCCTGCTTGTCTGCTTTCTTCCCCCCTTCGTACACCGATGAATGTATATACAACACATTTCTAGGTTCTTGTGGCAACTGATGTGGCCGCCAGAGGACTGGACATGATCGTCGACCTCGTACTCAACTCAGAGCCCCCTTCTCACCAGAGCGGCCGCGTCGACACGGAGTCGTACGTGCACCGATCAGGCCGCACCGGGAGGGCTGGCCGGAAGGGCATGTGCATCACGCTCTACACACCCCGACAGAGGGGGGGGCTCGGCGAGATCGGTACGTGTTACTTCGCTAGAAAAAACACCGTGGAGCGGCGTAAGGGGGAGGGGGGGGCAAACGTGTGGGTGGAGGGAGGCACTTTCTGTGTATTTGTTTTTTTAGGTGGGGGGTAGGGGGCGGGGGTGCTCAATATCATGGGGGAACGTTGTGTGCATGACCCTCTACACCTCTCGCCAGGGGGGGGCTCCATTAGATCGGTGCGTATGTTTTTTTGCAATTATAGGGAAGAGGGGTGTGGGGGGGGGCAGACGGGGGAGGGCAGGGCAGCGTAGTGAGAGTGTGTTCGAAGTATAGTATCCATAGGTTTCGTGTACTCTGCATGTATGTGTTTCATCTTTGTAAATTGGAAGGTGTTTTGAACTTGAGCAATTGTGATGCCCATGGTGCTTTATTGCTTTATCTGATACTGGGCAGAACGGCACATCGGGAACGACTTCGCGTGGCAAGGGGCGCCGCAACCGGACGACATCGTCAACGCGTCTGCGGGGGCGGCGATCGACGACATCCAAGCGGTTGACAGCAGCGTCCTCAGCCTCTACAAAAGCGCCGCCGAGCAGGTAAGATAGTAAGTAGGTAAAGGTGTCGCTACCCCGTCGTATAAGAACTCGCTTAGCAGGATACAGCAAAAAATGATGCGTTACCACTACCAACACTGTTGCTACTACTATAATAGTACTAATAATACTTCAAGAGTACCCAAAGTTAATACTGCTACTACTACTGCTACTACTGCTACTGCTACTACTACTGCTACTACTACCACTGCTACTATTACCACTGCTTCTACTACCACTGCTACCACCGTCACCGTCTCCAACCCGTAACTCCCCCTCCCATCCCTCCCTGCGTACCTACCTCCACCGTCCCCTAACCTTGCCCCCCCACCCTCCCTACCTCTACCCCCCCCTGTAGCTAATCGAAGAGAAGGGTGCGGTAGACGCACTATGCGCCGCCCTAGCTTGCATCACCGGCCGCACAGAGGCTATGCCCGTGCGGTCCCTCCTGAGCAACAGCGAGGGCCATGTTACCGTTGTATTCAAGAGCGATCACCCCATCGAGTACATGTCCTACTGCTGGACTGCGATTAGGAGGGTGCTTACCAGTGCTGCGGCGGACAATATTCGCGGCATGCAGGTGGATGGGGATGCTGGAATGGTTGGCTGGTGTAGGGGTGATCTTCGTTGGTTTTTTGGTTGGGTGGTTTATTGGTTGAATGGGCGGTCAGTCGGATAATTGGTTGGCTGGACTGCGATTAGGATGTTCTTAATACTCATAGCGCCGCGGCGGACAATATACGTGGCGTGCATATGGGTTAATGTGAGGGGGGGGTAAGGGGGTAGGGAGGTGGGCGGTTGGTTGGGTAGGTGGTTGGCTGTTGTTGGTCGATTGATTGATTGTGTGGTTGAATTATTGATTGGTCGCTTGGTTGGTCTACGATGAACGTTCTATGTGCACAGGGTTGTCCGTCATCATGCGCTGTAGCGATGTTTACCCAGAAACCTTGGCCGGTATCGTCGGCCAACAACCTTTATTTTCCTGACTGATGCTGTCGAGCTTATATCTCACGCTTCCCCCCATGCCATCTCGAAAGGGATGCGTGGTCAATGGTTGATTGACTAAGGCAAGCAACAAATGGGTACCCACCCCCACTGTTTGTTTTGGTCGTTTTTTCCTGGTTGTTTTAGTTCGTTTTTGTGGGTGTATTTTGTTTTGATCTCACTGCTCTTTACAACATCCCGCCCCCCCTTCTTCCACCTTGGCGTCATTTCCTGTGGTTGTTTCATTTTTTTGTTCGTGTATGTCCGTTGGTTTTGTTTTTTTTGTCTAAAACTATTTTGGGTGCGCACTACTGTTCGCAGATCTCCGAGGACGGTTTGTCATGCGTGTTCGATGTCCCTGAGGAGCACATGGAAGGGGTCAGGCACGTCTGTGAGAACGAGGACTGGCTCGACATCTGCACGGAACTGCCTACCCTCAAGGTGAACATTGGGGCGGGGGGCGGGTCCGCCGTTGCTCTTATTGCAATGCGTCGCCCGTACGCCCGTGACAGGTGTCCTGGCAGATGTTTTACGACGAGCTACCACCTAAAACGACCACCTGTCACGGGCGTACTGGCGACGCATTGCAGACTCAAAACCTCTCGTAGTAGTTGCCGGTCACCCCGGTATCAGCTTATCCTCGAGCCTGCTATAGGTCAGTTGCGTAAGTTCGAGTCCCCCCGAGTGCGTACTCGTATAAATTCGTAGTAACTTTTTCTTGTGCACAAATTGGCTTGCGGAAAGCGCGAGGGCGTGAGCTAGCAACGCTCGATGAAAAATCGACGAGCAGCGGGATTGCTGAACCCTATGCGCGATAAAATTTGAAGGCAAAAACCGGGGGGGAGAAGGAACGACACCTGTGACCACGGCTTGTCCAGAAGCTGGAAAGAAGAAAAATAGCAGTTGAGGTATTAGCAGGCGTCCGTCGCTTTTTTTTTTCTAGAGTTGCTATCCGTCGCACCCTTAAACTGCCGTCCGTAGACTGATGTTCTTGCTAGTTCAGACCACCGCCGCCCGTACCGGGTACTGTTGTGGTTGGTGGTGGTGGTGGTGGAGGTGGAGCACGGTGCAACTATAGTTCGGTAGTAGAGGGAGGGGGGGGGGGCAGTGGTCTCAATCCGATCTGCCCCTCCACCCCGTCAGAGCCGCAACTTCGTTTGTTCTTGATTTTTCGCTTCAGAGTTGCGGATGAAGTAATGATCGAACGCCGTTTTCCGCTCTCCCCCCTCTCCCCCTCCCCCACGGACGACACATAACCATGCCCCCTCACCTTCCCTCTTCCCGTCCCCTTCTCCCCCGCTCCCCTTTTGTGTGGTGTTTCTGTCTGTTTGTATCCGTGTGTCTGTCTGTGTCTGTATGCCTGCCTGTTCGTCCATCTGTGTATCTCTTTGCGTCTCTCTGTGTATGTGTTCCGGCCGGGGTGTATTTTTTTTGTCGAACAGCGACGAGCGGACGAGTACCAGCAGACGATGCGAGGGGGGCGAGGAGGAAGGGGGGGTAGGACTTCCTCTCGAGGAGGCGGGCGAGGCAGGGGGGGGCGGGACGGAGGCAGAGGAAGGGGAGGGGGGAGGGGCAGAGGCCGGGGTAGAGGGAGAGGGGGGGGGTATTAACCCTTTGCAGCGTTATCCTACAGTAGTCGAATTCCACGTGTTTTTGTCCCAAGAACGGGAGTGCAGTGTTCACAAGATTAACTGCATGTTGACAGCGCGAGTAGTCCGAGGGGTTCCGTCCATCCCATCGTCAATCTATGGGTTGTATCATGTACTACCCAAAGGCTCGTTGTAGTGAACGGTGAGCGATCGGTACTCGTGCCGCTGTTGTTGTACGGCGATAAGTGTGGTGGTGGTACTTGTAGTGTTCGCGCATTTGTTTTTTTTTAACAGGGGAAGTTATTAATAGGAAGGTCTGCAGTCCCTTGGCGTCTGTACAGAAGAAATTGAAACTTACCGGTATACCTTGGTACGTACTAATAGTACCGCTACTGGGTGTGCTTTTTTTGCGTATGCAGCACTTGTGATAGTATCAATTACCTGGTACACGAGATACGAGGAAGTGATAACATGTAGCAATGTCACTATCATAAGACTATTATTGCTTACAAAACGTACAGTTGTCACACGTGTCTGAAGCCGAAAGTCGGAAGCTCCTCACAAGCTCCTCACAAGTTCTAATGCTCAGTTTGGGTGGACAAATGGTCAGCCTTTTACCAGTAGCCCAACGGACTAGCCCCTTAACCAGTGGCGTCGTCGGCAGGACTCGAACCTGAGCGTGAAATCGCAATGGGTTACAGTGCGTTGTTGATGGGCTCTTGTCTGGCTGGTGACGTGCCGTGCTGTTTTGCTTGTGCTTGTGGTTGCCCGTTTTGGCCGGCGCCTCGGCTGCGACAACGGTTCGTACTGTAGGCGAATAATAGTTGTCCAGGGCAACTATAGTTGTCCAGGGCAACTATAGTTGTCTAGGGCAACTACAGGCTGATTCGCGTTAAAAACCCCAAAATCTCTCCCCGGCGAATGCCGCTCGCAGTATCTAGTGAAAGGGTGACTATTGGGTATCATACTGACCCCCATGGCCAGTGAAAGAGGGTGAGAGGTTGACATGGTCAGTTTTGTTTGCCGTGGGCTGTCTCTAGGAGCGAAACTCGTATCGACCAATGACAGGCAATCGATTTTTTCAGTAATATTCAGGCTTTTTCCAAGCGCCAGCGAAATATGAAGTTGCGCCCGCCTTTTTGCGCGAACCGGTTGTGGAGGTAATCCAAAAGGCATGTCTGTAGAATTTTTCGCGCAAAAAATCGAAGATGTGACCTGCTTATGTTCAATCAACATCAAGCATAATCTAGCGAAAAAACTAGATCCTACTGTAAAACCAAGTCATTTGGGGGAATAACGTATCTTATTCGTTTTAACACACAAAGGTCCAAATGTCCACGCCGTTTTTGAGAGATAGACCCTGAAATTTGTGCACGTGTTGTACATTCCCATCCCTAGGCCTGACCTCCGTTTTTTTTTCTTTTTTTCACCGAGAATATTGGTCCAAGGTTGTTAACATTTTCCAAAAAAATCTAAACTGACAAAAAAACAGGCAAAAAAAAAAAAGGCAGATGACGCCTTCGCAATGACACATAGAAGACGAGTGCAAAATTTTCACCGTCTGAATCGAAAAAACGGCGTGGACATTCATTCGCCGGGGAATACATTTGGGTTTTACCACACAGCTGACAGCAGTATAAAACCCAGATAGGTGGTAGATTATCTTATTGTTATCGAGCAAGGCTTGCTGATTTAGGTCAGGATACAAGAGTGGTCGAGAGGGGGAGGACGGAAGCTTGGCCCTGGCCAGGCTCCAAATACCGGCTCTCGTACTGGCAAGGTATCCAAAGCTTCATACCAAAACGTCACTCCTGAGTGCACGCTTACTTACTGCCTACGTCGGCCACTTCTACAAGGTCACGTGTATGTGACTCATTGCACACTTGAAGTGGGAGTAAGGACCAACTCACAACACGGCCAATCACATCGAGTCCCAGTGTTCTCCTGAGAACCTACTCTTTATGCAAACGTGCAGCTACCTATTCTGAGCCAATCAGCGCAGGGCGCGTAGCCTAAGGCAGGATGCTACCATTCATTGTTATGTTTCCTACGTGCTCCGCAGGTCCCGTGGTTCATTCATAAACTATATTGTGCGATATATATTTCGCATAATAACTTTTTTTTTCAAGGACGTCGTCAGCCGTGAGTTCGACGAATTTCGGGCCAATCCTCATATTTGCAAGCTGCGTTGTTGGTACGTGTAAAGTATACTATGTGGGTGAGTTTTCTCTTGGGAGGGGTCCTTTTTTTTCAATAGATAACACGTCATTATCTTTCTAGCCACCCATGGCGTAGCTTTCATTCATCCCCCCTTCCCCCCTCCAACGCCCCCTCCTTCCCGACACCCCCAAGGATCGCCTAGACCCAGCACCGCGCGTATAGCAAGCCCCTACATATATGATTAATACGCGCGATCGGAGTATCACACACAATGTTGCCAAGATGAGTTTCGACCAAATCCTTCATCTCATAGCTGGAGTGTGTTTTAATATTTCATGTGACCTAAACCTCCTGACCCCCCCCCCCCCCCCCCCGCCCCCCCCGCTTTTTTCTTTTTCCTCGCGCTCTCTCTTGCTCGAACGTCTCACCTAATATCGAAATCCGCCAGAGTAATAAACACTGCCACGCCCTGGATATCACCTCATTATCTTTTTAGAGCCGTCCATGCCGCTGCTGCAATTCCCACCCACCCCCGCCCCCAACGCCCCCTCCTTCCCCACCACCCGCACCATCGCCTAGACCTAGCACCACGCGTATAGCAAACCCCTAAATCTATGCGACCTAAAGCCCTCCTCCTCCCCCCCCCCCCCGACACACACAAACATACATTTCCCCATATTTAGGTATAGTTGTTACACCCTTGACAGGTGGTCGCACAGGCGGGTACAGGCAGCAGCATGCTGCCATGCTGGTGTTGGACAAAGATGATCCACCGATGATAAAAAAAACCCAGAAGAGTGATGTTCTGTAGAAGGGCCGCTTGTTGGGCAGTCAAACTTAGAGAACAATAACAGACGTCTGAGTCTGAGGTGGTGGTGAGAGGGGTGAGAGAGGGTGGGGCACGCCCGCGCTCTCTCTCTCGTAGCTACGTACTCAGACCCCGCTCCTTCGTTTGCTACAACAATAATAGTACTTGAAGGACCCCGTGCACAAAAAACAAACAAACAACAACAACTCGTCGGGGTCCTCAAAAGAACTGGTCGTAGTTACGCCGCATTTTAGTCGAACCGTAACTTAACACACCGTGTTTTTCTATTGTTGTCTAAAACATCACCGATTCTACTACTGTTGTGCTCGGCTACTGCAACACGCTATTGGCGACCCAGTGCTACCTACGTTGGGCGACGAATAGCGGTTAGCCGATCCCAGTTCTGGCCGGTCGTAGCTCTGGTAAACTTGCGTCTTGACTCGTCGCGATCCCGAAGCTACCAAGTGGTACCTCGTTACGTATCGTGACTGCTGCTCCCCGATTTTAGCAGTATTACAGTAGTGCTACGTACTGCTTCCCCCGGCTACAGCTACCTGCTCTCCTTTGCTATAGCAGTGCTGGTGATAACTACTGCTGCCCCAGGCAACAGCAGTGGCGATGAACATTAATCAGAGATGTAGGTGTTCACGCCCTAATATCTTTAACACTCCCCCTTAATGGAAATCGCACTGCTGTGGGCACTGAAGCACCAACTAATGTTAACCCTGTCGATTGTCGATACTCGTTTTAAGTGTCTACGAAGTCAAGTAAGCGAAAGCAAACTTCTGAACTATACTGGCTGTAGCTCCAACATCTTCCCGATCATCAACTAAACGCCGTCGTAACTAGGGCTCTGCCCGGTAATCAAACGAGCATCGACGTCGTGAAACAGGGTCCAAATACGCATACCGCACAGTAGAATGTATGTGTTCCAAGACCGCTCATGGTCCTATAAATGTCAAACAAATGATGCCTACCGGCTTTGTCGCACCAGGAGCGCCTCTGTGCTGCTTCCAGATTGT
Source organism: Undaria pinnatifida (assembly GCA_012845835.1). NCBI lineage: Eukaryota > Phaeophyceae > Laminariales > Alariaceae > Undaria > Undaria pinnatifida. Next base: position 17,770,595 of record JABAKD010000016.1, read on the forward strand.
CCTTAGGCCTTGAAGTTGTTGATCAGCCCAATGAGGTATCGGTGGCGGTGTTTGCTGAGGAACTTTGTTCCGATGTCGGCTATGTTGAGCTCGGTTGGGACGTAGTGGATGCTGATTTTTTCCTCCTGTATGATCTCACGCACATAGAACAGCCTCAGTGCCACGTGTTTCGCACGCGAGCTGTAGGTCTTGTTTCCGGCCACGTGCAGAGCCGAAGTGTTGTCGATGTGGATCGGGATGCACTTGAATGCCTCCTCGAATCCTAGCTCCCCCATCATACCGGCACAGTAGACTGTTTCCTTTATCGCCAGTGCTGCTGCCACAAGCTCGGCCTCCATCGTTGACTGGGCCGTCAGCCCTTGCATGCCCACTTTGAAGCTCACAAGCCCGTTGCACATCATCATGACGTACGATGAAGTTGACTTGCCGTTGTCCGGGTTGTTGCCCCAGTTGGCGTCTGAGAACGCTGTCAGCTTGAACCCTCCTTGCGAGTAGGTGATATTGAAGTCGATGCTGCCGGCGAGGTATCGAAGCAGATGCTTAGCTGCGCTCATGTGTGATTTCGATGGCTTTGACATTGCCCTCGCTAGCTGATTGAAGCCGTAGAGGATGTCGTAGTGGCTTACTTGAGCCAGGTACATGACGCTGCCCACGATGGACTGGTACCGCTGCGTGTCTGCTTTGCTCAGAAGGTCCCATTCCCCCTGGTTGATCGATAGCTCCGGCCCGGCTCCGATCATGTACACCGGTTTGCACTCCCCCATGCCGTATGTCTCGAGTACCGACTTGGTGTAGTGCGCTTGTGAGATGGTGAGTGTTCCTTTCTCGCGGTCGCGAGTGACTTGCATTCCGAGCACCATCGAGACGTCCTCCATGCACTTCGTGTCGAAGCGAAGCGCCGCACCAGCTTCCCCTCCAGCTGCTTGAGCAGCACTTTGTTCTGCCCCACCAGTAGAAGATCATCGACGTAGATATGGTGAGAATGACGGTGTCCTTGTTCCAGCTTGGAAACGTTGGCTCTCTCTTGGTTTCGGGGTTGTAGATTTCATCCTTGTGCGTGTAGGTGTAGATGCAGGGGTCGGACTTGAGTGGTTTGAATCCTATGGCGACCACGAAGTCGTCGATGGTACCATGCCAGTTGGCTGGTGCCTGCGGGATTCCGTAGAGGCTCTTGCGAAGCCTCATGACTTGGTGGACTCCGTTTTTGTCTGTCTTCTCGCGTCCAGGCACCATTTTCACGAATATCGTTTCGTCGACAGGAGAGTTGAGAGATGCCGTGGGGACATCGTACTGTAACACCTCGAGGTTTTTCTCCGCCGCTAGAGCCAATACCATGCGGATGCTTTGAAGACGACTACAGGAGCAAACGTGCTCCCGCACTGAACCCCTGCCACGATCCCCCAACCGAGCACCACCACTCTAGCTTTGTGTAAGTCATCAGCCTTCACCTTGTAGACCCACCGTGAGCCGATGATTTTGGATCCCGGAGGAACTGAGGTGAGGGGACGAGGTCGTAGACCTGGTGCTTGATCAGGCTCGCTATCTCCTTGTCTTTGGCTGCCTCCCACAGCGCAGCCTCCGGCAGCTTCCTCGCCTCTGAAAACGTGTTCGGAACTATTTTCGCTTTCGTCTCCCCCTCCGAACGCATTTGAAGTTGCGTGTTAGTGGTGGCATAGGCGTACTCCGCGAGTGTTGTGTCAGGTTTGCAAGGTAGGTGGCAGCCCACATCAGCTCTCCCCAGAGGAACTTCGGCAGCCCGCTGTCCACCAGCAGGCGTCGAGTTATCGCCGCAAGTGTGCGGCCCTGACGCTCCGACGCGCCCACCTGTTCCGGCGTGTTGGTTGCAGCAAACTCCAGCTTGATGGCGGTTTGAAGATAGTAGCTCCGAAACTCTTCTCCGGTGTACTCGCTGCCTCTGTCCGCACGACATCGCTGGATGCGATATCCTAGCGGCGCCACCACCCCCTGTGTGAAAAGCCGCAGGGACTTGGCTGCCTCTGCCTTCGATTTGAGGAGCAGGGTTTCCTTCCACTTGATCTTCTCGTCGATGAACTTGCTTTACGTACTGAAAGCCTCCTAGTGCAGTCGGTGTGATGGGCCCCAAGAGATCCGTGTATACCAGCTCGAAGGATGCCGAGTGTCGCCGTCTTCGGGTGAGCTTGCTGAGTGCTCTTCCCGATGGCGCAGACATCGCAGGGCGACACTCCTCCTTTGAAGCGCACGCCGTTGTTCACGAGCAGCCTCCTGAAAGTGTAGTCCTCCTGGGTGATGACGACTGTCGTTATTATCACTGAAGTAGTCTTGCTCCCGATTCTTGTTACTATTGGCGACACCTGGTCCTGAGGTGCCGCTCCTCCTGAGTTGGAGGCCATCCTTCCAGCGGGTCTCCCTTTCTGCCCGCTTCTACCACCTGCTGCCGGCTGAGATCCGCCGCCGTCGGCTGTCGCTGATTCCTACCCGCCGACGTCGTCTGCCGGTGCTCCTGGCGTTTCTTCTTTGGTCAGCACATCCGCTTGAGTTATTCCACGGATTTTTTTTTTATCAGGATCTCGTCCATCACCGGGTTGCGGGGTTCCACAGTGGGAGTTGTGTGGCCGTACGCCGCGTCGTTGTTGACGTTGATGTGCGATGTGTAGTCAGTAGTGGTAAAACTTGTAAAGCAGACGAAGAAGCTGAAATAGCTGATGAAACGGATGGAGTAGCTGCCGCTAGTCCTGCTGCATTCGCTGCTGTACGTAGTAGTTGCCTCTGCTTGCTGTACGGTGTGTAGTAGTCTCGTCGGGAGACGTCGCTGCTGTATTCTCTCCAGCAGACGTCGTAACCATCCAAACTATTGGAGCTCCTTCTTTCGTTGTTAGTAATTGTTGTGATATTGTTGTACTTGCTCTTGGTACTTGGAAGAAGAGCCGCACTGCATATATCCGCACGCAATCCCCTATTCTCGAGCAAGAGACATGAATGTCTCGAATATTAATAGGGACTCGTGAGACACATGACGCAAGATAAGAGTAGAACGTACCTCGATGTCAAACGCCCTCTTGGCACCGTGGGAATGGAATGCGGGAGGTATATGGAGCAAGTGGTCGCCTGCCTTCTTCAGGAGGAGGCCATCGACCTTGATGTCGCTGGTGCACTTCGTTTTTATGTCCTCGCCGACTTGGCGGCCCTCGGCAACTGCTTCGCAGGGCTTCTGCAAACGACAACAACGGATGAGAATACCTAGCGTTGAGTGAATGTTCAAAATAGTAAGGCCACTTAATGGTAACTGTCGTCGGTTGCCAAAGTTTGAAAGGAAGTCGTACAAATTAACACTGTAATAAAAGCGGTCGTTTATGGGCAAAGCCCTGCTTGGTACCACAACGTTGCCTAACACCTATGAAACCACCACTGGGACAGGAACGGACGGGATTCACAGTCGCAACTGGTAAGCGTAAGCCCCGGTATACTGCTATATAAGGCCTACCGGCGGAATACCGACAACGAAGGGTAAGAGTCAGTACCTGCTGTATATATTGTTCGGTACTACTCTATTACTGCTGCTACCAGTACTATTACGACCGACGTGTACTGCGATTCCTGAAGAGGTTGCGCACCCTACTTGTACTCGTTAATACAAAAAGTTTATGTGGTTGTACGAAAAATGCGTAACAGTAGTAGTACTAAGCGTGACTACATGAACAACTCGCTAACCCCAATCACGGGACTGCTCTCCAGCACCACCCAGGCTTCTGTTTACTGCTATATCAACCTCCAGTGTGTACTGCGACTGGTGCTGATGGTATCATGCTGCTGTGTTATTTATCACTGCTTGGACCATTTTTACAACCCTGGCTGACCCCCGTGATGGGACTTGCCCATTTTCATTGCATCTTACATGTAGACTATGGATACTACGTAGTCGTAGTCGTACATCCAAAAAGTGTGTTTTTATCACAGCACAAAGCGTCATTGCATGGACTAGACCATTACTTGTTCAACCCCCGCTTACCCCGATGACGGGACTGCTCCGTACTCGTAGTCGTACATACATGAAGTGTGTTTGGTTGTACGTATGAAAAAGAAATCACAGCACACAGCGTCACTGCATAGACCATTACTTGTACAACTCCCGCTTATACCCCGATGACGGGACTGCCCCGTGCACGTAGTCGTGCATACATGAAGTGTATTTAGTTGTACGTATGAAAAAAAAATCACGTCACACAGCGTCACGGCATAGTCTAGACCATTACTTGTACAACCCCCGCTTACCCCGATGACGGCACTGCCCCGTACTCGTACTCGTACATGCATGAAGTGTGTTTGGTTGTACGTATGAAAAAGAAATCACAGCACACAGCGTCACTGCATAGTTTAGACCATTACTTGTAAAACTCCCGCTTATACCCCGATTACGGGACTGCCCCGTCCACGTAGTCGTCCATACAAAAAGTGTGTTTGGTTGTACGTATGAAAAATATATCACGTCACACAGCGTCACTCATGGACCTAGTCGTACATACATGAAGTGTATTTAGTTGTACGTATGAAAAAAAATCACAGCACACAGCGTCACTGCATAGTTTAGACCATTACTTGTACAACCCCCGCTTACACCCCGATGACGGGACTGCCCCGTACACGTACTCGTACATACAAAACGTGTGTTTGGTTGTATGCATGAAAAAGAAATCGCAGCACACAGCGTCACTGCGTAGACAACTAGTACAACATGCTTACCCCGACGACGGGACTGCCCTCCGTAACCAGCAAGGCGAACTTGAGTTTGTTCAGGCTACGCGTCCCCAAGCACAGCTTCCACACCGTGTGGTAGTGCGACCACGCTCGTGTAACACACACATGCTACAGCAAACGTTGCAGACAGGCACACAAGGTCAAACAATGTAAATTTCAATGTGCATCATTATTGGAAACAGGATTCGCTTGATTTCACCAACACCCAAAACCACATATTGCGCACAACCTGCAGCACACTCAGCCAACACTCAACGCAGCACTACCGAAAAAACAGGGTGTTGACATCTAGTCTCGTGTCTTACCTATGTCGCACGGCGCTGAACACACTGACAACGGGAACAAAATCTCGACATTTGTACGTAGCTGACAGCAAACATCAAATTCCAACAACACAAAGAAATGAAACTCACGTTTCGTCAAGCTCTCAGCTCCTTCGTTAGGGACGCCGATCAAAGGTGAATCACAGGTGTCCGCGTCACGCCAGTCACACACACGAGGGTTGTCGCCGCTTCCCCAGTGCTTCTTGTTAAGGTTATAGAAAGCTTGGCACGTGGAAGGGTCGTCACTCCTGCAGCAGCAGGTGTCGCAGACAGCGTACTGGGAACTCCCGTTTTTTCTATTTCTTGCAATGAGGAAGTCGTCACAACCCTTTCTCGGGCACGGCCAATCAGGATTGCCAGAAAAAGCCGAGTCCCGTTCTTGCCCGACCAGCTTCCACACGCGTGATCCTGAACCTCCACTACCCCCACTATTGGCGGAGCCTCCTCCCGCACTAGCCCAATGGGTCCGCTTCGCAAATCTCGACTTCAAATTGTTATTGCCGATCCGGCAACTTTCAAATTCAAATTGTTTGCAGCCGTCAACGGCAATTCCCTCTCAGCCAGCAATTAGCCAACTTCAAAGTTAAAAGTACAAAAAAGAAGTTGCTGAAAAAGCAAAATAAAAAGATCAGAGAGCAAAGAAAGCTAAAAAGATCAGAGCATGAGAGCTAAGAATTAGACTACGTATAGGGAAAGCAAGGAAGGCAAGGAACTTCGGGACGGTTATTTTCCCCAGCAGCTAATTTTCTTTTCGGCAATTACGGGCTGAGAAGGGCTGAGAGGGGGGAGGATATGCCGAGCGAGACCTCCGAGGGGGTCGAGAACTAAGTAATTAAGTCTATGGTATCATATAAAGATCAATATTTAGTACGATCAGCTACTGTACTGGTGAAAACAAATACTCATTTAGAAAATATTTGCCATAATAGTATTTTCATCGATTATTTCTCTCTTTAACCGGGATCTCCAACGCCGAAAATAAAAACCATCCAATATGGGACCAGAAATCATCGTTATTATTTCTGGGTTCAGAAATAATCGAGGCCAGACATCAGCGGATCTGGTGATTTCTGAGCTCAGAAATAACAGCTCTTCCAACCTCTCAGAACTGGGATTATTTGACTTTTGGATACTACCTCGTACCAAGTATGACATGTCACCACTGCTTATACTGTACCTGGTATGATACTTGTCTGCTGTACACGTCACCCATCACCCACAACAAAGAATCACAAACACACCTACGACAGCATGCTGCGCTTGTTGTGTGCGAGACAGAGCTTCGTCCTCACACAAACGCGATAGCAGCAGCACCACTACCATCGAAACCACCACAGGCACACCACACGAGCACCACAACAGCAGCACAGCAGAAAAGACAGCAGCAGAGGCGGTGGTGACCTAACGTCGCCGACTGCTGTATAGTACACGTCACCCATCACCCACAACGAAATAATCACAAACACACCTACGACAGCATACTGCGCTTGTTGTGTGCGAGACAGAGCTTCATCCTCACACAAACGCGACAGCAGCAGCACCACCACCATCGAAACCACCACAGGCACACCACACGAGCACTACAGCAGCAGCGCAGCAGAAGAGACAGCAGCGGAGGCGGTGGTGACCTAACGTCGCCGGCGACAGTGTACGTGCCAGATTTCAAAAATAAAGGCAAACTGTAGTGGTACTCCGAGTGGGGGATGCGTGGTTGGTCGGTGTTGGGAAGCGTGCTCCTCATGGGTTCCGGAGCCCTTGTTTGGTCTCTCCTCATGGCTCGCTGGATAGACTCAAAAGCTTATGCATTATTTCCTCTACATTGGACTCTAAAAGACAGACAACACAGGCCCTTGGCACACGGTAGCGCAGGGCAGAGCAAGTAGAGCAGGTAGAGCAGGTAGTGAGATGTGGGGCGTCCTGCTTGTCCCATCATCGTCACCTACATTATCGCCCATCTATTATGGCCTTGACGTGAATGTGACATGTAATGTCACGTGGTTTCACCTCAACCATGAGATGACATGGTTTCACGTCGAATCTATAAGCTATCCTTCTGCGGAGGGCACTCCATTACAAAACGGCAAAACAAGACCTACCAATTCAAAATAAAACCACTTTCCAAAAATCAGAAGCCATAATGGACGCTTCTTATTTCTGATGCAGTTATTTCTGGAGCCTCAAAACTACAAAAATAATCGACAGAAATAATCGCTCAATTTTTTTCCATAGTAGTAGGTTTAATAGTAGGTCTTATTATATAATACGCTAAGTAAGGTGGTCGTGAAGGTGGTCGTGACGCTTTGGACCTTTGAAAATATCTTGGTTAAAACACCCCCCCAAAAAAGCGGCGACTCCCGAGCTCCACTCGGCCTCAGGCGGCCTCGCGGTGCCGCCACGTCCCATCCGCACAGCAGCACTACGACATGCCGGCGAAAGAATGGCTGTCGGTGCCCCACCTCGGCGAGGGGGAAGCGTGGAAATCGCCCTCCCGGGGACGGCTCGCTTGCCCCCCCCCCGCTCTTTCTTCGTCGCTGCCGGCTATTTTTTTTTTCGAAATCCAACTATAATTAAACTTTCGAATTAATTGCTTTTTGGCCACTTGAGCCATGGACACAGCCATGGACACGAGACCACAAGCGCGCCTGCGTCAACAGCAAGCACACAACACCAGGATCAAACACAGCAGCGTCCAGCCGTCGCCGCTCGCCGTGCGCAGAATCGGCAACGCGAGCGCTTTTCGCTTGGCCTAACAATGGCACTTTTGAATTGCTTTTTGGCCACTTGAGCCATGGACACAGCCATGGACACGAGACCACAAGCGCGCCTGCGTCAACAGCAAGCACACAACACCAGGACCAAACACAGCAGCGTCCAGCCGTCGCCGCTCGCCGTGCGCAGAATCGGCAACGCGAGCGCTTTTCGCTTGGCCTAACAATGGCGAATCCCGCCCAGCCCGGGAGCATTGTAACCAACAAATCGGCTGCTGCTCGCCTGTCAGGTGTATTGCTCTAGGTACTGCTGCATTGCTGTACTGCTGTTCTCCTGTATGTAGTAAAGGTTTGGTCGATGGGTGGGTGGAGGGTGCACTGCGTCGTCCGTGGTGGTAGGGTGGGCCGTTCTGTAGGTGGGAGTCTTTTTTTTGCTGTTTCCTGTTTCATAAAAACTAACCAACTAACTGCGCCCCGCGTACCAGGTGTATACTGCTGTATGTACTGCTGCACGGCTGTTCTGATGTACGTACTGCTGCACTGCTGTTCTGCTGTGCTGTGCGTACTGCTGCACTGCTGTTCTGATCTACGTACTGCTGCACTGCTGTTCTGCTGTATGTAGTAAAGGTTTGGTCGGTGGGTGGGTGGAGGGTGCACTGCGTCGTCCGTGGTGGGTGGGTGGGCCGTTCTGTACGTAGGAGTCTTTTTTTTGCTGTTTCCTGTTTCATTAGAACCAATCAACTAACTGCGCCCCGCGTACCGGGTAGGTGTATACTGCTGTACGTACTGCTGCACGGCTGTTCTGATGTACGTACTGCTGCACTGCTGTTCTGCTGTATGTAGTAAAGGTTTGGTCGGCGGGTGGGTGGAGGGTGCACTGCGTCGTCCGTGGTGGGTGGGTGGGCCGTTCTGTACGTGGGAGTCTTCTTTTTGCGTCCTGTGGGAGATGAACCCTTTTTTTTGTTTCTACAATACCGGCCTCCCACTGGTGCTTGGGAGTACCACCGTCCCCACTGCTGCACTTCTCTGTCCTTTACTACCGTACGTACTACTACTGCTGCACTGCCGTACTGCTGCCGTGTTATCATTTTTGTTTTGCAAAACTTACATACAGAGGATGATACCTTTACTACCGTACGCATTACTGCTGCACTGCCGTACTGCTGCCGTGTTATCATTTTTGTTTTGCAAAACTTACATACAGAGAGGATGATACCTTTACTACCGTACGTACGGCATCATTGTCGTACTGCCCTGTTATTATTTTGTTCTTTTAGTACTTAATACAGAGGATGCAGCACCAATTTGTTTTTGTCCGCCATACCGGCCGGCAACTGGCATGTTTCGGGAGTACCACTTGTAAATTTATAAAATAAATGTGATGTTTTACCTAACTCAAAATTCCTCAATACCAACACTTACCATTCATTATAATAGTGGACAAAAAATAAGACACCTTGTTTCCCAATAAAAACTCACTCATATTATAGTATATTAAGAGTACCAACAACGCAGCTTGCAAAGATGAGTGTTGACCTGAAATTCGTCGAACTCACGGCTGACGTCCTTGAAAATCCTTATTATCCTTATTATATCCTTATTATATACTTCGAAGTAATACTGTTAAGATACGGCCTCGAAAGGCCTGTAGGTATCCGAATTTGAGATCATTTGGATGGGTTTCGTATGATAAGGTTGGCGGTTTATATTCGGGGAAATTAGGAATTAGATCGGAGGCACGCGCCTCCGATCTCAGAAGCTATCCCGGGCTCTGGTGGAAACGAATAAAGCTACATCTCTACGAAGGAACGAAAGTGAGTACTCTCCGAAGACCTGCTCAATTGGCAGACCTGCAGGGGGCACTCTGTGTCCCCCACCTATTAATTTCACAAGTGGCGTCGTCGGCAGGACACGAACCTGCGCGTGAAATCACAATGGGTTTCGAATCCATAATAAACGCATCTGCCCCACGTCGAATTCGCTTACAACAACTCTGTCAGCGCGGCGACGGGTTTGGCGCCCAACGAGGTCCACATGGGCAGACTCCCACGGCTCCCCCTGACGATTTTCGACCGCAAAGGTGTCGTGGGACACCAGAGTCTGGCCCGTGACCACCTGGCCTATTGCGATTTGGCCACCGACCGGCAAAAGCGCGCGAACGACATTGTCCGCGCACACCACGCCCTCACCGTTTCCCGTGTTAACCGCAGAAACTCCGCCCTCGCCGACGCGCTGCGTCCAGCACCTAACTTCACTGTGGGTGGTTGGGCATGGGTATACAATTCTGCCTCTACCATCCGCCAGGGTGTGAAAGCGAATACCGACGCCAAGGTACTCAAGGCCAAACTCGCGCTTAACTGGACGGGCCCATACAAGGTCCTGGCCGTCGGTCCCTGCTCCGCCGCCGAGACCCCGGACGGCTCGCCGCTCGGGAGCAACCTCCTTTATTTGGATCTCCCTTCCGACCTGCCTGGTTCGGACGCTCGTCGGCGTGTGGCTATCGAGCGCTGCAAACCCTGTGCCAACTCCCACGACAGCGGGGACATGCCCAAATACCTACCGGCGGGGCTGACACAGTATGTGCTCAACAAATTTTCCAAGAAGTCCCCGCCGTACCACGTCACTCAAGACGACGTTTCGACTCCCCTCCAACGGCTGGAGGTGGAGCAGATCACTGGTCATCAGTCGGTACGGGGGCGAGGTGGCGTCATCGCGGTGCTATACAAGACGCATTGGGCGGGACTCTCCGAACCGTCCTGGGAGCGGGAAATGGACCTTCACCTCTCCCGCTCCCACATCTTGCGTTATTGGGCCGGAACCCCGGACCAGCACCGCCAAACCAACCGCCTTTACCGCCGAATGCGGATCGGGGCGGCACAGCGTGAGCTCTCCCGCAACAACGGGGAACGTTTCCTAGCGCCGGGCTACGCCTGTGTTTCCCGCACCGATTGGCTCCGTCGCTACCACGACACCGTACTTCCTAAGGGAGCCCACTTTTGGTACAAGGGAGACGATGGTTTATGGTGGCTAGGAAAAATCAGCGCGAGCACCACCGAGGACAAGGTATACCTGGTCCGCTTTCTGGACGACCCGGGACCGATTAAACTCCCTCTTCCCCCGGCGCGCTACACGACTTCAACGGGAGCCGTACGAGGCTCTTGGTGCTTGCAAGTTCACATCGCTAGTGCGTTTCCTCGGGGAATCCAACGTAACGTAGACGAATCTCGAGGCGCGGCCGTGGCCAGTTGACTTCCAAGCCACCACCGCTTCTCGATAGTTCTTCAATTTTTTGAGGTATGAGTTTTGCGTCTTTGTCTTTGGGTCGTTCGTAGTGTCCTGAGGGTCTTCATCGAGTTTTGGAGCGGTTCTTTCCATTTTTTTTCTCTTTTCTGTCCAGCCGAACCCCCTGCTCAGTGCCGGGTCAGGGTTCGGGTAAAACGCCGCTATCTGAGGCGCAGGGCTGTCGCCTTTTTGTCATTGTTTGAATTCGCCCTGCCGACGCCCTCCTCAGCCCAGAGCCGGGGGGCGACCAGTGTACGGGTCTGTGTGTCATCTTTTATGTTTTGTGTGTTGTATTTGCTCTGATTTTTTTTGTCTAAACACTTCCTCCCCTAGCGGGGCTGTAGGTGTTGACATCTTCCATCCCGGGTATTCGTCGTTTCCTCGTCTAACCCCCCGCCTTGCCGATGGCCCGCGGGAGGTTTTTCGCATGACTTCTCCCTTGTGTTAGCGCCTGTGTTCCCCTCCGTATCGACGAGGGCTCGCCTCGCCATAGTACCTTTTCTGTGGTTGGTTTACCGTAGAGCCTTTCCTGCCCCCCCCCCGCCACACCGGCGGCATGCGGCAGGTTCTAGAGCCTTTTCTGCCCCCCCGCCACGCCGGCGGCATGCGGCAAGTTTTTGATGGGTGACTATTGCCTTGCTGTAGGGTCTGCTTTTCTTTCTACTGCTTTTCTTCGCGTGTTCCTGGCTCCATAGCCAGACGGTTAGAGGTGTGGGAGTGGGGTTTGAGGAGCCGCATCTTCGACTCATGGTCTAGTTCGTAGAACCGGAGTTTCCCCGAATCTCCCATATTTCTGCATATGCGACTCATCAGGGTGGGCTAGTGTTAAGATACGGCCTCGAAAGGCCTGTAGGTATCCGAATTTGAGATCATTTGGATGGGTTTCGTATGATAAGGTTGGCGGTTTATATTCGGGGAAATTAGGAATTAGATCGGAGGCACGCGCCTCCGATCTCAGAAGCTATCCCGGGCTCTGGTGGAAACGAATAAAGCTACATCTCTACGAAGGAACGAAAGTGAGTACTCTCCGAAGACCTGCTCAATTGGCAGACCTGCAGGGGGCACTCTGTGTCCCCCACCTATTAATTTCACAATACGCTAAGCTTAAAGGTGGTCGTGACGTTTTTTTGGATCTTTGAAAATATCTTAAAGTTAATGTGATGTTTTACCTAACTCAAATTCCCCAATACCAACACTTCCCATTCATTATAATAGTGGACAAAAAATAAGACACCTCCCAATAAAACTCACTCATATAGTATATTACGAGTACCAACAACGCAGCTTGCAAAGATGAGTGTTGACCTGAAATTCGTCGAACTCACGGCTGACGTCCTTGAAAATCCTTATTACCCTTATTATATCCTTATTATATAATACGCTAAGGTGGTCGTGACGTTTTTTTGGATCTTTGAAAATATATTGGTTATAATACCCCCCCAAAAAAATTTAATACGCTAAGGTGGTCGTGACGGTTTTTTGGATCTTTGAAAATATCTTGGTTATAATACCCCCCCACCAAAAGCGGCGACTGCCGAGCTCCACTCGGCCTCCGGCGGCCTCGCGGTGCCGCCACGTCCCATCTGCACAGCAGCACAACGACGTGCCGGCGAAAGAACGGGCGTCGGTGCCCCACCTCGGCGAGGGGAGAGCGTGGAAATCGCTCTCGCGGGGACGGCTCGCTTGGCCCCCGGCGTGGCGGGGAATAGTAAACAATTGCAAATCCCGCCCAGCCCGAGAGCATTGTAACCAACGAATCGGCTGCTGCTCGCCTGTCAAGTGTATTGCTCTACGTACTGCTGCATTGCTGTACTGCAGCACTGGGTAGGTCCACGGGTGGTGGGTGGGTGGTGGGTGGTGGGTGGTTGGTGGGTGGTGGGTGGGTGGTGGGTGGGTGGTGGATGGCGGAAACTCCCCCCGTTTGTTTCCTGTTTCATACCCTGGCTACAAGGTCCTCAAGAACCAACCAACTAACTGCTCCCCGCGTACCAGGTGTACTGCTGTACGTACTGCTGCACTTTTTGTTTCCTGTTTCATACAAGGTCCTCAAGAACCAACCCACTAACTGCTCCCCGCGTACCAGGTGTGCTGCTGTACGTACTGCTGCACTGCTGTATGTAGTAACGGTTTGGTCGGTGGGTGGGTGGAGGATGGACTGACTGCGTCTTCCGTGGTGGGTGGGTGGCCTGCTATTATTTTGTTTTGTTAGTACTTACATAGAGAGCTCTGAGGATGATACAGCAACAATTAATTTGTTTTTTTTGGGTGCAGGTGCACTGCTGTACGTACTGCTGCTGCACTGCTGTACTGCTGTATATGTAGTAAAGGTTTGGTCGGTGGGTGGGTGGAGGGTGCACTGCGTCGTCCGTGGTGGGTGGGTGGGCCGTTCCGGTGGGTGGGTGGAGGATGGACTGACTGCGTCTTCCGTGGTGGGTGGGTGTCTTGTTATTTTGTTTTCTTAGTACTTACATAGAGAGCTCTGAGGATGATACAGCAACAAATTGTCTTTCTGTATCCTTTGTATGTATAATTGTACTAAAAAACAAAATAATAACAGGGCAGCAGTACGGCAGTGCAGCAGTACGTACGGTAGTAAAGGACACAGAGGTGTGCAGCAGTGGGGACGGTGGTACTCTCAAGCAGCACCAGTGGGAGGCCGATATTTGATAAAAAAAAAAAGGTTCGTCTCCCACAGGACGAAAAAAGACTCCAACGTACGGAACGGCCCACCCACCCACCACGGACGACGCAGTGCACCCTCCACCCACCCACCGACCAAACCTTTACTACATATACAGCAGTACAGCAGTGCAGCAGCAGTACGTACAGCAGTGCACCTGCACCCGAAACACTCATTTGTTTTTTTCCGCTATACCGGCCGGCAACTGGCATACTTCGGGAGTACCGCTATTATTACCGGTAGTTATAAAACGCACACACACAGCAGCAGACCACACGGACAAAAACAGCAGCACACACCGCTCATACAGCCGGCACACAGCGCTCACACAGCGGGCAGCACACAGACAACGGGCGCAGCGGGCGACAATAGTGGCCAGCGGAGAGCGGGCATGGAGAGTGTGTGCCCGCTAGGGGTGTGTCCGCTGAGTGTATCTACTACTACTACTGCTACTACTACTACTACTACTGCTGTCTGGTGGTGAGAGTAGGTCATCATGGAGAGACGTCCGTCGGGGGCGATTGACCCAACAAACTCGGTCCGTGAGGCAGAGGCGCACACCGACTCCCGACGTAGACAGAGCCGCGGGGAGCCGGAATCACTGCGCAGCCCGCAGGTTGACAGGGAAAGAGCTGCTGCTCGTCGGAGGGATGCCGCGAGGCGTGCGAGGGAGACCGATGGTGCGCGGGCAGAAAGGTGCGTGCGTGATTGCCGATTGCCGAATTCAAATACCCAACGACGCCTTTTATTTTTCTTCCGCAAAAAACGCAGAACAAATCGTACACGCTACGATGTGCAACAAAGGGCGACACACTCGGCGCCCAGCATACACAGCCCAATATAGCCGACTCCGACACACGCACACCCTTGCACACACACTCAGGCTTAGGGCGAACCGAGAGAGAGAAGCCGTCAGGCGGCAACACCAGACACCACAACAGCGACTAGCCAACCGAGAAAGAGCAGCTGCAAGGCGTCAGCAGCGGCGGCAGCAGCAGCAGCTGCAGCAGCAGTCACCACCACAGGGGCTGAGACATGCTGCGAGGCGGCGGCAGGAGACAATACAAGCGAGAGAGGCGAGGTGTGTGCGCATGTGTCGCGGCGAGGTGTGTGCGCATGTGTCGCGGTTGGTTTCAGGGGTTCAGCCTACATGCATTAAAAAAAAAAGCTGCCCCTGCCTGGATGCATGCATCTCGCTGCCGAAATTTATGAAGTGAAACTAACGATAACGATAACCACACTCCGCTTCGCAGGTTAGCAGCGGCGAGGCAGCGGGCAGCAGCGGCCAGAGAACGGGCTGCTGCCGCTCGGCGGACCGCCGCGGATTCCGAAAGAGCGAGGCGAGAGAGCGAGGCTGCGATGAAGCGGTGAGATCTCGCGGACTTCGACCCATGGTAGAGCCAATGAGTTTCGACAGGATAGGCAAGCTTGGAAACTCCGACACCATGAAGGCTAGGTTGCGGGAAGAGGTTAGGCTGGTGGACTTAGCACAGAGCACGCGGGGTAGGTACACAGGCATGGGCGTCTTCAACGCCGTCGCGGCCAACTAATGACCACATCAATTGCAATACAGCAAAGGTCACATCGGCTCTATTCCACTTGTCTGTGGTGCTCCTCGCAATCACACCAACCAAAATGGCCCGTGGACGCACACGTCTGACGACGGTTACATCTATCAGCTGTCTGTCGCTCGTTTTAGCGACAGCTATTGTATCTTCGATGGACACTGTCGGGAACAGCAGTAGACCATTCATTGCTGCTGTGTCTAATGTCCCCGTACAGGGTGCGCACGTCAAGTATATAGGAGTATGAGTTCCAGTAGTACATTACCGACCAAAGGGCATACCTTTTTGGGTATACCCTGTCACCGACCTGCCAACGGAGTAACAAAACATCAAGCTTCCGCTCCCAACTTCCAACACTTACATTTTGAGTTTTGATGTTCGTATTTATTGGAAGGCATTACGGTTTGACACCATTTTGAACATTTGAACCTCTACCTCTTACCTCTTCCCCGGCAACACTCGCTCGCGTACACGCAGCAGCAGCAGCAGCCCGAACATCTCTATGGAAGAACAGCCCATCGCAGCAGTTGGCAATGCTGACCAAGTTGCTGAGCCCGTTGCACCGAATTCCAACAACGACGTTATCGCAGCAGTGGGAAACACCATCGAACAAGCTGATGATGGGGAAATCATCGGTACGAGCAAACCTAGCTTCACCCTGCTCGCAAATAATGCACGCGGCGCAGAATCGGTTCGATACCGGGTGCTCAATGAGACTCGGCGAGGCAAGCCCGCCAGGTCCACCTGTCCACTATGGAAGTTCTTTATGGTGTACACCAGCGATGCGCTCTCGGGCATAGCCGTGTGCAAGCTTTGCGAGGCAAATGGCGACCTAGGGGATGCGGAGGTCAAGTATAGCTCCCCCACGCACTTGAGGCAACACCTCGACACAAAGAAGAGGAAGGGGCACAGAGAAGCCCTGAAGGAGCACGAGGAAGCTGCTGCTGCTGCTGCTGCTGCTGCTGCCGCCGCCGCCGCCGCCGCTGGTGCCAAGGGTGGTGGTGGTGCCAAGGGTGGTGGTGGTGGTAGCGGTGGCAGTGGCGGAGCTGTTGGTGAGAAGGGTGCAAGACCGGCTATGATGGCCTTCATGGACGACGTCAAGCCGTTCACAAGGAAGATTGCTCAATTCATCATCAGCACAAAGCAGCCGTTTTCGGTGAGAGGATGTACGTGCAAATGCGAGTATCACGCAGCTTGCAAAGATTAATGCCGACCCTAAAAAAAAAAAATCACATGTTGTTGATACGACCCCAGGCGCCAGACAGGTGCTTGCGCAGACAGACGACCTCCAAGTGCTGTTATTCTCCAGCTGTAGACATAAACCACATACTGTATGTATATATTATAGGACTTCGAAGACCACCATCGAGGCGCAGCGAGCAAGTCAAGCAGTCAAGTCAGGGAAGTCACCAGCAAGCACGAGACCTCACGGGGAGTGATAATCTCGCAGACATAGGCGGAATCTAAACCTCGCCCACGGGGACATATAAGAACAATCCCCGGGTTTCCACCGTCGTATTACGGTTCGCAGTGTGCGAATCCGCGGGCATCAACGAGGGTGCTGGCACCGCCCCTACAGCACCATGGCCACCGAGATAGGCAGCAATATGACACCTGGACACCCCTGTACACTCAAGGCTCGACTTTCAGCCCCTGAAAGCTAGAAATTGGCGAAATCGATGACGATTTGCAGGTGCTGTTTAGGCCGCCACAGCAGCAGTACGTAGTGCAGCCCCACACACGTAGGTGCTGGCGTTGCTCCTACAACCCCACGACCACCACTACATGCAGCAATATCACACCTAGACTACATACCCCACACACTGAAGGCCGGACATCAGCCCCTACGAGTGAGAAATCGTCGAAATCGAGGACGATTTGCACGTGCTGTGGACACCGCGACCGCTGCATGCATGCAGCAGGCAGTACATATGCTTACATACATGTGTACATGTACAGTGCACAGCAGTAGTGCAGCCTACACACATCACACATCCGCAGAGGGAAGAATATCCCACGCTTGCTCTCCGTAGGTGCCCAAGAATAGTGTCAGTCTGACGTGCCTGTTGTATCCAGGAACTATAAGAGGACAATGTGCAAGCGCACCCACAGCAGTGTAGTCTATAACTTGAATATTACACAACCCACCCACAAAAGCAGTAGACAACAGCAGTGCATAATGGACGTGTGGAGGAAAAGAGGAACACGTTGCCAAATAGCTGCCTTACAGCTAGGTTTCGGCACCCATTTACAGTACAACTTCAGCGCACAACTTCCGTCATTGAGGGAACCACAGCTGGCTGTCAATCAACCGTGAGATCTGGAACTTTAGATGAGCAAGCATATGATATAAACTAAACGGTAGTTTGGTGCTAGTGTTAAGCTACCGGCACTATTGTCGTACATTTTCTGTTGTCCCACCTGCCATTTCTGGTGGCCCACCATTTTTATGTCGAGATGGCATGTGGACACATACATTCCATGTCGTGTGTGCATGCCTGTCACAGCCGTCACAAACCCGGCGTTTGAGGTGCTTGTTTGAAAGGCAGTACAACTACGACTAGATGAGTATATATATGAAGAATATATATTCTGTTTTAGTATCAGCATCTTCTGCACTAGACAGCATAAGCTTTCCGGCGCTTTCTATGTATATTCCTGTGTTTTGTCCCACTACAAGAAGATATGTTCCCTGTATTCGGCACATACATACATACATCGTGTATTTTTAACTTTAAAACAGAGATAAGACTTGCGCCCGGCGTTAAGATCCGGCCCCGAACAAAAATAAGGTACCTTTTAAATTAACCATGACCCAAGATAGGCTGCATTACAGTCTGCCAAACGCACCTTCTACACCTTTAGCCTCTCTCCAAGTACTCACTAACCTACTCTACCAAAGTACGCACCTACTATGGTTTCCGTCAAGTTCCCCCCCCCCCCATCCCCAACCAAAAAGCAAAACAAAAGCGAAGAACCCAGATGAGCATAAAATATTAGCACGCATATATACACTATATACGGCCCACTATATACATACATACATACATTGATAATGACAATACCGCACTTGCGGCGTGGCCCCGATCCTCCCATACAAGTACTCTCTATTTCAGACCGATTCCTGTTTGATTCTCTTGGATGGCCTTCCCTCACAGGCACCTCGTACCCTACTCTCTTTGCGATTCTTACTCACAGGGATAGGCGGGTTGCGCAGCCCCGATAAATTAAAAGGATCAGAAGGGCGGTCATCTGACTGCACCAGCGCGGCCATGTCGCGACAAAACCTATCAACAACTTCTTCGGCCTTAGCAAGGAAGTCTGGGTTTTTCCGATCCACGTTGTCGGTGCCCAACTTAACGCTAGCGGTGCACTTTGCCAACCAGTTCGCAAAGGCTCTACCACGAATAACAGAGACCAAGTTATCGGGTGCATCCCCTCCGTCACTTCCCTCACCGTCCCCAAAATCCATCTGCCTGTCGTCCGTGAACCCGCCACCTAACGGTCCACACCCTTCAGCATCTAATTCACGCAGTCCCCAAAGTTCTACACTCCAGGCGCCCGACGTGGCCCGCCAACGCGGGTGAATAGACATGCCACTAAACTCCGCCGGACGCCGTAAGCAGTAAAGAAGCACGGCCATCAGGTGTCTACACGGCAAACCCGTCCTGAGTATCTGCAAACACGAGCAGAGTTGAAAATTGTTCGGCCCAACGACAACGATGTGACCTACCTGTGGGTCCCTCATTTTGTACAAAACTTTAACCACCGTGTTGATCTCTACGCTCTCGACCAGCCTAGCAAAAACAAGCAATGAAGTTGTGCCATACATTGTGGTATCCGTGACGTCATCCTCGACAAGGCTCGTTACCAGGCTTTCTGGCAGCTCACAACAAACATCTATGGCCTCGCCGTCCTCTTGGCGGGTCGCCAGCGCATTCAGGTAGTCGAGGGCACCAGCTCCTTCCGTCAAGATTTCAGTTGAATAGGCTGGGCTCGCGAAAATCTCGTTGATCACCTCCTGTACAAGGTGGCGTAAACAACGGTCGTCGGAAGGACCATGGACGTTGTGTGTGAAGGGGGTGGTGGAGTCTTTCAACAGCAAGGCCTTAACTCAAACCAACCCCCCCCCCCGTTCCACCGCTATCGGTCCAGGCATCACGGGTCAACTCACCTCTTTGGCATACTTGCTGGCGTTGACTCGTTCTAGTTCTTTTTTTATTGGCTCCCCGGTCTCCATGGCATCAGCCTCCACGTGTTCTTTCCCGTAGAATGTCCGCCTTGTGCTATACCTGTAGACGAAAGAACGTGGAATAGCGTCGGTTACAACCTCGATACACGCATCGGTTTCATGTATCCACGAGTTGGATGCTTGGAGGAAAATTTGCCGACGCAGTGCTTCCGGGGGGCGGTCGGCTTTCGAAGGACCCATGGGGCCTGCACACCGCTATATTTCGAGCGTTCAACAGCACGAGCGAAGCACTGCGGCCAAATATCGCGACAATACAGCAACACTTACCACCGAGACTGCAGGGCCAATTTTTCCGCCACCCTTTCCGCCTCCTTCTTCACTGCCATTAGACTCGAGCGTTTGTTGACCATGCGTCCGTTCTTGATCACGCTGAAGCCTCCCTCCACACGCTGAGAAGCTGTCATGTTCAACGTGAGTGTCGTTGGATGATAGCAGCGTGCCCAATGCTTGCGGTTCCTGTGTTCGTAGTGGCACATCCGAGAGTGTAAGAGTGGCGCGCATGACGACGGCACAAGGGGAGAAGAGGGCGGCCGCACGTACGCAGGTACCCACTCCGTGGTACAGAGTGCACCGGACACGATCCAACGTTTTCGGCGCTCCTTATACTTGCAAAACACCGCCACAACAACTCACGTGTACACGTGACCGGTGATGTAACTTTCGCACTTGGTGCCCTTCACGAGATTCGAGACCTTCTCCCAAATCGTCTGAAACGCCTATCAACGGAGTACGTGGCAGAGAAAGGACAACGATCAATGAGAGAGAGAGTACATGGATGTTGGAAGTAACTGCAGCAGCATGTGCAACATACGATGCCACCAAAAACGTATATGGCGCGGAGCAGCCAAGGTAACTCACAGTGTGTGATGAAGCGAAAGAAGCCGCACGGTACAGCCGAAGCAACTCGTTACACTTTTTTCCTTGCAGCGCCCCCTGACAGTTTTTCTTCCGGTTCTTGTTCATATGCCACGAGCAATGGAGGTGCGTTGTGTTGGACAGACGAGTGCCTACCGCACTGGTCATGGCATGGTCGGCATCCGTTAATATCACCTGTGGAGCACCAACGTGCAGATATGGAACATGCATCTCGGTGTTTGTACACAGGAAATCGAAAACCAAATAGGCCGAGAGGTGGCCCGAGAAGTAGGAAAATGACCAGTCTGCCCATGCATGTACACTATTTCATAGCGCTTTCCATCAAAGCATACCAACACCATCACACTTTAGAAGCAGTACAACGGGATTTCGAAGACGATAGCGGCACAGGAGTAGGAGCCCACCTTAGGGTGCCCGCCACAAATCGCGATTAAATGGTCGATGGCAAATTCAAAAGACGGTATCTGCTCGTTGGCCAGCAGCCCTTGTGCGAAGATGGTCGTCTTGTTCTCCGAGTCGACGCCAACAAAAAGTCATAGCTTCATGTTGTACCTACCGGCAGGGGGGAATGGAAATATGATACGGTGATACACGGGTTGGCACAACCATCCTCCATCGCATACAGCCATGTGCCTACAGTTGGCACGTTGCCCGTGCCCCACCGAACCGCGACAACCTGGAAGGTAGTTTTGCTGCGGAATATAACAAAGAGGTTCAGCCCCCCCCGTCCTTGTCACGGGCAAAAAAAAAATGCAGCCTACTACTGAACGAGCCAGCATTTCGATGTGCACATCATATCCAGGGTTAAGTAACCCCCCCCCCCCAACGTATGTTGATACTGTCGCTCGTCGCGTCACCACCGACCAGATGTCGGAGTTGAGCAAAAGTAGCCGTCATAACCACTAACAACGACCGCGGTGCTCACCTGTTCGTCAGACACGTGTTGTCTTGTATTACCACGCCGCCGAATTGTCTCGCCGAAATCTGTTGCTCGGCTGTGGACCACATCACCACAGCCAGCTGGTTGAAGCTGTCCATTTTCCAGGTACACTTGCAAGTGGAGTCCTTCAGCAATGCCTCGATGAGCAAGACGGCATCCTTCGCCGTCCCCCACGAGTTGCGCCTCGCATTGGTGGACATATTCCTCACCTGCGACAAATGGTCACGGAGCAGGTACGCGCGGTCGTGAATGCCTGATATAGGAATTCTGTGCTTAGTATCCCCCCTCTTCCTCGGCGATGTAAGACTGGATCAGGAAATAGTACAAAAGGCATGGCTATCGTGGGCGCAGCAACGGCGTTAGACGTCCAGAGAAGCTCTAGCAGGAAAACGAACACTGCGTCCCTTCCTGTAATACGAGAGCAGCGGTCGAAGCTACGCGTACAGAGAATGCCCCCCCCTCCCCTGCTCGAGAGGATGCGGGGCCAGTGGTCACATTACTACGGCAAGCCACAGCTGTGTACAACACACAACAACAGACACCTTGCGTCGGCCCGGCGGACCAAGCTTGAGGGGGGCGATTTCCAGCTCGATCAATCGGTGCATGTTTAGGACCCTCACTCCCCCTGATGTCCACGTCCTGATCTGACCCTCCCAGTCCCGATGAATTGCGGCAACATCAATCAAGTTGTCCTGGTTCGCCCGCTGCGCAATTTTTGGCACCTCGCACTCCGGGTTCGTTTGATGGTCAAGAATGACCTGCGCAGGCAAATACAAATTCACATGATGCGGAGGTACAAATCAGGCCCGTTCGATCTCCGCTATAGGCATACAGGAGCCGCAGATATGATGCATTCAATAAGGATTGGTGGACGAACAACAGCATGTGACTTGCGATGGCCTTGTAGCACCAGCCACATCTAAACCGTTGTTGCTCGTTCAGTACAACGCTCACCTTCGTTATGCGAGGCAGCGCATCCTTTGTCCACGAAACGCAGACCTGGAATAGACAGCCGCACTGAAACAACGAACGAGCGCCCCGAACGTGCGCCGAAGAGACGACATAGACGAAAGTAGGACGCTTCAGGCTGATGGAACCAAACTCTAACCTGCTGCACGCAGTGTTGTGGAACAACGCAAGTCTGGTACTACTTGGGCTTTACCTTGACAGACCACCCCTTCTTCGAGCCGGTGTCGGGTGGTGCCTTGCCGGCGCCTTGGCACTTGATCTCATGTCGCCCAACCCGACTTGATCCCCCACCAACCTGATTCGGAATGACGCCGGCGTCGTGGGGGGTTAGCTTCGAACACCCGACCGGAAACAAAAACGGTGAAGAAATACGCCTCACCTGTGACCGAACTACAGAAATCCCCTCGACAGCAACGATGGGATACCCTAATCTACCTAGGGCTCCAACCACGGGCGCCCTGCAAAAACATACTCTCGTGCTCTATTTTGTTCACGTTGGTAGGCACCTTTTTGCCGGTTTTTCGGAACGTTGCACCCTTTTAGCCTGCACGATGCAAGGCTGCACGGATGCCGCCCAAAATCTTCTCCCACGTCTCCTCCGGAGTGTCGTTCTCATCAACGCTGAAAGAGAAATCTTTCACTAGGTCGACGTGAATGTGGTCCTTGTCGTCGTCGTCTTCTTTGTCTGCGTCTGGTATCAAGAAGTGTTGGGGTTCATTGAATTCCAATTATGCGCCGAAGATGGGGGGGAGTCGAATGACGATGCGGTATAGAAAACGTGTACCACTCCACAAATCTCAACAAAAAAGTTTGTTGAGAAAGCACCATAGGTGGCTGGCTGGGCAGTAGGATAACACTTTATGCTACGATCGAGACGTCATCGACTTAGATTGGGTTTTCGTCTGCGCGCCATGGTCACGGCTGCGGGGCATCCCCATTCCCGTCATCAAACCAAAGGGTAATTCCTGCGCTGGGACTCGTGGCTGTAGGGTCAATACTAAATGTCGTCGCTTACCTTCGTCAGAGAAGACATCGTCCTGGCTGTCCCAGCCGTCTGTGCCATCCGAGTCCACGTCTTCCTCGCTGCCGCTGGTGGTGTCATCGGAATTTCGATACAGCTGTGGCGAGTCGTGCAAAGAAGGGCAATGCAGGAAGGTAGAGCTCTAGTCATTATATATTAACGGCCAGCACGCCACCTTCATACCCAGTCGAACCTATTTTTGAACAGCCAAAACCAAGCTGTTCGGGACATCCTCAGGAGCCTGCTTCCGACCAACGTAGTCCCCACGCTGCCAACAAAACGGGCACGTACCAGCGGGGATTCGACCACAGGCCACCAGCCACACACACCTGCAGCGCTCGCTCTGCCTTCTTGAACTGTTTCCAGGCCCGCGCTGCAGCAACTCTCTGCTCGCCGCAGGCTTTCTCGCGATCGTTGGGGCCCTCAATGCCGTCGTCTGTCTCATCTACAGCCTGTTCGATAGCATGTAGAGAAAACGGCGCGAAGCACATCTTACACCACACGATATATCGGTTGTGCGACCGGCTCCCCGCCAACCAAGCACAGCACTACGGCCGGGCTCCCCTTTTTGCCTTTGCATTTTCAACCCCAACACACGTTGCTCACCGCGACCAGGCTGTTGAGCTTCTTCTTCGCCTCCTTCGCGGTGGTTCGGAGCGCCTGTACGTGACGTTCCTGCTCCTCGCGCCGCGCCATCCCTGCGGCCGATGGTCCAGGCAGGACGCTATCGTCTGAATCATATCCTGGCACCAAGTCAGGGTGAGGGCATATTGCGCGCGTTACTCTAGCCAGCGAGCTTTTATTGGTTTGAACAATGTACTCACAGCACGAACTTTTTTTTCTCTTTGCCCCTTTCGTGTACCTTACCTCCGCCCATCGACAAGTCGTCGTCGCTGTCCTCGTTACCTGGGTCAACCCCCCCCCCTCCCCCCGGAACATCTGCAGCGCGCGCCTAGGACGGCGGCTAGCGACGCTTTCATCGTAGGTGGTACAAAACATGGTTACCTCGCGCAGACCTACCTCTCTACTCGTAGATTGCTTATGAGCGAGCAAGCATACACCCAAGCTGCCTTCTCCCAGAAAGATGAATGACAAGCCATGCGCAACGAACAGGTGCGCCTAGCGCTGGCACACGGCAATAATAAATGGGAACCTGCAATACCCGCCGAAACCCTTCAAACATACCGTATGCCAGCCAACTACAGTTTTCGCGAGGACATTCTATTGGCAACCACTACACCCACCTTCGCCATCCTCGTCTCGGTTCTTCTCAAATTTTTCCATGCCTTGTCGTACCCCCGCCGTGCTTTTGCCGCCGCCACTCGTTTGCGTAAAAGCCGCCCGTCTGCGAGAGACGTATCCCCTACCCACTCGTGCTTGTTTCGCTCCACGTCGGCAACCCTTTGTCGATGGCCCTCTGTCACAGCCTGTGCGTAATTGATGGGGAGATATGCAATCGGATATCAATACAACTTGGTTCGAGTAACAACGGCGAACGGTGACCTGACAGGCCCAACAACAATTGAAATTGGTCTTTTTGAAATCAAGGCCCGGCAACTACAAAAATAAAACAGCAAATTTCGAGTAAGATCAAACGCCAGCACACGACAGCGGCAGTTAACAAACAACGCCCCATCACTCACCAGCTTCAGCTCGTGATACAGCGTCTTCGCCTTTTTTGCTCCCTCTCTGGCCTGCTCGGCCTTCTCACTAGCTGCTAGAAGCGCTTCTGCCGACTCCTGCCGAGCTTTCTCCACCGCTGCCTCTGCTGAATCGCCCCCGGTGGCCCCTCCGTCTCGCCCCTTCCCACCTTCGAGTCCCTCCTCCTTGTCGTCCTCCGCACCCTTCTGCTTGTCGTCCCCCTGCTTGGTGTTTGCTTTCGCCGCCGCGGCCGCCACGGCCGCCGCAGCGGCCGCCTCTTTACCGCCATCCGCATTTTGCCTCCGTTCCCACGCAGCTCGCTCAGCACGGGTCTTCTGTTCGGAAGCTTCGTCCTACACAAGACAAAACCAGCAAAGCAAACGGCGGCCAACAATACGAATTGGTGGTTAGTGCAACTATATTCTCCATTGTTTTGCCTTGATTCAAGGTACAGACCTACACGAGCCGAAGGATTGGTGACGTGAACAGCATGTGTCGCGGTGTTAAAGCAGGAAGGATAGTACTCTCAGCACACGCATTGCCGAGATTTCGACATAAACGCCGACGAGGTATGGTGCCACGTATGGTGTGATTTTTCGGCACCACACAAACTCACTTTGCACCGTCTCTCAGCCATGAACCATGGCAGATGAACGGTATTCGGATGACACTCACATGTTGCGAAAACATCGGCGGAGCAACTTCGTGCATCGGCAACGGTGGACGTCTGGCACGGTCCTTGCTCGCTATCGCCGCGAAGTGCACCCATGTGTCAACGCCGAAAGTTGAATCAGCATCAGTCGCGGCGATAGCGGCGAGCGCTTTCTCTTCGACGCTGTGTGCGCAGACGTCTGTCAGCACGATTGCGAGCTCTTCGACCACCACATCCCCTTCGCTGCCCATCCCACCACGTAAGGTGATGTTCGTACGGTCTGTTGGCTGGATCCACCGAGATTTGCGGTTGTCACCAAAATCGCAACCTTTCTTCCCCAGCCCCTTGGCTGGCTCCCCACTCGCCGGTCCCTTTGCCTTCACCTTCTCCCGCGCTAGTTTATCTGTCGGGACCACTAGTTTCACCGCTACACCAAGCGCCTCGGCAGCCAAAACAACACCAAGGTCGCCACACCACCTTTTGTTTCGGTAAAACCATCCTACGGTCTCCATGAGCATCCCAGCGTAGTTGTCACGCTCGTAGTTGGCGGTGCCGTACTTAACGTGAATGTGGGCTGTGAAGTACAAAACGTTCAGATGAAGGGGGCTACCCTCTCCCACCAGGGCGTCGACGTTCACCGAGCTCCAACTGAGCACCACAAGCTTCAGCTGACGCCAACACTTGTCTAAGCCCCACAGTGCCTTGCTCAATGCGCGCCAAAAACAGTTACCGTCTCCTGCAACCCATAACGCCGCAAACGTCTCTCGCAACTCAACCGGGAGGGTCATCGTTGCCCTGGCGTCGTATGCCTGCTCGCAATCAAGGATGCAAGGATGCCACGCCGTTTGTTGTGTGCGAAAACAAGGACGGAGCTATGTTGGATCTTTCCCACGAGAGGGTTTACTGGTCAACTAAATTCGAAACCGAACAATACCAAGCGCAATTAATTAGACACGTAAACATTCGGAGAAGTGAACCGCGTTTGTTTCTTACTTTTTATTTTGTTGTCTGTGACTAGCATAACAACACGGTATCAATTATGTCTCCGGATCGGTCCTTTCAAAGAAGTACGGAGTCGCCAAAACTTCCGCGAGACGATGGAGAATCGCAGGACTCTTGCGATCAATTCAGACACCAGGAGGGCACCATCGATACTTGTTTGATGACATCGTCGCGATCAGACACCGAACAACCACCGGACGAAGAATCGCATATTGCCGGGTCAGCTCGTCAAAACAAAAAGATGACCTGTGCAGGCAGGTCGAATCCTTCAAAGAAACACATCCCGAACACGAGATCATCAAGGACATCGGATCAGGGATCAACTTCAAAAGAAAAGGCCTTCTGCGAATGTTTGACGCCGTTCTCGAAGGACGTGTCGAAGAAGTTGTTATCGCGCACAGGGATAGACTGTGTAGATTCGCTTTCGACTTTCTCGAATGGATCTGCAAGAGGGGGAATACACGAATCGTGGTTCAAGACCAGGTCATTCGTTCTTCCGAGCAAGAGCTCACAGAAGATCTCGTGGCCATCATCCATGTGTTTTCCTGCAAGCTGCACGGAAGCAGGAGGTACAAGAACAAAGGCGAGAAAGATACGTCTCAAACCACAAAAGGAGCAGGAGAAAGTGCTTCGGGAAAGGATTAACTCTGCTCGACAAAACTACAACGAAGCCCTGCGACTCGTTAAGGCCAAGAAGGCCAAACCCAACCTACTTATTAATAAACTCGTCGTCACCTCCCGTGAAACGGACAAGAACTCGAGACTGGAAAGCATGAAATCGACACCGGCTGATGTGCGGAAGTCGGCTACCCGAGACCTTGTGAAGAACTTCAAGAGCGCTCGTGCTGCGTACAAAGCTCGGCTTCAGAAAGTCAGGTCGGGAAGGGTGAGGATCAAGAAGATGCGCAAGTCGGGGAAGTTCAACGGGAGACGCCGCTACAAGAAGAGGAAGCCGTTCGAGGTGAAGTTCAAGGCCAGGCGACTCACACCCGATTCCATTGAGGTCGAAAAGAAATCAATCTCTTTTGAGAGTAACATGGTTTCTTTTTTTGGAACAAGTAAGAAACACTCACTCGAAGTTCAAATGAGCGAGGTGTTCTCGGAAGAGTCTGGTCGGCACAAGCCGTCTCAAAGCTGTAGGATAGCCTACTGCTTTGGCAGGTGGTACATCATCATACCCGAACAAGTACAGGTCGACAAGGCGACCATCGACACATCTACTGAACCACGTGTCATCGGCATCGACCCTGGTCTTAAAACGGCTTTTACGTGTTCTTCTAGCTCGGGAGAAGTTCTGGAAGTTGGGATCGAAACCCGGAACCGCTTCGAGAGGGAACAATCGAAGAAGAACTCAATCACCAAGAAGATGAAAGATGCAGCGTGCTCCAAGAGAAAGAGAAAGCTACGGAAAGCTTGGTACCGCTGTCAGGCGAGAGCCAAGCATCTCGTGGCCGACCTGCACTGGAAAACCATCAAGCATCTTTTGGATAGATACGACGTCATCGTGGTTCGAAAGATTGGCACCCAATCTCTCGTGTCCAAGACAGGGCAGTCTGCCAGCAACAAGAGGATGTTCTCGTACTTGAGCCACTTCACTTTCAGGCAACGGCTGAAGTACAAAGCTGGGCTTGTGAGCAAAGTGGTTGTTGAGCAGGATGAGTCGTACACTTCACAAGCGTGTTTCCGGTGTGGCCACCTTAAGAAGAATGTTGGTCCAGCAAAGACTTATTGCTGTAGAGCTGTAGAGAGTGTGGACTTGTGATAGATCGAGATGACAATGCTGGGTACAACATCATGGTGCGCTGTGCATCCGAGCACCATGCAACGGAAAGCATCGTTTTCGGCAAGCGCAAGTCTTAGATGTGCTAACACACAGGGCCTCGTATACGCTCTTTAAAGTAGCTTAAGCATGAATGTGCGTCCAGCGTAAGATCGAAGCTCTCCCGAGGCTTTAGAAGCAGAGGGGATGAGGATTTCTGGCGGTATCCAATTCGTTTTCGAATTTGGCCCGTTTTTAATAGGCTGTTTGACAAGGGTTGGCTACGTTTGGATTTAAAGCTGTATACGGCACACCGGTGATTCAGGCAAACCATACTGTAAATACATTGGGTTCAAAGGTGGGGTGTCCGTACAGACACCATCAATTACAGGAGTGTCCCTTCAGGGTTGGTTTGGGGGGCTCGGGTCACATCATGAATGGAAACTTGTTGTATGCCGGAGGGATATACAGGCAGCAACGCCGTCGCTAACGCTCTTCCCCTGGTTGCTAGCGCTGTTCCCCTTCTGAACAGAGTGACGAAAACTAATATCTACTCAGCATTGCCTACCTCATCTTCCATGGCAATGACCCCCGACAAAGCTGGCACCACGCCTCTGCGACAGCCGAAAACCTTTCGCCAAGAGCAACAAGTGCCGACGAACTCCTCCAGCGTCTTCATGGCGGGGCCACCTTTCCCTTCCTGGCCCACCACGTTGGCGATCATGCTGTCAAGGCGATGGAGTAGTCTCCCTGCCTCCTCGTCTAACATCACATAACCAGCGGCCTGGACAAACACGGCAAGCAAACACGCCGCCAGTCATGGCACACAGGTCTTAGCGGATAGCAGTAGCAGCACCAAATGACTTTTTTCAACACAACCAAATGCCTATTCAAGTACTTACGATTCTCCATCCAAAACACGAGCCGCCTCTCCACGCGGCCAGCCATGGCACACAGGTCTTGGTGGATAGTAACAGCAGTGTAGCAACACCAAATGCCCTCTTTCAAGTCATTACGATTCCCCATCCAAAACATGAGCGGCCTCTCCATGTAACCTTGAATACGACCATAAACGGGTTTCATCACTGCCAGGATTTTGAAATCACCCACAGGCTACAACAAGTGGCCGCCGTCCACGACACAGCCCATATACAACAGCTCACCTCCTCCTGGGGGTTTGACGTTGGCACCGCGGCGTGACTGCTGCTTTCCCTGCCAGTATATCAGGCCCAGTATATCATGTTACAAGCCCAGTACGGCACAAGTCAGCATTGGTACCCGCTGTGGAGCACCACGGGACTACATGTACATACTCCAGTATGACGAGGAGGAGAGAGAGGCGCGGTATGTGTGAACCTACAGCAGTAGACATTTTCCATTGCAACGAACACCGTACCCGTATGTGTAATCAGGCCCGTGTAATCAAAACATGCGATGCGCTACTTTAGTCTGGCAGTACATGGCAGTACATGGCAGTACATGGCAGTACATGCGTGGCCTAGCGCTGCACACACAAGCCTTGAATGAAGCGGGTTAGTGCGTGGAGAAAATGACTGCTAAATAGATGTACGTGGCATCATGTAGACTTCGTGGTACCGCAGTACAGAAGCAGCAGCAGTAGCAGTAGTAGCAGTATTAGCAGTAGCAGTAGCCAGTAGTAGCAGCAGCAGTAGCAGCAGTAGCAGCAGTAGCAGCAGTAGCAGCAGTAGCAGCAGCAGCAGTAGAGTAGTGATAGTAGCAGCAGTAGTAGTATAGCAGTAGTTGCAGTAGTAGAGTAGTATTAGTCGTACATACAGTGGTGGCAGTAGCAGCCGAGAGGTCTGCAGGGGTCTCATTCGAACGCCCCCAAAACGCGCCCGCGACCAAGACCTGGACGCATTTAGTACCTTCGCGTCTAGAACAAACTCTCTTGCTTTCGACAAATCACCGGAGACGATGTCGGCGTAGGGCGCGTGCTGTGTATGTTCTGGCGCGCGCAGGTACATAGTCTACATCGACTACATGTAGATCTTCTATGTTGTTTTAGACAGGCACATGATATATTGTAAGTTATGTGGTCCGCCGCAGGAAGTATCCGGTGAGATCACACTACCAGATCATGACCAGAGCGTCTCTAGACACCAGACACCAGGGGGGGGGGGGCAAGACGGTTGTCGATGGAATCTTGTGTGGATCCAAGCGTGCAAGGCACACACTTCCCCACACCCACCCTTGTTTGCTGCTGGGGACCTCCATCTCTCCGGCGGCGTGTGGAATGCTCCTCGATTTCTGGCTCCGGGACGCTTTAATTTCGACCTAGAAGGCGCGTACGACTCGGGTAGCTTTGCTGTCTATCCCCGTTGCTGGTCTACCGCTCCTTGTCGTGTGTGTGGCAGCAGCAGCCAGCAGCAGCAGCCAGCAGCCAGCACCAAGTTTTCAAACACTGCGAACCATAATACGACGGTGGAAACCCGGGGATTGTTCTTATATGTCCCCGTGGGCGAGGTTTAGATTCCGCCTATGTCTGCGAGATTATCACTCCCCAGACCTCACAGATGGAGAAAGCCTCATCAAGTATATGAACTCCCTAATATATAAAACCGTCATCATACCTGCTGTATCGAGTACCAAGCACAATCAATATCCTCCCTGCTTTGCAATCAATACTGTGCGACACCACACATCCGCAGTATGCATACCGAACAGGTGTACAGTCCTATCAACTAATATCCTCCCTGCATGGTGAACAGTATGGCAATAAAGCATCACAATATCATACCATGGTCACACCTCATAGCAGTCCCGAAAACCGCAAGAGCAGGTGGCTCCGTTCGCGCGCCCGGGTTCACCCAACAAACCGGCTAAAAGGGGCTTCTCTCAATCGGAAGCAGCTGCGGCAGGGCCCTCTGCCCATCCTGTGCACTGCTGCCGCTCCGAGAGGTCTGCACTCCACTAAGCTCCTCAGCTTGTTCTTCTCTGTCCTCGTCACCCATATCTTCTCCTTTTTCTCCTCTCGTCGCTTCCTCATCAAATTCGGGGGTGGGCGCAGAGCGGGTATGGTTTGCAGCAGTGGCCAACGTGCCGGCTCGAGCCTCCTGCTCTTGTCGCACTGATGTCCCAGCTGCTTTCCTCCTCTGCTCTGCCGTTGCCCTCTCCGAATCAGCGTGCTGGGCCTCGCTTGGCGTGGCACGCAGCTTCGCTATCATCTTCCTCCGAAGGGCTGCCAGCTGCACTGCTGCTAACTCTCTCCTCATCTCCTCCATCTCCTCTCGAAGCGCTGCCACCTGCATCGCAGTTGCAGCCCCTTCCATCTCGTCTTCCTGCTGCCTCTAGCGGCCTGAAATCGTTAGCGCGCTAGCGTGTTGATACGACCCCAGGCGCCAGACAGGTGCTTGCGCAGACAGACGAGCTCCAAGCGCTGTTATTCTCCAGCTGTAGACATAAACCACATATGTATATATTATAGGACTTCGAAGACCACCATCGAGGCGCAGCGAGCAAGTCAAGCAGTCAAGTCAGGGAAGTCACCAGCAAGCACGAGACCTTACAGATGGAGAAAGCCTCATCAAGTATATGAACTCCCTAATATATGAAACCGTCATCATACCTGCTGTATCGAGTACCAAGCACGATCAATACATGTTCCTCGTTCGTATGGATATGTTGTTAAGAAATTGGGGCTCGATTCTTCACGAAAAATGATAAATTTAATATAGGGAACGCAGCTCAAACTGGCCAACCGACTTGCCGACTGAAAAGTCTCCTGTTTATATATAGTCGGCTACGATTATCAATATTTAGTCGTGTAGTCTTGCCGACTAACAGGCCTACCTGTCACTAACCTGATACTGTCGTAGTACCTGCGTGTGGATATTTTATATTTTACCAGAATGACAGCGAGTATCCACAAGGCGCTTCGCTCAGTAACTCAGCAGGAAGGAACAATAGAGCAAACCATTAACATGTGAACCGGACAGAGAGTCCATGATTGATTGTAGGTGCAAACTGACGCCTTGAGGAAGCCAAGAGCCCCGCCGCCATGCTCCTAGAAAACAACCCGGACGCCGCATGCATGAGTACCAGGTATACCGTATAATACCTGGTATCTTGCGAGCCGCCTTCTCCACTTCATTGTAGTACATGCGGTGGATTATCCGGAACAAAGATAGGAACGATCCCAGAAGTGACGTCACCCTGTGACATATAAAAGGCATGATCGTGGTCTCGCCGCCCCTCCGGATTTCACCTCTTTTCAGCCCAAGCTACCCCAACAAAAACAGATAGAAGCTTGATCTCGACCAAAGTCAGCTCGGTAGCCGGACAAAGCCGCCGTTGCCACGCTGGCCTATATCCAACCACTGCGACCCATGGCTCTCAACCACCCCCCTGTCATCGACCTCAACTCGGTCGCGGCGTCACCTCTTCGTAAATAACCTGATGCTGTGAGTAGGACTATAGAAAGGAGGTAATAGAAGAAAAAACGGGAAATGGGATTTCAGCGTTATAGTGAGTATGGAAGAAACAATGAAGACGTTCGTTTCCCAGACTAAGGCCTCGTCAGGCCACGAGGGCCTCTCATCCGTGAAAGACCGCAGAACGGGCGGGGTGGCAGCACCGGCCGCGGGAGGTGATGCCATTTTTTCGACCCACACTATACCGGAAGAACAGGCACAAAGATACTGCTGGATTATCCGGAACAGAGATAGGAACGATCCCAGGAGTGACGACACCCTGTGACATATAAACGGCATGATCGTGGACTAGCCGCCCCTCCGGAGTTCACCTATTAGCCCAAGCTTCCCCAACAAAAACAGTTAGAAGCTTGATCTCGACCAAAGTCACCACCCACTCACCCAATCACGAAGCACCAGGATACAGCTTATCCACATGCTTTATTCTTCTTCACCGTCGTTGTAAGTGCGGTTTGAGTGCCGGCACAGCAGCCAGCGAGCGACACCCAAACCGTCCTACTCGCGACGGGATGGCACCACCGCCCGCCGCGGGAGGTGATGCCACTAATTCGACTCACACTATACCGGAAGAACAAGCACAAAGATACTGCTGCATATGCCTGTCTCGAAGTTTGTGACTACAGAGGTTTTGTCTCTTGTCTAGGATGACGAAACGGCACGCCACTGGATATGCTGGATGTCGATGAGTGGAAAAATCAGTTCAACAAAAAAACACACAGCATGGTGGTTCAAATGTCAGCACACAGACGACTGTTTTGGGCCACGCCCATCACACCTTAACGCCTTTACAACTGGAAACCCGTTTTCGGGG
Organism: Undaria pinnatifida; assembly: GCA_012845835.1. Taxonomy (NCBI): domain Eukaryota; class Phaeophyceae; order Laminariales; family Alariaceae; genus Undaria; species Undaria pinnatifida. Next base: position 17,804,261 of record JABAKD010000016.1, read on the forward strand.
ACAAGTTACGTGATCTTAGTATAGGAAGATATTTTGGGGCTCTGAAGGAGTCAAGTTAGTCTGGTCCAAAAATAGCATACCAGTATTTTACGGCTAGATGGCGTTGGGCTGAGTGTCAACGGTACTTGGAAAAGCTCCCAATTGGTTGCTATTAATAGTGGCTTTATAACGGAATATTCAAAGAGCAAGAACAACAAAGAACGAAAGCGGAAATCTAAACTACTGGTACTTGATGCCTCTCGGCAATACTTATGCTCTTGTCTGCTTGCTTGCTTTGTCGCACTCTGGTCGACGTGAAACTACTGCTTTATGTACTATGCTGCTCAGTGCAGGGCTGATTGCAGGCTGTTACGCTGTGTTTGCGGTACGTAGAGGCTGCTGCTGTGGCTCACGGAGCTTGGTTTGTGCTTTCACTTCGTGGCGTGCGCATGAAGCAGGTTTGATCACGACAACTACAGCATTTATTCATTTTTTATTTATTTTTATCCTCCGGCGGATGGGGAAACATAAAGCTTAAGCTCACCACACTTACACATATTTTTCATGCACGTCGTAACAACAACAGCAACAAAAGGGCAAAAAAAAGTCCTGCGATCGATCCGGAAAAATCGTTTCCGCGCCGGCAAATTACGAAAAGAAAGTAGTCTTGAGAGGCCAGAGAAATTGCCGAGACTGGCCTCCGAAGGCATCGACTTTACAGTTAGTGAATTTGTGCCATGAATGATCATTCTGCTGCTGCCGCCGGCGCTGTGTTGTTGTACAGGTATTCGTGTCTACCACTTACGTACCGGTATGTACTACTGTACTGCCGTATAGTTGTACTGTCCAAAGAGCAACACTGCTGTGCGTTGGCATTACCTTTTGTGTCACACTTGTCAAGGTGTGTGTGCGTTGGCAAGGGTGTGTTCAGTAGGGTATACCGGTACCCAGGGTGTTTTGGGTTGGCGTATCGATGTTACCGAAGTGTGGGGTACCGATGCTGAGGTCGCACCGAACAAACTCAAGTGTCGGGTACCGGTATCGAGTTTGTACCGACCCATACCGGAGTGTTCGGTAGGGTATTGAAGACGTACACAGACCCACTTCGGTAGAGTAAATACCTCGAGTATATATATATATATATCCTTACCGAAGTGTCGGGTACCCGTATTGAGGTCGCACCGAAGTTGCCGAAGTGTCGGGTACTGGTATTGAGGTCGTCCCGAACATACCAAACTGTTGAATGCCGGTATCGAGTCAGTACCGATCCTTGTCGGAGTATGGTAGGGGATTCACCGAAAGAGTACTTCCGGTATACTTTGGTTTGTACTCTACCGAACGTACCCTTGAACAGTTTGTAACACCCCTAGTTTATTTCCACCTGGTGTGCCTGTACATATAACGCTATTTCTTACGCAGTCGGATTTGTCAGTCGAAACGGCCTTTTTCGACTGAAGCCCAAGTCAGGCTTTCTTATACAGTCGATAAAAAGCTTTTTCGACTCAAATATTTTCGACTGAGTTTTCCGACTGGGGGATCCAGTCGAAAAACTTTCCGTTCGATCGCCGTCGTTCGATTGCCGTCTTCGGGGGGCGGCTCCAACGCCCCTCACCCTGCCTTATCCGTTCCGCACCTCGACGTCAACGCGGATGGGGGCTGAGTGAGACAAGCGAGAAATGCGAAAAAAATGTATTTCGAACGGTACTCTCCAGTTATTCTTCGGATCTTGATGTATGGAGAGGTTGATAAAATAAAACTTGGCAAGACAGTATTTCCAAATTGGCGTCATATTTAACAAAGATTATTCACTGTAAAAAGATCCCCATGGTACCGCGGTAGGTATCATTGTAGTGCGTTTAATTATTAAATTTCGGTAGGTACGTACGTACATGGGTAGACGTGGCAAGCGCACGCATAACCAAAACGAGGAGGTGGTGTTTCCGATTACTGTGCCCGAAAAAGCCACAGAGCAGCATTTCGAGTGGCTGCGTCCCCGACCTCGAGGGTGGTAGTTCGGGCACATCGACATAGTCTGTACTCGTGCGAGTGATATAGGTACGAGTAAGAGCACACACACTGACTGATGCTCTATTTCACACACGCTGCTTTTGGTCTGACTTGTTGCATGGATGAAGAGAGTGTACCAAAAGAAAGGGAATAACTTTTCGACATGAAAACAAGACGAAAAATCGTTCCTGTTGTTAAGCTGCGCCATGCGAAGGTCGTAGTAAGTAGTACACGGTATCCACGGAAGAAACCAGTGGTATGCATTCGTCCCTGTATCGCGTCGGCGGGTGGTTCTCCTCCCCTAGAAGACTATATGGAGAAGTATAGGCGGTGTGGAAGGCGAGCTTTGTTGTTGCTGTGGTGCCTCTCTCTCCGTTGCTGTTTTGGTCGTTTGCCGCGGTCAACTGGAAAAGCGGTCGTGTTGGTACGTAACTGACAAATAATTGTGTGTTGCTTCCTACTTGACGTGCTCCTTCCTGCTGATTGCTGATTGATCATCTCTAGTGAGTTATATAGAGCCGGTCGCCCCGGTGGTCTATCTAGTGGTTACCTTCGAATACTACTAGCGTTGGTCCTTGAGTTCAATTACCACCGTTGTGATATTTGACTTTATTTGCAGAAATGCAAAAATAGGATCAACTAACTGCTGAGAACGCCTAGCAGCGTGGGTAGGTACAATTCGACGCGAATCGACGACGGAAGAACATGCTGAATTTTTCTCGCGATAAAAATTAACGCATGTACCGTAGTGGGGAGGGGGCAGGAGGGCCCGCTACGTGACGCCTGATCTGAGTTGTGCTACCACTGGCAGGGAGGGCGAGAGTTGTGCGAGGATATGAAAAAACTCACCCACATAGTATATTACAAGTACCAACAACGCAGCTTGCAAAGATGAGTATTGACCCGAAATTCGTCGAACTCACGGCTGACGTCCTTGAAATATTTTTATAAAATTGGATGGGAAAAAACTGATACAATTTCGAGAACAGCTTTTCAGACAAGCTACACCACAACAAGCAATTACAGCAGTACAGTGGGGGTATTCCGATTCAAGATCATCCTGTAACAAGCCGATGCAGGCGCTCATTGCTGTTATCTGTTGTGGCAAATATATGGCTGTTAGTATGCCGGGACATGGCGATTTGACCGGTCTTATGTCATGAATGGCTTTATCTTTAACGCTCTGGGTATCAACTGCTATATAGATTCATCCTGAGGTCGAGCGTTTTGTACGAATTGCGGTCGCATGGCGAATGTTTGCCCTACTCGAGTAGTATGCAAGAAAACCCGCGAAAATATTAGCGAACTTGGATTTTTACCCAAAAATAAGCGAATGAAAAAGGGATTTCCAGCAATAGTTTTCGGTGTCGCATAAACGACAAAGCGGTGATTATAGCATTCCATGATTATTCGACCATTACGCGAGTCAAATACGCACTGTTTTGGCCTCAGCTTTTCAGTTTTTCTTCCACGGTTACTATGCTCGAGTTGTGCCAGTCTTTTAGTTCCATTTATATTGTCGTTTAGCTTTGAACACCTCATTTTTGTTTGAAAATGTGCTTATAACCGGGGGGCCCTGAATCCTGGATACAAATCACTCTAACTGTTTGTATTGCGTTTGGTGCTGTTTTTGCTGTTCAAGTGTTTCTCATCCTCATTTTGAGCGTGCTTGCTCGGCACGCCAACCTGATGCAGGCTTAAAATTGATTTTTCGTGCGACCAATCATGCAAATAGCTGGCCGAATTGCTTTCGCATTGCAAACGTTTGCCGTATACGGAAGTATGCGAGAAAACCCGAGTCGGTCGAAATAGTTGTGAGCTTATTGGGTCAAGGCCTACTAGCCAATCACGAATAAGCCAATGGAGTCGGGGTTGACACGCCGTGCGGGGAGATATCGACCCGGGAGATTATCGCTATAGTTCCCGCGTTGTTGGAGCTGTAGAGATTCGGAGGATTTCTGAACCCGGTATGAGGCCCTATCTCCCCCGTGTGCGACGGAACTGTCTCCCATTGGTTGGTGAGCCTCTATCATCCTCCTAGGGTGGGGCGGCGCTGTGGGGCTCGAACCAATGAGCGATTTTAGCCAACGGAGCTGGGGTTCCACACCGTGAGCGGCGGTGATGACCCGAGAGAACTCGGTTTTATTCCCCGGTTTGTCAGACTTTTACACATATAGAATGGCCTTTGGACTGGGGATGGGGCACTACCGTCCCCGGGAGGAGCTGGGTCTATAATATACGACCCCCAGCCAATCAGAGATCGACCGGTCGGTGGGGTTGGGGATTGTTTCCACACTGTGCGGGGAGATATCAATCCCTGGTGATGTCCGTGTTCGTTCCCGGGTTGTCAGAGTTGTATATGTATGTGTAGATGGATTATAATCATAGAATGGGATAATCATAGAATGGGACCCTATCGTCCCCAGATGACGGTTACTTTATGTACGATCCCCGGCCAATGAGCGACCAGCGATCAGGCAAAAAGGTCATACCAGGTAATAATATATATATTTGTCTAAAGCTCGAGCCTGAAATTCTTAACTGCCAAATTCTTAGTGCAGTGCTATCGCGTACTACTAATACTCTATCTACCAGATAGCAACAAGTAGCAGCATTATAATAGCATTCGACGAATTGAATGAAAAAGGTAGCGACACCGTGTTTCACGCCTAGAATACCGTCAGCAAGTCTCTCCGCGATCAGACTATACACACACAGACAGTCGGTCTGGGAGCCTTGGATCTTGATCCTAAAATGCATGGTATAGCAGAAGCTGGCTCAGTGCGCACCTCTCAGTGGCTAAGTAGAGAGCATGCAGCACGCATGGCCACCCCCTTGCTGGTCCTGGATGCTTGGTTGGGTCAAAACATCAAGAAACGCACTCGAAACGTCTCTTCGTGGCCAGACTAGAGGGTCAGTCTGCGTGGGCTCGGGTTTATCCGATCGAAATATGATGAAGCTCGGAATCGGATTCACGCAAGAAACGGCAAAAGTAAGTAGCCCACTGTTAGTCTATATCGATCTCTTGGCATTACTTTACATTCTACACGCGTAGACTACGTGTTGTGTGGTAACTACTTTTTCTCTATCGAATATTGACTCGAACAAGTCGAAGTGCTGCCCTGCCCTACCCGGAGCATGGGTGCCGGCGAATGCCGGCACCCATGCGGAGCCCTTGTATGTAAGGGTAATATTAAGAGTGGAAGTGCTCATATCGTATTCTATAATTAATTGTTGTGTTTCATACCGGAAACAAGGTTCCCCTTCGGAATGTGGGTGACGTGAAATCCCGAGAGTGTCTCAAGTCGAAAATATACACGCCGGTCACACACTCGTGGCCCATGTTGGAGCAGAAAGGAGTCACACTACCACCACCACCACTACTACTACTACTACTACTACTACTGCTAATACTACTACTGCTACTGCTACTACTGCTACTACTACTACTACTACCACTACCACTACTACTACTGCTACTACTGCTACTACTGCTACTACTACTGCTACTGCTACTACTACGACTACTACTACCACTACTACTACCTCTACAACTGCTGCTGCTGTAAAAGGATGCTCATATGTGGTAGTCTTTTAGCTTTTTTCGAGCTTCGTATCATACAGCTGCTATACATACAGCCCACTGAGAGCCTCATGCGGTGAGGCAAAAACAAATAATCACAGTTCGTGCGAACAAAAAAACAGTCGCACCACAAGTCGTGCGTGGTGCGTGCTGTGTGTTCTCTTCATGCGGCTGGGAAAAAACGAATCATCACAATGAATGTGGATGAAAAAACAATCATACGATAGGTTTCGAGTGGCAACCGCGAGGCGGTGTTCAAGTCGTGTTAAGTCCGAACGTCTCCCCTTGGTTATTTGCCAGTATTCGCGGCTTTGAATACCCAGAGCACGCCCTACGGACCTCGGCCGGGGCGCGCACTTGCACTGTGGTGTACGCGCGGGTCCCCTGCGTGCCCCACGGCCAAGAGCACGAGAAAATACCCCAGGCCGGAAGAGAAAGAAATGCTGACGTGCGAACAAAGTCAATTTGGTACTTAGTAATACAAGGTTCCCCTCCGGGACGTGGTTCCCTGGGGGAAAAAACGAGTGGGGTAAGCGAAGAGTCCACTTAATATTTATTTTGTTTCCCTAAGAAATACTGTACCGAAGGGTGGAAGAGTTCAGGGAACCTGGATGGTATAGAGCGTCGCACACATTTGCAGTAGGCGGCGCGTTTTGAAAAGCCACATATATATTCGGCATAAGATAGGTTTCTCTTACACTGGCCCTTCTATATAGTGCCGGCATGAGCCGGCTGGAAATACCGGAAAAGCACCGGCAACGGGCACCACTCCGCACACTCACACTACTGGTGGCTTCCATATCGGTGCTAACCGATTACAGAGGCACAATATCATAGCGCGCAACCGGCACTATCAACCAACAAAAATATTTGTAAGAACATGGCGTAATACTTATTCTCCAACTCCGAAGATGATCATGGTCTACCTCGAAGTGCTTCTTGTCTCCTTAACGGGAGTAGTGAAGTGCTGAAAGGGTTTTAGGGGGGAACGTAAACATGAAAAATCTGGGCGGGATTTTATACATTAGGAGTAAACAATTGAAAAACGTCAGCTGTGAGTACGACCGATTGAATGATTGAAACGCGACTTTGCAAGCTGCGTGGTACATCTATATTTCATTTATGATATCGGGATTTGAAGGTGTCTTCAAAAATTCAAAGTTTACTCAATTCCACCGCATCCCCCCACGCGAACGCCAGGTATCGGTATATGTTGTCGTACAGTAGCACGAGCAGCAGTAGAAGGTATACACATATACGTACTACTGGTACAACAGCAGCCCATGCGTCGTCTCATGTCCTAGCAGCACACACATTTGAACCGCTGTTCAACCTGGGCGTGACTGCTGCTCTGTACTGCACTACCAGGTATGTATTATAATGTACTGAGCTGACTAATGGAGGTTTGACTCATGCTCGTAGTCCAGCACAATAAGCAAGAGCACGAGCACTAATATGTATGAGAATGTAAAGACCGCTTCGATATTAACATGAATACCAAACCGTGCATTGTATTCCGGTGCAAATCGGTTTTTTTTCGTGCTCCACGCTACAAAAAACGCCACAGCTCCCGCTGCCTTCGCTCGGCCGATACCCGCCAAACCGCGACGAAAATCGGCAGCCTCGGCCTCTCTGAGTCGAGGAGACTCGTCCCCTAATAGGCGTTTGACCTGTGCAAGGCCTTTGGGGCTGTGGTCACGGCGTCTGACGATTGTTGATTTTGTAAGCTGTGTGCTCCCATGACTGAAGACTAAAAAATCTCACGACCAACATGGACATAAATGCAATGACCGTTTAAGTACTAATATGACATTTAAACGACCCTTACCAGAGTGGCACTTTACATCGTCACTTCACTTCACAGCAGCAGCACCCGAGAGAGGTGGTGACGTCTGGTCGTGCAGGGCATCGCAGCCTCCAATCAAAGCAATTAGCTACAGCAGCCACACGCGCATAGAGTTGCAGGCTGCTGCTGCTAGGGAGCTGGGCTGCCGCTGGGCGTGTGTAGTGTCTGGTGTGGCTGTGCGCTCCGGATCTGCGCCCGGTGCGTGTTTCCGTGTGCGGCTGCACGCGCCTAGATAAATAGGTATGCTTTCCCGGTTCGGGGTGTGCGCAATATGCCCCCGCAAAATAGACCCGGTGCGCGCGCCGTTGTGGGCCGAGCGCACGGGCCGTCGGTTCCGGGCGGGCGCGGGGGCAGGTGGGTCGTGCGCCGACCGCCCCGGCGCCGGTCCCCGTCCCGGAGCTTTTGGGGCCGGGCGCGCGGCCCGGGCGAGGACGCCCCGAGAGCACGAAAAGTGGCAAAGTCGTAATAGGTAGTATATACCAGAGGTATGTAAAAAGCTGGAACGTCTATGAAATACATGGGTACCAGGTATTCGTTACCCCATTTAGCACCGCAGTCCCGACATGGGGATGAAACACTTGAAAAAATGTTTAGTTCTGATTGATCTGGTGATGATGAAGTTTTTCAGACTAAGAACACGTCCAAAACCACTTTTTTTACTTTTTTTGGCCAAAAAATGCAGAATCGCAGGCCTGTGTATATCCTCTCCACTATTAATAGAAGAGTTGTTTTGCTACGTACGGGTGCATGCTATTAACGGTTATACATGTAACGTCTTGTTTTCGTTAACTTGCATATGACAGCAACCGGCATGTTGGTGTTATGGTATTGCCCCGGGAGCCTAACAAGGCGTCAGATCTAGGATACGGAAACTATATAAAAGGGTTTCACATGCCTTTGAAGGCGAGTATGGGAAAAAGGGGATGATGCCTTGCTCCGCGGAATTAGCACGCGTTCAGTTCAATCCGTGGCCGTGTGGGACTAATACAAGAGCTTATCTAATACCTGGTACAAGCGAGTGACCAACGTGGAACGTGCATGGTAGAGAGACCTGCTAGAGGGTGGCCTGTGTCTGTAACAGCACCCAGTGTTACAATACATGGCGTCGTCGGCAGAATTTATCATCGAAAGCCTCCTATCCATGTATGTTTGATTCGCGTTTGGCATCCGACGATGTGCATCATACTAAGACATCAATCACTCGCAGGGATCAACTCTGCTACGGTTATTTTGTTATACCTGGTATAAACTAGGCGCATGCTACGCAAGAGGTGCACCATTTTTTTTCTTGAGACTCCTCACTAGATTAGATACCTCTATCCCACACACTGATTTGAACAAAAAATAAAAGTACTACCCGATGAGCAATTCCATGGTTTAGGTGTGCAACGATAATAATTCCAAAATATTATGATTCCGGCGGTTTTGGGTCAAGGGCCCCGTCGGTCAGAAAACCTTTCAGCAGAAAAGTGCTGCCTCTATCGTACCATGCCTCGCTACTAGGTATACCAGCACGTAGCAGCACTGACTCGACGGGAAATACAATCATGACGCTTGTCCTTGGACAACACTTTGCTCGTTCTTCATCTTTCTTGCGTTCATTCCCGGCTGCGGTTGGCAGGTGGTGGAAAATGCGGCGTTCATGGCCTGCATGTTCCACCTCGAAAAGGATGTTTCCATCCCTTCCAAGGGCGGCATTGTACGGGCCATGGAGGAGATTAAGGGCGTGCTCCTGTCGCAAATCGGTGCGCGGCTCGAGGGCCAGTACGTCACCTTCACAACAGATTGGTGGGCTCCGTGTGCAGGCGGCACGTACCAGTCCGTAATGGTAAGCCTCATCGATGATAGCTGGGACTTGAAGACCTTCTCTCTAGACTGTGCTAGGACCACCGGCCCGGCTAGAAGAGGGGAAGCTGTTGCCGAATCGGTGATTGCCCAGGTCATGAAGCACAAGCTGGAGGGTCGAGTTGTTGCCTTTACCACCACTGACTGCTCTGAGCCGTCGATGGTGAAGGCCGGTCGCCTGGTGGGGGAGACGGGCATTGCCGAGCACCACGGCTGCTGCAGCAATCGCTTAGGTTGCACCGCCGAAGTCCTCTTCGACTGGCCAGGCGTGCGGGAGACGATCGCGCTTGCGCGGTTACTCGTCCGGCGCTACACCGCGTCAAGGCAGGCTGCGCAACAGTTGGAGGAGAGCCTGGACTACGTTAAGGCGCCCAAACGGAAGGTGATCCCGGACGAGGAGACGAGGTGGTGGTCGACGCACACCTCTTTGGAGCGGTTGCTTGACCTCAGATCGGCGATCAACATTCACGAGATCGTCATCGCTGGGTCTTCGGACACGGCGTCTGCCCGCATCCTCTCCGACACGCACTGGTCTGTCATCGAGCACATCGTCGCAATTCTGGAGCCGTTCATGTCGGTCCAGCGAATGCTCGAGGCGGAAAAGCATGTCGCGATCAGCCTTGTCGTCCCAAACATAATGGAACTTCGAGTGGGCCTTCGAGTCGCCATCGAGAAGCTGCGAGCTGTTCCTCCTGCGGGAACCCCTGCCCATCAGCTAGAGGCGAGATCTATTGTACTCCCTGGCGCAAATGCCCTTGTCGCTGACTTCCATCGGCGTTGGGGGGACGGTACCACGAGCGTATTGAAAATCAAGGCTGGTCCTCAGCTGCAGCAACAGCAACAGCAGCCTGGGGGGTTCAAGCGATGGCAGCTGGTGGCGACTGCCCTCGACTGGCGCACGAAAAACGTCCTGTTCGGATTCAATGACGACGAAAAGGAAGATTTGTGGGAGCTTGTGGTAAGGGAGACAGTGGAGCTGGTCCTTGAAGAAGGGATTGCGTTACCTGCTGCTACTGCTCCAGCGCAAGCCCCTGCAACCCCTGAGATTTCTGGGGGTGGGGCGCCAGCACCAGCATCGAAGAAGCCTCGATTGAGCGGGTTCATGGCTGCTACACAATCGCAACCTATCGCGGGCGGCGGCGACGACAACGCGGAGACCAGCAGCTCCAGGAGGGGCAGTGTCACCCTTGCTGTACGCGCTGAGGTGGCTTCTTTCAGAAAATCCGGTGGGATGCTGATGTTCCACGAGAAGGCGAACGCCGACGGGTCGGTGACGGAAGTGTACAACAACCCTCTAGATATGTGGCGTGAAAAGGCCGCGGAGTTCCCCTACCTCGCGAGGATTGCGCGCCGCGTTCTAGCCATCCCGGCCACTCAGGCCCAGTCTGAGCGCATGTTCTCGGCAGCAGGACTCCTAAACGACGGAAGGCACGATTCGTTGGACCCGGAGAACTTGGAGCTGCTGGTTTTCCTTCGGTGTAACTGGACTGCCGGGGAGGAATGGCAACGGTAGCTTGAACTGCAGGGACTTGGCTCAACGGCTCTCTCTTTTTTTGTGCGTTTTGATACGATTTGCGTGCTTCGTGTTTCTTTGGCATCCCTTTTGACACTGTAGTAGCTACCCTTTTGACGCCCAGAGATAGCGATCAACACTAACATAAGTTGGTCTTAGTACTCGTAGCCGTTGACAAGTAGTGTAAGCGCGCAGCAGCACGACGACTTAAATAGCCTAGATCCAGAGAATACCAACCTCCCGGTTTTTCTTCGGTATAGCTGGACTGCCGTGGAAGAATGGAAAATGGGAGCTGGAAATGTCAATTTGACGGCTCTCCTATGTTGAGCTCCTTTTGCGTTTTTTTTGTCTTTTATGTATCCCTTCTAAGGCCCGGAGGTAGTGACGAGCACTAAGATGAGCTTGGTCTTATTTGCCGTCGACGAGTACTGTAACCATGTAGCCGAACGAGTACGTGTAGCAGGACGAGCAGGATCATGTTGCGTCCGTGCCGTGCGACGCCTTGCATTGTAGCTTGAACACCGATGCTGTCATCTCCCAACCAATAGGGCTGTGAGGTGGCTGACTTTCAGTTGCCGACTAGTCGCTTGCTGGCTAGGTATTACAGTTATGCCAGTCCCGCGCGGTATACTGCGGAGCTCTGCGTCTTGGCATCTGACTACGTGGGGCGTTTGTGATTCCAGGTATGGTGTTTTCTAATACCAGATACAGTATCGACTAAATCAATTAGTTAGCTTTTACTCCGCCGCCCATTTTTGAACTATTAAATAGCCCTGAACTCCAGCCATCTCACAGCAGTAGTCCTACCAACCGAGCAGTGGTCGATGCTGTAATCGTCATTTTGTTTCTCTGAATTCCCAAATGAAAGGGTGAAACCCTTTACAGCTGTTGTTGTAGTTGAGCTCACGCGACCAGTTTTCGCCAGCTTACTGTGGATATTTTGTCGGTTTCTTCCGAAGAGAGTCACGGGAAGTAAGAACAGGGCCTCGTCGTGTTCCTTAGTGCTACACATGCCACCTTGTCTGGCATAATAGAGCAGACCGTAACGATGCTATGGTTGCACTGGTACTACTGATATTGAGGCGTTAGTTGTGCCTTATGAAGATAATGTTTTGTGCGTCTTGTCGCCCCACATGCGGCGTATGTTCAGAATACATTTGAGGGCGAAACAATCAACTACGAGTACCACCAGGCACTACACTTGCCTAACACACGTGACTAGTGTGGTGAGTGATACAAGCGTTACCAGCGGCCACCCGTACTTTGGTTACGTAGTGTACTGTAGTAGTACTCTCGGTCGTAGATCGCGCTGAACGCTATCATATATAATGCGTATAACAAGCTGCTACATATCTTTGATCTCACAGCCGAAGTGTATTTGAATATTATTTGTGACCTAAACCTCCTAAAAAATCTTCCCCCCCCCCCCCCGCCCCCCCCCTCTTGCTCTCCCTTACTCAAACGCCCCACCAAATATCGAAATCCGCCACATTAATAAACACTTCACGCACAGGATATCACCTCATTATCTTTCGAGAGCCATCCATGCCGCTGTGTTCCCCCCCCCCCCCCCCCGCCTCGAACGCCCCCTTCTTCCCCATCACCCGCACCATCGCCTAGACCTAGCACCACACGTATAACAACCCCCTCACCTGAAGCCCTTCCTCCCACCCCCCCCCCACCCCCACCCCCCCCCCTCGCCCGCCCCCCCCCCGCCCCCACACACCGCACCTCCCCCCCAACCCATCCCAACCCCACCCCCTCGAACACTCCACCCTCTCTTTACTCACTGATTGTACGACTTACCCCAGGATATACATGATAAACTGATGTATTATTTCCAAAACCGTCACGTTTATCCCCTCAAAATAATGTATAGTTTCCAGGCACATATTGAGCTGCCCCACACGCCCCCCCCCCCCCCCCGCCCCCAATAATATACTGGTGCCAAAACCGTCAGATTTATCCCCTCGAAAGGATTTATAGCTTACATGCACAAATTGCCCCCTCCCCCCCCCCCCCCCCCCCCTCCAAACCCGCTCGCTTTTGATCAAAACCAGGCCCCCACGTCCTTCAAAACTCCGCCCCACCCCCCTCACCGGTTATTCGACTTACAAGATTCACTTGATAAAAGGATACATTTCCCTTCACAGCTGTCAGATTTTGTCCCCCTCAGAAACGGGTTTCATAGTTTCCGCGCACAGACTGACTAAAATCATCCTGTTGACCCTGATAGCTACACTGTAGTTGTAAGGGGAGTCGCCGACCTATATCCTTAATGAGGACACACAACAACTCGTAATGCGCGCGATCGGAGTATCACACACAGCTTGCAAAGATGAGTTTCGACGAAATCTTCGATCTCACAGCTGGAGTGTATTTTCATTTTTTATAATAATGCTGTCAGATTTTGACCCCTCAAAAACGGTTTTTTTTTATAGTTTCTGCGCACAGACTGATTAACATCACCCTGTTGACCCCGGTACAAGCTACACTCCAGAGTAGTTCCAAGGGGAGTTGCCGACCTATATCCTTAATGAGGACACGCCCAGTAATACGCGCGATCGGAGTATCACACACAACTTGCAAAGATGATGAGTTTCGACGAAATAATCTTCGATCTCACAGCTGGAGTGTATTTTTATTTTTATTAGAGTGTTTGCGAAAGTACGTTTTTAGAAATTTACTTCTTCAAAAATTGTCCCGAAGGCAATATTTGCGGTAAATTTTTGAAAAAAAGGCAAAAATGTACTTTGTCGAAGGTAGGTTTTGATCAAAAGTTACGGTAAATTTTGTCTCTCTGTTTCGTTGGCCTACAACAGCGCCCTAAGCAGGACCAGTTTGAAGCACCACGCTGTTGTCACGACACAACACAAGCTACTAATACGAACGCACGGAGGATTGAGAGGGTAGTACCCTGAGCACGACGCGCAGGCGTAACATCAGAGATATGCAGCAGGCCGGTGATGAACCGTCTGTTGCTGCCCTCTGCGTCCGTGACCAAGGGTTCAGCGCTTGCTGCAAGCTGTGGTGAACTTCTCGCAGCTGGCGGAGTCGAACGCACGCACGCGGAGAGGAGCCTCAACGCAGAGAGCGACACCACGCGCCTTGATTGCGGCTATCGTGTGCCGCATCTGGCAAGATAGGACTCGTATCGGTCCATCTGTGCGACAGCAGCCACCGCGCTTCTCCAACATCACCGCGACTGAAGCGTGGCATGACTTTCGGTTTAGGGCAGAGGAGCGGAAACTCCTCTGCCCTAAACCGCTGCGTTCACTGCGGATTCTTCGCAGGGTGGTGCTTCGCAACAACAGGTCCATCCACGTTCCATGGGGAAACTGCGCTTCGCCTTCCTTCCGTCGCATGAGGAAGGCGTTGCTCTGCTTGTAGCACGTGTAATGAGGTAGTCCCTGCTCACAAGGAGTTTTTTACGCGCGAGACAGACCGCCATACCTCTGATTTGTAGTCTGTTGGGTGCTTGCATGTACCGTGTTCCAGGTACTGCTGCACCTGAAACGAGAGGCTCGAGACTGGAGTACGTACAACGAGTACTCGTATATCGTATAATACTACGAGTACTCGTACTGCTGCTGCTGTACTCGTACGTATATTACAATCGCGCACATCCCCGTTTCCCTACTAAATTTCGGAGGCGTCGCCTGCAGGATTTTGTTTACCGCTAGCGCAAACACACCAAAAACTCGGTGGGAAGGCAATTCACTTTTTTTAGCGGAAGGCAAGTAAATTTTTAGAAACGTATTTTCGCAAACACTCTATTATAATACTGTCATAAAATGCATTGTGCAGCAAGCAATGCATCCAACGGCTACTAATATTATTGCTGCTGAAAGTATGCCAGGATGCCAAATGCCAAGCTGCTTGTTCGGCTGCAGAGTGAAAGACAACTGGGTGGGGCACCACCGTCCCACGATAAAAAGAAAAGTAACACTGGGGAACAGCATGCCTATGTCATCGATTGGCGCTGCATTATCGTAGTAAGTTTTTTTTTCTATCATGCAACCAACCCGCAACCAACCGCGCTTTCCGCTACCGACAGCATCAGAGAGCAGAACAAGTAAGTGCTAGTCCGTCACATTTTGAAGAAAAGTCACCACGTTTGTTGCGTAGAAAGAGCACAACACACGCGCACACACATACACATTTCATGTGAAGACAACACATGTGCACACACACGTCTGTCGTTTATCGTACTGTCCTTGCGTGGACAGATGTGGTGGTCAGGTGATGGTGCAACGGAGTGACGATCTGAGGGACGATCTTGGGATAACTCCCCCCTATCCCTTTGTTCCATGTGCCAACTGCCTCGCAATATTATCGAAATCCAATTTCCGGCATCCACCTACTCCCCATTTCTTCCCTCGAGAGGATTGCTTCGTCTTCTTCTGCTGCACTGCAGAGGACCGCAGCATCGTTTGTAAGCACCATGATGCACCGCGCCTTGGCCTCGGGCTCGGTGACAGTGTCTAGACGGATATGGCCGAGTGCAATGATTGGTGCGGCGTGCCAAAGGCGACCCAGTCGGATGTCCACCACAAACAGGCCTTTCATGCAGGTGATTTTGTGTGATGTTCTTGCTTGTTGATCTGCTGGCGGCTGGTGGTTGGTGCAGTCACGGGAGGTGTGCACAAGTCGTAGTTATAGTTCAGGTGGTGCTGGTGGTGTTTGGGCACTGGGACGATTAAAGGCGATGACGCCCTGCCGCGCGAGCTCTGATCAGTAGAGCTACCTGTACCTGTGCATACGTTCATCGTTCATAGTGGTCGTGTTGGAGACATGCTGACTACGGCAGTACCGAGTACTAACTGCTTTTGTTCCTACCCCCGCGCCTTCGTTCACTTCTGCTGGTACTTATTTGTCTTGCACCTGGTACATGTGCTGTACTCGTACTACGTACTACCAGGTACTGGTACTGGTGCTGTGTATGTGACGATGCCCATGACCGCTTACCGGTAGGTCATTGGGTCTACAGCAAACTTTAACACTTGTACTTGCCACAATCACTTACGGCAAATGACACCCTCTTTCAATCCCGACTTCCAACAGCAGGGAACAGATCGGCTGCAGTACCGGCAGCAGCAGCAGAACCAGCAGCAACAGCAGCAGCGGGGAGTGGGAAGTTGGACCCTTTCCCAGCACCACCGCGGTAGCGAACTGGGGTCCTCCTTTCCCGGTACGTCCTTCTTCTCTACCGCTACCGCTGTAAATAGCAACGCGTTTTCTTCAACGCACCAGCAGCAGCAGCACCAGAACGAGGGACTAGAACGGGCAATACAGAGTCCTAGCGATGCCGAGTACGCGGCAAGCTCCGCCGGCCCTCGCCAGCAGGAGGAGCGAGACGGAGAAGGAGCAGGAACTGAAGCAGGAACATCGACAGGGGCGGAAGCAGCACGAGTAGGTTTTGGCGCAGAGGAAGGAGGCGTCTTGCAAGGAGGAGCAAGTGTCGGAAGCAGCACCAGCGCGGCGACGGGGGCGGCAGCAGTCGGGGCGACGACAGCAGAAGGGGCGGCGGAGGCGTCGCCCTTGAAGCACACCGTTGTTCGACACCCCCCCACCCCCGGGTGGGAGTACCCTGCTGTACCGGACGGGTGCGAGGCTAAGTTCGCTGTCATCCGACTTGGGAACACCCAGTACAAGGTATGTGTTGGTACGTTCGTATGTTTGTAGTGGTTTTCAGTTGCAGTCCGTTTCAGTTTTAAGGCCACGGGGGATTGCACAGGAATAGTTTGAGTAGGAGCTCGTATGGAGGCATTTCGCGTACATATAAAACCACTTGAAAATAGACCATGGCATCTGCAAACAAGATCCCTATTTCGAAATTTAAGGAAAAATGTTCGTAGCAAAGATCCAATAATGCAGAGCTTTTCAGGTGCTTTTAGCCCTTTTTTGGACTCCATAACCAACCACCCCTTTTTGGAGTGTCCCTCTTGTCCCTCTCTTTTTCTCCAAAGAGCTACGCCAGACAACAAAGAGAGTTATATCATCCGCCTGGCGAGCAGCAAGCTTTTGGTGACAACCTTTTTTTCATCGGTGATGTACTCATTGTATTAGGCCCCCGCGCGTGAATTGAAGTATTTCAGCGATTTTGGTAGCTTCTGGTGTTGCTGGCTCGCAAGTTCGAACTCATGAAAACATCTCGTGAGTCGCTTCTGGCTGCCTACGACTGCTGGCTGGCGCACCCGACGTCGTCATACACCCCACCAGGAGCCTCCCTCAATTTCGCGGGCCGTGGTTGCTTGTGGGGAGCTGTAGCTGCCCGCTAGTGAAGTGCATACGTTCTTTTCGGGGTCGTTTTGTGTCTCGTTTCGTGTACCCCAAATTTCAACCACTGCAGTGCCTCAAAGTCGAAGTGTGGACCTCTGCTGAGAACAAGAGGGACACCGATCTGAAGAGACTCACAGCATCTGCGGATAAAGACCTTTTTTTCGTAGGTTTCCGGGTCTATGTTCCACGAACCAGCTGAAGCTCTAAACGCAGCGTGTTAACCTAGCCATGTGTTTTACTGTTCCGATAAAACATCTAGATATTAGAGTTACCGGAAAACCGGGGACCAGGGGACGCTTGGGTCGCCCCGTGGCCTTAATACCTCATAATCCCGGTCACCCCAGTGGCGTATTAGGTTATCCTCGAGCCTGGTATAGGTCAGTTTCGTGAGTTCGAATCCCCCCCGAGTGGATACTCGTATAAACTCGTGGGGACTTTTTCCTGTGCACAAATTGACTTGCGGAAAACGCGAGAGCGTGAATTAGCAACACTCGATGAAAAATCGACGAGCAGTGGGATTGCTGAACCCTATGCGCGATAAAAATTGAAGGCAAGAATCGGGGGGGAGAAGGGACGACACCTCGAGGCTTTGACTATGATGTTTCACCGCCACTACGTTGACGCGTGCTAACCCAAAGGCTGTTTGGAATTAGCAACGCACAGCATGCGATTCTACCCTCAAGCAAAACGCGACCGCCGCCCCCTTTGAAAGGACTCCCGGGCGCCGGAAACCCTGATAATTGAGAATGGGTGATATGCTTCTGCAGGCGCTTTTGACATTTACGGTAGCGACCATTACTGCTGTTTGTGAGCGACTTGACCGAAGCATTTCCGGGTACGACGAGCAATCAGTCACGAAACGAACGCACTAGTTTGTCGTGTTTAATCCCATCGTCATTCAGTCGAGCATACCCCTTCCCTCCTTCCCACTCTCGCACCCTTCGTCCCACCCACCCACCCACCCACCCATCCACCCATCACCCCTACTCCCAACTCCCACCCCCACCCCCATCACCACCTCCCTCGCCCTCACCCCCAACCCTCACCCACACCCCATATCCCACCCCAACCTCCACCCCCACCTCCACCCACATCCCCAACCCCCACCCTGCCCCTCATTATCACCACCCCAACCCTCGCCCACCCTAACCCCCGCGCCGACCCCCCGCTCATCCCCACCCCTCACCCCCACCCACCCTACGGCGCTTCGTGCTTGTACAAGGAATATCTGCCTGGTCGGTGAAATCCGGACATGCTCCGCCCAAAGCATTGTAGGGATGTGCCGGCCTGCGGCCATGCATAATATGAGTACACCCTCACCCCCACCCGCTCACCCACACCCACACCCCCACTCCCACCCACCCACCCACCCCAACCCCCACCCCAGCCCCCGCTCTCACCCCTACCCTACCCCCTGACCCCACCACCACCCCAATCTCCATTCCACTCTAACCTCGACCCACAAAACCGCCATATTATCGCAAGCGCAGGTGACAAAGGATGACGTTATCGTTGCGGAGAAGCTTACGGGGGACATCGGCACGACTCTTGACATCACCGACGTGCTGCTCGTGGGCACGACCGAGGCGACCGTGGTGGGGCGGCCGGTGGTGCCGGGGGCGACGGTCAGGCTGTACGTCGAGGAGCAGACCAGAGACAAAAAGGTAGTTACGAGTACATTCACAGTTGTCTGGCGTGTCTTGTGTTGTGTGTTGTGTGTGTCCATCACTTGCGTCTGTTATGCGTTCATCCGATGTCTATGTACGTGTGTACGGGAAGCTACTGCAGTCCAAGAAAAGTCTGCGAGTGGGCGTGACGCACCCTTAACGCTATTTAACGCTACGCATAACCCCTGCCTGGTACTCTCCAACTCCCGTTCCCTTTCGCTCTCGCTCTCACTCTTCCGGCGACACATCGATCCTCGCCCCCCTCTCCCCACGACGCGCTTCCTTTCGAGTTCGCTCTCACATATACTGCTCTTCGTTAGCGCGACCCTCCCCCCCCTCCCCCCCCCCAACGCCCCGCCTCTTTTCGATCTCGCTCTCGTTCTTGCGCTGTTTTCATTTATCTCTTCGGGGGCTGTATAAACCCTGGCCCAGCCTCAACAAGATGGCTACTACACTCAACTTCAAACACTTACCCTAACCCTAACCCCAACTGCCTGGGAAATTTCTCGGAATGAACATTTCTTGAGGAGCTAGTGTGTGCTCCATCAATCGTTTGTCGAAGCCGGGCATAGCTTTAAAACACCAATCCCACGTGTATGTCGCCCCTGAGTTTGCCCTCCGTGTCTTCTGCCGCCCTCGCTTTCCCCCCCCCCCCGTGTCTGTTTCAGGTGGTGGTGTACAAGAAGCGACGGCGCAAGAGCTCAAAAACGACGCAGGGGCACAGGCGCGAAATCACCCTTCTTCGTGTCACGGACATCCTATCCTAACTAAGCTAGAAGCATCATACTGTCTTTCCTAGCCTAGCTGTCTAGCTAAAGTATTTCCAGGCACTGCGGCATGTACTCAGTATTTGCGTCGTGATACTGTGAGTACTGCGAACCTAAGAATTAATACTGGTACTTCCGCAGTATACGGGCAGTATACCTAATACCCAGTGTACTGTTACGAGTATGCTAGCTAAAAGATATGTAAAAGTTCAAGGCAGAGCTGAGTCTTTTTGCATATCGGTTGGCCCTCGGTGAAATGGAAGTATGTTTTTGCTCTACGTAGGGAGCATGCCGTTGTGGTCAATTGGGGTGTGGTGGGCATGAAACGGTGCACCTAGACAGCTGGTCTAGAGTGGGCGCAGGTCCTTTATTGGAGGGCCAAGTCCGAGTGACACAAGCAGGGAGCAGAGGTACTGATGGACGTCCAAACAAGAAATCATGCTGGGAACGTTAATATTTTTTTTGCTTCGGCCACGGCTTTGGTCATTTGGCGGCCCTTTCATTTCGCTCCAAGAAGAAATGAGTTATATGTATAATAGAGCTCTCTAAGTGAGGACTTTTAGAAGCGAAATTGTTCGCCTATACCGTAGCATGTGTCTAATGTATATGTACGAAGAATATGTGTATACGCAGTATATCTTTGGCGTGCCCATGCTGTACCGGCTGAAAAAAACGTTAAAGAAACGCGGCCAAACGTAAACGCGTCGACAGAAGTGGAGCGACCGTGCCACTGATCTTGACGAACGCTGCGGTAGGGATGTGCCTCGATTTTCTTAAGCGTCTCACTTGAGCTTTGAACCGCATCCATCAACTGACTGAGAGTAAAATGACGATCCAAGTGGAGTGCCCTCATTTTGGTACAATTTCATGGAACCACAGCTTGTATCGGAATGACTCAGGTTGGGTATCGCAGAGTAGTCACTCCTGTTCCTCACTCCCGAAACCTCGGGCAGTTGTGGTCACGGAATTCTCAAGAGTATGCCTAGGGTTACCCGGTCGACGCCGACACTGACCCCTCGACGCGAGGCGGTCCCAACGGCGGGAACAGCCTCGGTCTCGGCGTCGCCGTTGGCCATGCCCGAACCTAACCCGAGCCGGGCATTGGCATTCTACGTGGAACCGCTGACTCCTCTTGAGGACCTACCGTGATCCATGCCTGGTCCCTTGGGGGGGGGGGTGGTCCTACACCCGACGTCTCGCGCATGTTCCTCGAGTCTGGCAGCAGCTGCGCTGTCGGCTCCAGGCACGGGACCACGTGCGCTGGGCTGGGTCGCCACAAGGGTGTCTCCTCGCCCGGGGTGGAGTCATGGCCCATGGCCCTAGAAGCCACAGAGAAGGCGACCACGGTTCGGGCGGGTGCAGCCCGGGCGTACCGTGAGGTGGGGAGGCGACCAGCATTCTGGTGTATCACGGCGCGGAGGGGCCATACCCGGCGAGGATCTCTTGCCGGCGCATGGGGGCTCGCAAAGATGCAATAGTTACATTAAATGATCTACCGTATAGGGAGACGGAATACAGCAGCAAAAAACAACACATGATGCTATTAAATCTGACTTTGGAGATGTGGGCGCCATGTTCTTTTTCGGAAGCTCCGCACTAGAGCACTTGAGGAAAGCTCTAAACCTCACCCACCTCACCCAACAACTCAGTTCGAGGAAAGCCGGAAGTGCAAACCCGATGAGCAAAGCCATGGTCTGACGCGTGCTACGGTAGACAAGAGGGTCGCCACGTTTTTTTCTGGGGTTCCTTCACTTTTTCAGGAGCTTATAAGACCTCCGCCAAAAAACTGACCTCCGCCAAAAAACTGATTTGGAGAAAATTAAAACTCTTACACCGGATGAAAACCCCATGGCCTATAGGTGTAGAGCAAGAATCACGCAAAAAAAAATGGCTTATTTCCGGCGATTTGGGGTTAAGGAGCCCCGTCCTTCAGAAACCTTCTTCAGACGAAAAGTGCTACCTATATATCGTAGCACGTCGTGCCGTCTATATATAGGTAGTATACAAAACAATCAGTTTGCAAAATCAATAGAATGTCATTCCGACGATTTCCTTTAGAGCCCCCAAATCCCTCCCTATACTAACTTCAAGTAAGTTTGTAAAAAAAAAAAAGGTTTCCAGTTGTAAAGACGTTAATAAGGAGTCCCGTCATTCAGGACCAAAAACTGTCTAAAAAAAGTGCTACCCCTATCTTCAAAAATGAAAATGAAACCCCTGTGCCAAAGATAAACAATCGTGAAAATTCGGTTGTTGGATTCCGAGCCGCCAACGATCCTGAAAAAGGAAAAGGAATGGTTGGGTTACGATCGGCCAACGATCGTAAAAAAAAATATCGTTGGCTTGTGATCGCGGCCAACGATCCTAAAAAAGGGATCGTTGGAATATGATCGGCCAACAATCATCTTAAAATAGGGATCGTTGGCTACCGATCGGTCAACGATCGTAAAAGAGCGATCGTTGGCTATCGATCGGTCAACGATCGTAAAGACGGGATCGTTGGCTGTTACCGATCGGCCAACGATCGTGAAATTTGGATAGTTGGATTCCGATCGGGCAACGATCCTAAAAAAATTATCGTTGGCTACCGATCGGCCAAAGGTCGTAAAAAAGGGAATGTTGGATTCTGATCGGCCAACGATCTTAAACTCGGATCGTTGGAATCCGATCGGCTAACTTTCGTAAAAAGGAATGGAACGTTGGACAGCCAACGATCGTAAGAGAGCAATCGTTGGATTCCGATCGTCCAACGGTCGTAAAAATGTGTCGTTGGACTGCCAACAATCGTGAAAATCGGATCGTTGGAATCCGATCGGCCAACGATCATAAAAAATATATCCTTGGATCCCGATCGACCAAAGATCGTAAAATTGGGACCGTTGGCTACCGATCTGCCAAAGATCGTAAAAAACACATCGTTTGCTACCGATCGGCCCCAACGATCTGATCGACCAACGATCGTTTAAAAGGGATCGTTTGCTACCGATCGGCCAACGATCGTAAAAACCTGGTCGTTGGCTACCGATCGGTCAACGATCGTAAAAGAGCGATCGTTGGTTACCGATCGGTCAACGATCGTAATAAAGGGATTGTTGGCTATTTCCGATCGGCCAACGATCGTAAAATTTGGATCGTTGGATTCCGATCGGGCAACGATCCTAAAAAAATTATCGTTGGCTACCGATCGCCCAACGATCGTAAAGATGGGATCGTTGGATTCCGATCGGCCAAATATCGTAAAAATCGGATCGTTGGATTCCGATCGGCCAACGATCGTAAAAAAGGGATTGTTGGGCGGCCAACGATCGTAAAAATCGGATCGTTGGATTCCGATCGGCCAACGATCGTAAAAAAGGGATTGTTGGGCGGCCAACGATCGTAAAAATTGGATCGTTGGTTCCGATCGGGCAACGATCATTAAAAAGGGATCGTTGGATTCCGATCGGCCAACGATCGTAAGGATGGGATCGTTCGCTACCGATCGGCCAACGATCATAAAAAAAAAGGAATCCTTGGACGGCCAACAATCGTAAAAGAAGGGTCGTTGGATCCTGATCGTCCAACGATGATCGTGAAAAGGGTCGATGGATTCCGATCGGCCAACGATCGTAAACAAGGGACCGTTGGACGGCCAACGATCGTAAAGATGGGATCTTTGGCTACCAATCGGCTAACGATCCTACTAAATAGATCGATGGATTCTGCTCGACCAGCCATCATTAAAAAAAGGGATCGCTAGACAGCCAACGACCTTAACAGAGCGATAGTTGGATTGCGATCGTCCAACGATCATCGTAATAAAAGACCGGTGGACTCGTAAAAATCGGATCGTTGGAATCCGATCGGCCAACGATCGTCCAACGATCGTAAAAAAAGGGTCGTTGGACGGCCAACGATCGTAAAATTTGAATCATTGGAATCCGATCGGCTAACGATCATAAAAAAGCATCGTTGGATTCCGATCGGCCAACGATCGTTAAAGATCGTTAAAATTGAATCGATGGATCCCGATCGGCCAACGATTGTCGAAAATGGATCGTTGGATTGTTCCGATCGACCAACGTTTAACAAAAAAAGGATCGTTGGGTTATCATCGGCCAACGATCGAGAAAAAATTGGATATTTGGATTCTGATCGGCCAACGATCGTAAAAGATACGGCCAACGATCGTCGAAAATGGATCGTTGGATTGTTCCGATCGGCCAACGTTTAACAAAAGAGGATCGTTGGATTCTCATCGGCCAACGATCGTAAAAGTTGGGTAGTTGGATTCTGATCGGCCAGCGATCGTGAAAGATAGATCGTTGGAAGGTCCACGATCGTAAAAGAGGGATCGTTGGATTCCGATAGGTCAACGATCGCAAAAGAGAGTTCGGAGTATATTTCCTATCCTAGCTTAGCAGGAAATGTCATATGTGATCGTCAGGGGACATGATGGGTACATTCCCGGGTTTCCGAAGTGGATGCGGATGAAGGCGGGTATAACGAGTAGAACTGCTTGTTTTTGGCTTTTACTTTATTTTTGTCCTCCGGCGAAGGGGTAAAATTGAAACTTTAGCTCACCACACTTCCACGTTTTTCCATACGAGGTATATATATGATGTGCCGTGTCAATTTGGCTCTGCTGCATTCTCAATTTGGGGAACGACAGATGGCAAAGTAGTTGTGGTGTTCGAACTATAACAATGCATTCACAACACAGGGAGCGCTATCAATAGCTGGCACGTCCGGCTGCCGTGCCAAAGGCAGCGCAAGCGGCTGCTCATTCCATGTCTTCACCGTACAAGTTTCTGTCCCTCATCGGAACGAAACGCTGCTACTGGGGTGTGTGCAGTTTTCGGCAACCGCTGAAGGAGAAAGAACAGCTTACTACGGATCGTATGTATGCATCGTTCGCCGTTTTGGGGATTGAAAATACGTTAATCAATGGTACAATATCGCGGGCCACCCCTTCTTTCTTGTTTTTAGGGGTCTTGATGCTGCCAGGTATAGCCCGGCCCGCCCATCAAGCAGCGGTTTGCTTTACCAGTCGCACGGTGGGGTCAACTAGGGTCTTTGAATCCGACACTAATGTGTAATTTGTCAGATCTTGTTGTCTTGATGTTTGTCGTTCCGATCTTATGGTATGGACAGTTTGTCTGATCGCATAATCTTGACTTGTTGCCTGACCCACTCTCTCTAAACAGTCACCAGAGACATGACTCCCGAAACATTAACTTCAACTCTGGTTTTCTCTAAACCAAAACAATGTGTAGTTTGTCTGATCTTACTATATTGAGACAGTTTGTCCGATCACATCCTGTTGACATTGTGCGCCATCGCATTTTCTTGACTTCCTGTCTGGCCCACTCTCTCCAAACAGCCACCAAGCATGACTCTCGCCAATTATTTTTTGTCAACTCCATCCCGAACAATTATTATAGCCCCCATGCGGCTATAAGTATCGGTGGCTTACAGCAGTATGGACATGAGAGTGCCACGACTGTATTGTCAGGATATGGCAGTATTGTGACGGTTCTCCCTCCATCGAGGGGTCGTGTAAGGGCTTTGGTATGCACTACAAAAATGATTTGCAGCAAGTAGCGATTTGCTGTACGCAACATACTCTTCATCTGACATACTGGTAACGCGAAGAGCACAGCAGCAGCGTAGTGAGCTGTTGCGGTAGATTCAAAATGTAGAGTCAATTCGCATGTTTCATGCGGCAAAACCCTAATAAACCGCATAACCGCTCGAGCGAACCTTAGCCGTTTAGTTGTGATATTCGCGGCCACACCGCGTTTCGCAGTAATCGTGTAGGTTTTACTTTAGGCACTTTCTGTTCTTTCGCTTGTGGTCGATTGTATATAATCCAAACCCTATCGCCCCTCTTCTTCTCGTGAACCTTTCTCTCCTCTTGGACACCACCACCGGCGTTAATTTTCCCTTCGTCTTCCGACAAAATGCAGTGCGTACTTCATTTTAAACCCAAAAGCTGACCGAAAATGCACCGAATAGTACCACTCTCGCCGGATTCATTTCTCGTTTGCTGGGTGTACTCATTTGATTGAACGTGCACTATCTCCCTTTTTACACAGTTATTGTACGTACAGTCAACATTGGAATGCACATTGTTCTATCCAAAATCTTCACAACTGTCCGTGGAGCGTCGTTCCGTTCATCGTCTCTCCGGAGCTGAATCTCATGCCTCCAGTCGGTTGACCCCGACGAACACTGTTTGCCTCCTGCGGGGCGTTGGACGTAACGCGGCATCTCCGCAATACGATCCGTGCGGAGATCCCACTGAATAGGTTATGAGCCTCGAAGCACGTAAGCACTGCACAGCTGCTGTATGCTTTTTACGCTGCCAGACTACGCGTCTCAGTTGTTGCGTCAGCTGTAGGAGGATCGGTTACCCGACGACAGCGAAGAAGGAAAGCAGAACACATCGCATGTACGACACGTGCTACGATAGAGGTAACACTTTGTGTCTATTTTGTTTTCTGAATAACGGAGCTCCTTAGCCCAAAATCGTCAGAAATAGGCCATTCTATTTTGCAAGATTCCCGTTTTGTGCCTAGGCCATGGGATTTTGCATCCGGTAACACATTTATTTTCCTCCATATCAGTTTTTGGGATAGGTCTTAACGCCTTTACAACTGGAAACCTTTTTGGGGGGACAAATTTACTTCAAGTTAGTATAGGGAGGGATTTGGGGGCTCTTATGGGGTGAAGCTCCCAAATCTAGGAACCTAAGAAAGAAAAGTGGCGCACCTTCATCGTGGCACGCGTCTTTCTTAGATACATGCCATACGGTAGAGGTGTCCACCTTATTTGTTTTTATAAGGCCTCTTCGCTTGAGGAGAGCTCTATATACCTAACCCAAAAAACCAATTTTGATATCAACGAACGTGAAACCGAATGAACAAATCCCATGGTCTAGGTATACCAGCACTCGGATCGTACAGCAAGTCTGAAGTTCGGGGCGATTTTGGGTTAAGAGCCCCGTCATGCAGATTTTATTCTTCCAAACAAATGCTACCTCTATGGTAAAACGTGTCGTACACAGTCCATTACATCAGTCGTAGCAGACGCATGCCAAGGTACGGGTGCGCCCATTATTTTTTTCGTGGCGCTGCTCGCTTGAGGAGCTTTTTACCCCACCTAGGCACTGACTTTGAGAAGTAATGAAAGTACAACCTGCTGAAAGCAATCCCGTGGCCTAGGTACAACGCGATTAATAGCGTAAAACTCAACTGGAATAGAAAATACTCAAGGCCAACAAGTGCTACTCCTATTGCAGCACTCATGCGCACTCATTCATACACGAATATGGCATTACGTAGGTGACTGGTTTGTGTCAGACATCATCTCGAGAAAAAAAGCACTACGTAGGTCCTCCTCATCACAGCGAGGGTTGCTCCGCCAGTTTTCGGGCAAGATCCTCGTCCACGAAACCGAATGCGCCCAGACCCCTGTCTCGAGGAACGCCGCACAAAAAGTACTCCCCTCGGAGGCGTTCTCGAGTCTCAGGATCGGCGCGGCACCCCATCGCCTGCGTCGTGCAACAATTGAGTTTTATTATTATTATTATCATGAGTGGAAAATTGAAGTGTGACAAATGAGGAGGAAAGCGGTATAACATGACGTGTATGGCGAGAAGTCAGCTGATGAGCCACATGCCACGGATGGTAGTTGTTACCTCACGGCCTTGGATTGGCCGGTAAACGCGCCCTTCCGTCTCGCCCTTCCGTCTCAGATGACTATCAAGACCGTGGGGAAAATATCAAGCTGCTTCTCTCCTACTTTTGACATGCTTACTTGGAGACCTGCAGGGATTCTCTGTGTCCCACCCCCAAACAACTGAACAAATGGCGTCGGAGGCACTTTCGGGCGCAAAACATTTATGGCCGACAAGGGCTCCTCTTAACTAAGGAACTCGCCGTCCTGGTTTTGTTGTAACGCGAGTTGTTGCGACGTTTTTCAGGTTTTGACAACACGCGTCGCCGTATGCGTGCTTTAGTTCGATGGCTTTCAACATTTGTCAACCTGTACTCAACGTATATTGGATGGGATGGGATGGGCTTCGACCTTGTGACCAAGGCGGAGGGTCTGTCTACCGAGGGCGGGGGGGGGGGGGGGGGCGTACTCAATTTGTGCATGGCCGTAGTCGTATGACCATAGACCCTCGCATCCCTACTATGCCGGGACGGAGCACGTCGGGTTTTCACCAACCAGGCAGACATTGCTTGCACCAAGCGCGAAGCGCCGTGAGGTGTTCGGCGAATCGCATGAAGGGTGAACTGCATCGTTCCAATAACCGCTCGCAAGACGGACTTCGGCACCTTGTGCCTACTTTCTTGCTTATGGATGACAGCGTCAATTAGTTAATTTATTTTCTGGTGTGACCACTCCAGAGACAGCAATGGGTATTACTATGTGACTGCCTCGTGGATGCCTTACCATATTCACACTACGTCAGGCGATAATTCTGCTTGTGCGGAGTTGGGCGGGAGGGGGGGAGGGTACTCATTTGTTGCTTGCCTTAGTCATTTGACCATTGACCACGCATCCCTTTCGAGACGGAGCACTGTTCCTACTCCTAATAGAGACACCTCCAACATTTGGGCGGTCATGACGCTTCTTCCATATACCACATAGAAACTGCTTCCTTATCCTATCCCCGTCCTGTTTCGCCGTCTGCGGCCACCACCTATCTCCTAGGATAGCGATCGTTTTCTCGCTACTCTCTAGTCTACCAAGCTCTTTCATGTCACATACGTCCAATTTCCTCATCTGTTCCTCCAATGCATCCCGTTCCTCCTTGTATATTTCACATTCTTCTACTGTGCGAGTCCTACTCTCTATTGTTGTGCCACACGGGCACATATTTGTAGCTATGTCCTCCTCCTCCCGACTACTGGTGTATCTCTTTCTTCTTTCTGGTAGATCCAGGTCTCCTACACGAAATCGCAGTTCCAGCTTTTTTTTCGCGTAGTCCATTGGGTCGTGCAGATACGTTTTCCTTACGATGTCTTCCAATGTCTTCCCTCAACTCCCCGAATACCTCTAAGTGCTTCTCCTCTATCACCTTATGTATTAGCAATAGCCCTTCCCTTTCTTTTATTATTTATTTTACTTCTGCCTTGTACCCACCAAAATTCTCCATTAGTACCTCCTCTTGGTCTCCCCCTAAATCCTTCCATATTTTCTCGTCTACGTTATCCCATCTTATTCCAGCTCGCCCTTGTGTTATTCTCTCCCATACAGCCCTATCAACTATGATGTTTGGCAACCTCTTTTCTGGAACATTATTTACTTTTTTTGTCAGTTCAACTTTCTTACGTCTCTATTTGTTTTAAGTGGGTACATTCCTAGTTCTGCTCTTAACACTGCTTATTACTCGTCGAACTTGAGCATCCTAGTGTCTTTTTAGCTGCTGTCACCTGCACTGCTGTTTCCAGTTTTTTTACGAACTTCGCGTTCTCTTCCCATACTTCTCCTGCATACTCTAGCTTTGCTACGATCACATTAATCAGAATACATATTTTAATCCTAGTGTCAAGGTGCGGCTCTGTTAGGATCGCATCCATCTTGCCTTCGCCTTTCCTATTACTTTCACTATGTGTGCATCCCAAGAGCAGTCCTTTGAGATCTCTACGCCAAGGTACGTATACTGGTCTACGATCGGTAGTTCATCTTCTCCCCACTTCCATTTGAAATTGACCGGATTCACCTTATCTTCGTTACGTACAACTACTTACTGCTCATGCTTTCACGTTGGCTGTCACTCTCCATTTCCTTGTGTACTCTATCTAGTGGTTTTTCTACCTGTTTCTGTAGTCCTTCGGGTGTTTCTGATATCCCCACGAAACCATCCGCAAACATCAACCCCGACACCGTATTTTCCTCCATCGTGACTCCTTGCTTTCCTCCTTCGACTGCTACCATCATGTCATTAATATATACCTTGAGTAGATTGGGTGATAGTGTACATCCCTGTGCAACTCCTTGTAAAATATCAACATATTTAGATATTTGCCCGTCCAGCATCACAGCACTCCTCGCACATTCCGTCATATTTTTCATCATTCTCCACATCTTTCCTCTGATCCCAATTCCCCACATATTTTTCCACAACCCATTCCTCCATAATGTGCCATAGGCCTTCCGTGCACCTAGGAAGAAACAGTACGTCGTTGGCCCGGCGTATTTCCTACCTTGAATTATCTCACCTAATGTGTGCACATTGTCTACGCAACTGCGGTTTGACCTAAACCCTGCTTGCCCTTCGCTTGTTTTTTCGTCCTTTCCCAGCATTGTTCCCGTTCTATCGTTCAAAATCTTACAGAATGTTTTGCCTACGGTGCTCAGTAGCGTTACCCCTCGGTAGTTCCTTGGGTCAACCGTATCTCCTTCCTTGAATAGCTGTACTACTACTCCTTCTCTCCACCCCTTAGGCGCGTACTCGTTTTTCCTTATCCAATTATACAACATAATCATCATGGTAAGCATACCTTCTCCCCTGCACTTCATGAGTGTATTCGCTAGTTTTTCTGCCCCTGCTGCCTTTCTATTCTTAAGGTTAGCTGCACACTCCTTTACTTCTCCTCTTGTGAACTCTCTCTGCAACCCGCCTGAACCACGGTCTTCCATTTCTGACGCACCTACGTTCGCCTCTTTCCGAAGGGGGGGGGGGGGGGGGGGGGGGGGGCTCTAAATACCAGGAGGGCGGGGTAAGGAGTCTATCGGTTGGGAGGGGGGAGTCTGTCTACCAGGAGGGGGGGATCCATCTACATGAAGGAGGAGATCTGTTTGTACGGAGGCCGGTCTCCCTACCGAGGGTGCCGGGGCTCTACCTACCAGGGGGGGTAGATCTTTTCACTAGGGGAGGGGCAGGTCTGTCTACCGGTGGGGTTAGACCAATGGTAAAATTGGATAATGGGAGGTTTGCGACCTCAGATTTAAATGAACTTTACCGAAAAATCATTATTAGAAATAAAAGGCTAAAATGATTATTGTCGGGGGTCAGTCTACCGGGAGGGCGGGGATCTGTCTACGAACGGGGGTGGTGGTCTGTCTACCAGGGGCGGGGGGGTCTATCTACCATAGGGGGGGGCGCCTATCTACCAGGGGGCGGGGGGGGGGTGTGCTCTTTTCATGCACAGCCGTCGTCGTAAGACCATAGACCCTGGCACCCCCGCAATGCCGGGAAGGGGCACGTCGGGTTTTCTCATCGACCGGGCAGGCATCGCACCCACCAATCCCGAAGTGCCGCAGAGTGTTCGGCGCGGCGCGTAAAAGGGTGACCTGCATCCTGCTGTGAACCGCTTGTGAGCCGGACTTCAGCACCTTGCGCATACGTTCTTGCCTATAGATGACAGCTTCGAGTGGATCAGTTTAATTTCTGGCGTGAGTTGTCTATCAAGAGGGAAGATCTGTCTGCCGGAGGGGAAGGGTCTACCAGGAGGGGGAGGGGTATCTGAGTCGTCTACGGTACCCCTCCCCCCCCCCAACTTTCATTTGACGAAATCGCCGGTTTTGAAACCAGCTCCCGGGCGTATCTTCCGGAAGACGGTGCTCATTGCCACCCCGACGTCGTTGTTTGATAGTCATTTGCATAAACGAAAAAATACGCGAAGTTATTCTTTTCATAGCATCCTTCCTGGTGTCGAGCAGCTATGAAACGTTCGAAAAAGAAAATCGGTGGTTTTGGTGGGGAGAGCTATATCGTAGAATCAGTCGCCTTCTCATCGAGGCACAGCGCAGAAAGGCGCGCATCGAGCTTTTTGGGACAGCAAGCGATCTCAAGCTGTTGGCGTTGTTGACCTCAAAGAGCAACAACATAGCTTCCGCAGATACTTCGAAGTATGTCAATTGTTGTCAATACATTTTTTCTGTCGTCTCATCCTATACACGCAATCCGAACACCCGTCAACCACCGTGCCATGTACATGAAGCTGCCACTGCACGCTGCCTGGGGGACTGGAAGATGTGAGGTGAGCCGGGAGGGAGGAGGGTCTCTTGGGGTATCTATCAATTCCAGGGGTGTACAAGCCTGTCTTGCGACCGCAAACGAGATTATGGAGATTCTTTTACATGACACGAACAAATACTACCAACAAAGAACAACAGCGTCGTACCTCATCCGAGGAATACTCCAGGGAGTAGTGTCCGTCGTCCGGAACTCCCGCCTGCGCGCCGTGCGGCCCAGAACTCGAGGCCGGCCAGGTAAGAGGCATTTCCCACCCAGGGATAAACGAGTGCCTCGCGGGATCGGCGTGTCGGCTGCGGCACGTTTTTGCGTTTTGCGGGTAGGGTGTTGCTGATGTTGGTGGTGGGGGTGGTGGTAACGATGCCGTCGTCGGTATTGTTGTTAGCGGTGTTGTTGGTGGTGGTGTTAGTGCCGGTGTTGGTGTTGGGTTGCAGGCATCAGGTATTGGATTTGTGCGGATTCAGAGGCGTTTTTCTGACCTGAACTGCTGGTTTTGGAGGTTGGCGCCCGGTTCAACCACCGCCATTTCTGCCAGAACTCTCGCCAGCCGTCTGTGGTCATTCACGCGCAAGTCCAGATCGTAATGCCTGGAGAGTACACAGATAAACGTGTTAAATAAACGCGTAAAAATAAAGTGTCGAGCGACATTCATCAGTGTGGGAGGGTGGATTATGATCTATTCGTGGCAGTGTCGACTGTGTATGAATAGCGAGCAAGAGCGCCGTCTGTGGCCATTCATTTGCATGTTGAGGTACTATAGTAGTGCCTCGAGATTGAACGAATGGTCATGCCAAAACAACCTCGGCTGTCGTCATTCAACCGCAAGTAGAGGTCGTAACACCTGGAGATTGAACAGATGGGGTGTGCCAAATGAACTAGACGTGGAGATATTAAATAGCGAGCAACTCTCGCCGTTTGTGGTCACTCAGTCGCAAGCCGAGGTTATTATGCCTGGATGATTGATAAAAAAGGCGCGTCAAATAAGCTCAGCATCGACAAAATAAATATATAGCAAGGTTGGTTTTGTTCTTCCATGTGGGTATGTTTGTGAGCGACTGATGTTGAAGCTGATGCTGCGCATTCTCGCATTGGCAAAAGTAGATACAGCTAAAAAAAGCAAGCAGAGAGCGCCGTCTGTGTTCGTTTCAGTCGCAGTGCGTTGGGTGGTCTATGCGGCCACGGAGGCTCACACGTACCAAAAACCCATTGCATATTGGAGAGAGAGAGTGCTTCGATGAAAGGACAAGGTTTCCCCCACTTTATCGAATTCACTTACTGTACTCCTGTTCGCAATGGATCTCCGAGGTATTTACCGTGTGTTGCCAGTTCTTCCAAGAACGCTGATCATGTCACGCGTGTCATTCTTTAGGGGATCAAGGCTCCCGCAGGGGGGGTACCCCCATTTTTCGATGCCGGGTTTGAGCGACTCGCACGAATGGTTCCATACCTTACGGACAAAAAAGACTTCGGGCGACGTTTTTGACGCAGCATAGCTTGCTTGTCATTTTTTATTGCGGACTGGTGCCGAAAATTTTGAACAGCACGAAAGCTTAGGACCGAAAAGGAGCAAGGAGAGGGTACACGCGCGAGTGACACCGAGCCACCGCAAAAATCGCCCCGGTCTTACGAACGGTTCTTGGAACGATGCAGTTCACCCTCCATGCGACTCGCCGAACACCCCACGGCGCTTCGCGCTTGGTGCAAGCAATGCCGGCCTGGTCGGTTAAAACCCGACGTGCTCCGTCCCGGCATAGTAGAGATGCGAGGGTCTATGGTCATACGACTACGGCCATGCACAAACTGAGTCGCCCCCCCAAGTGACCTCTCTACCGTAGCCTGATATAGTGCGCTGAGCCTAGGTATCAAAGGGTTAATGGCAGCCCGACGCGCGTTACGGTAGACGTCGGAGTTTTCTGGCTAAACTAGGGAAGAGTCTCAAAAAGAGAAAAACTTTCACCCCTTTCGTAGCGTTTGTCGCCAGGCAAGGAAAATTATCCACTCCTTGACAGAAGTTCACCCACATTTCGGGAAAAATAACTGTTTGGAACTGATGTAGGGGTATTTTATGACAGCTCAAGGCGCGCAAAACGCCTAGCAGAGCAGCGGGAAAACCAACGCGGCCAACGGATCGATGAGAGACGACGGAGACACGAGAAAAGAATCGATTGCAGTTGTTTTGCTGCGTTTTACGCTTCGTACGGAAGTCTGGTCCCACCAACAAACGATTCGACATAATAAGGGTTATATGTACATGAGTGAACTAAATCCATGAAGAGTTTTGTTGCAGCAGATGTGGGAACGGACGTTTTGTCGAGGTATTCGTTGCACGTAAAAAAAAGTGCGAAGATAACAGACGGAATGAGCAAAAAAGAACAAAAAAAGTGTGCGGGCGGATACGTAATCAAGTTCGGGGTTCGAGGGAAACAAACTGTTGGCGCAATTCGAAGGTTGAACGCGCCACGCAAGTGTTTTACTTCTCTTCGGGGCCGCCCTTCACAGCTGCTTATTACCTGTCAGCGTGGTACGGGTTGAGAGCGTTGAGCCACCCCAATCTCCGGCCCACCGAGAGCTGCCCTGCTCCGTCGAGCGTGTCCAGAACGACGCAGAAAAGATCAATGTCGGTCACTCGGCCAAACACCTCCACCACCAAGTCTTCGCGGGGACTGCCGGTGATACCTTTCACCCTGGGTGGAAACTTTCTCGCTAAGGAGCTCGCCTGCGGGGAAGAGAGGACAAGGTCAAAGCATGCCAAAGAGTACATATTCGTGCCGGGGGGGGGGGGGGGTTAATCATCGTATCATCGTGCGTTGCTTGCCTTGGTTACATGACCATTGACCACTCACACGAACAAGCACTGGCAGATGGCAGTAAAACGCTCACGACTCACCTGCTCACACGAGAGCCACGTGTTGGCCAATCGGAAGCGGACGTTTCTCGCCAGATCCGCCCAGCCGGCGCTCGTTGTAGCGACCGCCGCGCGCGGGCTTACCTCGCTCGCGTCTGACGCTACCCACGCAAACCTTGACTCCACCGCGACGGGGGCTTGGGCAAGGCCCGTCTCAACATCTGCTGTAGCGGCGCCGGCGAATGAGAATGTGAACGCGAATGCGAATGCAAGTGCGAATGCGAATGCGAATGCGAATGCAAATGCGAATGCGAATGCGAATGCGAAAGCGAAAGTAACTGCAAAAGCGACTGCAAATATGCCGTCGTCGGTGCCGCAATTACTTCGATCGAACGCGAGATTCTGCTTTAAAACCGTGCAAAAAAATTGGAAATCCCTTCCGAGATCGCTGAAGCCGAATGCCACACTCGCCGCTGCCGTCTGAACAGAGCGCGCACTCAAGTTGACGACACCTGCGAACATCCGGCTCCTACGAGCATCCGGCTGCGCGAGTTCCTAGCTAGCGATGACACATCCCAGGGTAGAAATGCACCATGTGTGTGTTTCGGGGCTCTTAACCTATTGAGGTGCACCCGAAAAATAGTTTCGAGAAAACTGAACGCGCAATCCCGATGAGCACATCCGTGGCCCAGGTGTACGAAAAAAAAAGCTCTGCGAGGCAAGAATGACACAGTTCCGACGGTTTTGGGTTAAGAAGCCACCGTCAAAATCGTAAATAGTGTCTTGCCAAAAAGTGCTACCTAAAATGTAGCACGCCTCCGACAGCTATGCGATTTTTTCTCTCTGACGTTTTTGGACCTGGGAGACGGTTGCCGCTTCCGTCGGTCACGTCCTCGGCGTCCTACCGTAGTACGACTGGAGTGGTGCCCTTCCTGAAGCGCTAAGCGTCGAGGAAGTTGCATTAAGATATGTTGTTGTTGTTGTTGTTGTTGTCGTTGTTGTTGTTGTTGTTGTTGTTGTTGTTGTTGTTGTTGTTGTTGTTGTTGTTGTTGTTGTTGTTGTTGTTGTTGTTGTTGTTGTTGTTGTTGTTGTTGTTGTTGTTGTTGTTGTTGTTGTTGTTGTTGTTGTTGTTGTTGTTGTTGTTGTTGTTGTTGTTGTTGTTGTTGTTGTTGTTGTTGTTGTTGTTGTTGTTGTTGTTGTTGTTGTTGTTGTTGTTGTTGTTGTTGTTGTTGTTGTTGTTGTTGTTGTTGTTGTTGTTGTTGTTGTTGTTGTTGTTGTTGTTGTTGTTGTTGTTGTTGTTGTTGTTATTGTTGTTGTTGTTGTTATTGTTGTTGTTGTTGTTGTTGTTGTTGTTGTTGTTGTTGTTGTTGTTGTTGTTGTTGTTGTTGTTGTTGTTGTTGCTGTTGTTGTTGTTCTCGCATTAGCTCGCACAATCAAGTCCGTGGTATAACATACTGTATGAAGTCTCGCTGGGAACTTGCGCGGGTGGATATATATATATATATTGCGTAGTTGTCGTAAACTGTGTGTGCGTCGGTGGGCAGCAGGAAAGTCCCAACCCACCCCATCCCACCCCAACTCGACCCAACCCAACCCAACTCAACCTAACCTAAACTAACCCTACCCGACCCTACCTAACTCGACCCAACCCTACCCAACCCAACCCAACCCTAATCAGCATAACGAAACCTAACCCAACCCAACCCAACCCAACCCAACCCAACCCAACCCAACCCAACCCAACCCAACCCAACCCAACCCAACCCAACCCAACCCGCCAAAACCGATTTGCTGCCACTAGGCGTTGGCGTGTGGGCGCCCCAAAAATAGTAGTAAGTATTGGTTTTGGTCAGCCCAGTCGTCGGGTGAGACACACACAAAAAGTCCGTGCGGCTGGACATGCGCCCCTATTTTTTGCCGAAAACATCGTTTAATATTTTTTTGCTTGAAGAGGAGGTATCCTCGCGTGATATCGCGTACCTTCATCCGCTTCTTCGCCCCCAAGCATCCAAGCGGAGTTGTCAGCAGCGTCGACTGTGCCTGATGATAACTGCGTCTCCGCTTCTTCTATCGGAGAGGGTCTTGTGTCCGAGGCAGAGGTGGACACGGTGGAAGCGGCGGCGAACTCGGTTTCAGGCAGCTTTGAGACGTAGGCGTCAAAGTGGTGCTCGATTACTTTTTGCCTTACTGATGGTGCGTCCGGGCACAACGGCGAGCCCTGCATTTTGTCCCCAAGAGCGAGGGAGGGAGGGAGGGAGGGAGGGAGACAGAGAAGGGGGGGAATATAGTCGTAGGTGGCACTGTGCGGTAAAAGTTATAAGGCAGGACAGGCTTATACGCGGTTTCTTGCGCCGAAAACAAAAGCTGATTCGACGATAAAAATCGTGCCGAACATGAAAACAGGAAACGAGACGTGTTTCAACTGTAATAGCTTGTGAAAAACCATTTCACATATGCGGCGCACAGATTGCGCATTGCAACCGCGCTATCATAGCGATGGCATCCCATGCTTCCTCGTGATTACATGGGAAACGGAGCGCCACGTACCCCGACGAATATATGCCGACGCGTACGATGGCACACACGCACGTAAAATTTGATGACACATCTGTAATCGAAAAACGCTTGATACGCAAAAACGCTAACCTTTCCTACCTCTGTCTCGAAGACTTCTCTCCTCGCTAACCAGACATCTTCTTCGCTCGCCAGAAAGTCGCCGAACGTGTCGAGAACTAATGAGATCGCCACACGCTTGGTGTCCTGTCCGGGGCGCATCCCCCGTATCTGTCGTTGCACGGAGTTGTATCATTGGACGGCAAGAGAAACGCAGGGGAGGGGGGGAGAGCGTGCTTAGCATCATGCATGGCCGAAGTCTTAAAACGATAGGCCCTCGCGGCAAGAGAAACGCGGACGGGGGGAGAAGGGCGTACTCAGTATCACGCATGGCCGTAGTCTTACAACCATAGGCCCTCGCATTTCTACAGACCCGGGACGGAGCATGTCGGGTTTTCGCCGACAAGGGAAGGGGTGTGTGTAAGGCATAAAACAAGGCTCAGTTCAGCAAATACAAAAGCGGTGCATATCCCTTATCTATCGTTGCGGCGTTTTAGTTTATCGTTGGGCAGGCAATGTGAGTTACCTTAGACTGTGGAAAAATCATAACGTATACGGATGGATGCCTCGACGGGCAAGACCTTAACCCCTTCGCGAACTCCAGAGGGAAAAAATCTCAAAAACAAGCGAAAGTATGGCCTCGGCTACAATAAGCCGCCCGGGCTACTGGGGTAGCGGACATGTCCCCACTGCAATACACGAAACCGTACACACCACGCGCGTTGCTTGATCACACTACCTGGCAGGTGCTTTTGTTGTACGCTCTTCCCAGACGCTTCACTCGATCGCAATCGTCGCTTTTTTGATCGGTATACGTGGACCCGCAAATACGTTAATTCCTCTTTGCCGTCCTCTGTTTTGGGCAATCGATCTCGTTAGTACTGCAGTACCGGTTACAGGTGCGGTTAACGTAACAGGAAAGAGTGACACTCGCCTTCACCCGCCGGCCAAGGAAGCCTCGACTGAGCCACTCCGTAGGTACCGTCGGGGCCGTCGGTACCGTGGGAGCTGTCGGTACAGTGGGATTTTTCGGTACCGTGGGGGCGGTCGATACCGTGGGTTCGTTCGGTATTGTGAAGGCTGCCGGTACCGCGGGGGTCGTCGGTATCGTGGGATGTGTCGGTACCGTTAGGCCTGTTGTTACTGTGGGATGTGCCGGCACCGTGGGGGCTGCTGATACCGTAGGGGGACGGTCCCGTTCCCGGAGCTCCACACACTCCAAAGTCTTCTCTTTGGTGCTGTGGCAGATGCGCACCTGAAGATTATCGATCAAGACACGACAGCGGTACGTACGCACACGCGGCGCGATGCCGATAAACCGAACCAAAATCTAAAATGTACATGTACGTACGGAAGAAAAATAACGTTTGGGCGAGAAGACAACCAGATCTCTTTCACGTGATTTTCCGGGTGAAAATCCAGGAATGTAGTGACAGGTCACGTTCTCAT
This sequence comes from Undaria pinnatifida, assembly GCA_012845835.1. Classification (NCBI taxonomy): domain Eukaryota; class Phaeophyceae; order Laminariales; family Alariaceae; genus Undaria; species Undaria pinnatifida. Next base: position 17,842,628 of record JABAKD010000016.1, read on the forward strand.
GTGAAACGTGAAAATAGTGGCAATTCGCATATACATGTGACGTGTGCAACACCCTAGACTACAGGCAACGGAGAAACAGGTATGCACTGGTTCAACATCGAACGCTTTGTTCTGGCGTCTGCCGAGCGCGTCGCTGCTCGCACCCTTGCTGTGTACGCACGGCACACGAGGTAGACTCCGTCAGGTCGTTCTTTCGGTGCCTCGCTTCGCGCTTCAGCGCTCCCTTAGACGATTCGTCTACCGGCAAGTACTTTGTCCGACACCATAGGTCGAGGAAAAACACAGAAAAGCGCGCATAAATGACCGGTACCGGCCTCTAACCCTTCGCCCTTGACGCGTGCTACGATACAGGTGAACCTCCTTTTTTTTTTCAACACTACCCCTCACTTTTGGAGATTAAGACATGTATTTTCTTAACCCCAAAAACCGATATCGAAAAAAAAAACAAAACTGCTACCGGATGCCAAAAAAATCCCATCTGGGGCCTAGGCGCGCAACGAGGATCAACACGCAAAAAAAAATATTGAATTTCCGACGAATTTTGCGTCGAGGGGGCCCGTCATTTAGAACCCGTTTCAGACGAAAACCGCTTCCTCTACCGTAGCACGCGCCCCTTACCCGAACGATGTGCGTAACCGTGAAGGGCGGAGAATCATCCATCAGCGCGCAATCCTTGGCGAGGAGGTGCCTCCACAGCGCCGACAGGTTCCCGTCGGGCCATCTTTTTTTTGCGTCCGTGGCGGCGGGAACGGAGTGGAAGGGAAACGTTAGTCTAAGAATATTGGGTTCATGGACGAAATCCCTAAGGCCTGACTTGATTGCATTGTAAGAGCGTAGGGGTGGGTTCATGGCAAGACGAGAGGCCTAAGGCCTGCTTCATCCACTCTGCGCGCAGCACGCAACGTGCGCGTTCCCAGTGTTACCACCAGGCACCGTCTCACCGTTCCCAGTCCACGCCGCTGCTCGACAGAAACGCCTCCAACGACGCCTTCCCTGCCGACACCTTGGCGACAAACGGGGGGGCGACCGCAAGCCCAGCCCTGGCGTACCGCGCCGCCTTTTTCAGCCTCTGCCTCGCCAGCTGCGACGCTAGAGTCCTCCGTTGCGCCACGGCCGGCGTCTCGATCGGCGAAAACAATGATGTTTTCGGTCTGCCACTGTCACCGCTGTTAACTCTATTGCTGTGGCCGCCGTTGTTGTGGCTGCCGCTTCTGACGCCGCCGCCGCTTCGTACGGCGGTAGAAAATTCCTCGGAAATTCCACGCCCTGCTGAAGCTTCCCCGGAATTTCCACGCCCTCCTCCCCCTCCTTCTCGTCCTCTTCGCTGCCCTCCTTCCTCGGGAATGCCGTTAATGCCTCGGCCTATGGCGGACGGTGCTATTGTTGAAGAAGAAACGCGGTACGAAGAAACGCGGCGCGAGGGTAGCATTGGTACTGAGTTCACACCGTGGTCGCCTTTTGTTCGTTATGTTTGTGCAAGGATGCAGCAGTGATAACGGTTTGATTATAATGTGCGGGTTTCCAAGAATAGGTTGGCTACATGTCTGCCGGTGCTACGTACTAGGCCTCGAAGAGTCGAAAGTGTGTGACGCTTTCGACCACCGAGGCCGAGTACCCAGCACTGGCAGACACCATCAAGGAAGCGATGTTTGTGCGGTTTGTGGGGAGCTTTATATTGCCTGGTCTTGGTGCAAGATGTATCACGGGTTTTGAAGATGTCAAACAGGCAAGGCACCTGAGCAGAAAACCCCGTGTCCGCGTGGAATTCTAAGCACAATCATATCTGCACCATTTTCTGCGAGAGATTGTGTTCTGGGCGGAGTTTGACGCTGTTACTGCAGTGTCTGAGGAGCAACACGCAGGCTTTTAGACGAAGTCACTCGCCGGTACGGTTTTTCGATTCGACCGGGATTTCTGATGAGGTTTTGATTCCAGAGTAATCATGTCTTGGCTGATTTTGGACGCATCGAGCAAATTTTTTCTGTGTTCCAAAGGCGAATGCGACGCTAGTTTTGTTGCTTGGGGTTTGGGTGATTTGGAATTTGGAGAAACATGGCCTGAAAATATATATTTTTGGTCGGAAGATATGTAGGTCGTAAAAATGACATTCTGCTGCATGTCAGTAAAGACTATTTATCGATGGAAATCTGAATTTGAGAGGCAGATAACTGATGTTGGACTTTTGATTACAGTGTTTTCGTGCATTTCATTGTCTAGTACCATGGTATGAAGTTATTGTGTTTTAGATTTCAGCGTTTGGAATTTGGAAGGGCTTTGGTTTGTACCCAGCCGGGAGGCAGTTGTCTGAGTCTATAATGGATTTTTGGACTACACTCCTTTCAGTCTTTTTAGACCAGCTGATGCCCATTTGATTGTTGGGGTCTAACGCCTCTAGGTGCGGCAGCTGAGTGCTGATTACTGAGTTGATGTTGAGGATTGGGTATTGGCAGTTTTGGGACTGCCGTGCTAGTGCTGATGTCCGTTTGATTACTGGAGTCTAACGCCTCTAGGTGCGGCAGCTGAGTGCTGATTACCGGGTTGATGTTGGATATTTGCAGTTTTGGGAGACTGCCGTGCTATTAATAGTTCACTCGTTTCAACCCTATTTCACCAGCTGATGTCCGTTCGATTACTGTAGACGAACACCACTAGTTACGGTAGCTGAGTATGATTACCGCGTTGATGTTGAAGTTGAGACCTTTGAATTTTGGTTCTCGGACTTTGGATTTTGGATCTTGGATTTTGGAATTTTAAGCTTTTGAAAATTTATTCTGGAGCCTGTACAGGGTACTTGGATTGTGGCGCCTGGATTTCGGAGTGACTTTCAGAACTTACGCCACTGCAATCTTTCTTTCTGTCACAGTAGTGCATGAAGGATATAGGCTGACTGAAAAATTATTGACTCGTTTTACCTTGGGAAAATGATAACACGGTGTCGTGCCATATCGGTTACAAATCAGGGAGGCTGTTGATTGTGCTTGTACAAGGATACAGCAGTGACAACGGTTTTACGGTATTTTGGGGGTTTCCAATAGTAAGTTGGCGGTATTGTGGCGGGATAACGATATGGCGGGATTGAAATTGGTTCCGGTCTATTTGACCGGCTACCTTCCCACCGAGTGCGCTCTTCCTTGTACTCGGGAGGAGCTTAATGTATACTGGTATATGATGATTTTGTCTTTCTACTGGAAACCCCACTACCCCACTACTGCTCGCCCAACGGATAAGCCCGTTACGCTTCTAGGTTCAAGAAACACCTTCTTCCTCCGCAAGCAAAGCTGCCGCCTGTCTATCCTCTGCTTCCACCAGGAGGGTTGCAGCGGCGGTCGACATCGCGAGCTTATCGCTCGTGCTCGATATCTGCGTTTGGCGTCGATAGTTTGGGGGAAAAGGGAAGGGGGTTGGGGTAGCGATGGTCTAGGGCGACGGGACGTTTTCACATTTCGGCGTGTAGTCTGCCGAGCAATACAACAGGACAGCTTCCAGCCGCCATCGTCATCGCTGCAAAAAGGTAGTCGTCAACACAACTTTTGTATCTCAGTCCGTCTCCCCCATCCCTATACGACAGTTGAAGAGTTCCAGTAGTCGCGAAGGTGCCTGGGCGACCTGATTAGTACCTCCACCGCGAATGCCGGGGGAAGCGAACCCCTATCCTTTCCTCCTTCTCACCCACCCACCCACCCACCCACCCACTCACCCACCGGCATTCATTCCCCCCTCTTCTCCGCGCCTACCTGCTTGAGACGAACGATGTCTGCTAATGACGTCGCTGCCACACGTTGCATGCTTCCCGAAGATGCACACCCTCCGGCGGGAACGGCACCCGCACCACCACCCGCACCACCAATAGCACTCGTACCACGGGCCAGTCCACATTCGATTAAAAACCTGTCCACATAGAGCGGGGCGGGGTGGGACGGGGTGAGGCGAGGCGGGGGGCAGCTGCCAGACCTTTGGCCGCGACCCGAGACAAAACGCCAATTGTGCTCCCACAGATCAAACTTCGCCGCAAACCCCCTTGCCGCGCCGGTTATTCGTCAGGATAAAAACGGCGGGAAGGGGAAGGGGGGGGGGCATTGGTGGTTGTGTTCTTACCGATCGAACTGCGCGTCCGTGAGCGGGCAAGCGTCGGTGGGCGGCCTGGCCACAGAAACAAAGTCGAACTCCAGCACGCCGGGGACCCGGTCCGTCAGACCCATCTTGAAGAAGCTTTCCGTTAGGCCTCTATTGGGCAGCGACAGGGGAGCGATAAAATGGAAAAGAGGAGGAAGGGGACGTGTGGTGAAGACGTGGTGAGGTATCGAACGTTAAACTGAAGGCATCTTCTGTGTTTGGGGTCAAGGGGTCACCCCATCATTTTGACCATCACGCACGCGAGCGTCCATTTTCTTTCGAACGTATTCATTTGTCCTCGCCCGTGCGGGCCTCCCCTGGTTTCGCCAATCGCCTTAAACCCGCGAAATCAGCCCCGACCACTCAAAAAGAGCGCTGGTGAGTGAAAAACAAACGGAATAAGACCGGCGGGCCACGATCAGGTCAGGGCGTACAACACTACTCTGTCGTTTCGACCCAGCGGCAAACTGGCATGCAGTGTGTTCGCAAGGCCAGGCCAGCGGCGTGTTGCAAGCGTCGGGTACCAACCGAGAGATAGCGATCGCCTCGAGCTTTATTGGAAGAAGAGCCGAAGGGAAAACCGGCGCGCTCGAGATATTTCTGGGTTGGCCAAGAAAGGTGGAAATCGTCGTGGATGCGATGGAAAGGCTCGCGCTACAGGAGGGATCAGCGCGCCATAGCCAAAACTATTTCTGACTGGCGTATGGTACTAATCAAGAGCCATCCCGCGATAGAGGACCCGTGCAGCTCCTAAAACATGGGGAGCTCAATATCTCACTCGAGGCATGACTTCCAAGACACTCGTTCGCGCAACCCGGCCAATACTGTGAAAAAAAAAAATTGTAAGCACGTCAGCTGTGAGTTCGATAAATTTAGGGTCGATACCCACGCAAGCTGCGTGATACACCTAATCTCGTGACTACAATGGAGGAGTTAAGATTAACACACGACATGTATGAAAATTTGCGGAGGTGTAAGTGTGGTGAGCTTAAGCTTTACTTTTTCTTTTGAAATGTTTATACGTGCTAGTTCCAACACAAAAGTACCCCGAAAAAATACCATGCGAACCGATGTTTCTACACTTGAGGAAGTCAACCGGTTGGAAAAAAGATTTAATCCAAAAAGGAAAACCCTATCGCACTATAGCTAGGGATGACTCTGACGGCATGATAATACTCAACTAGGGAACTGTTACCCAACATCGTTTGAACACCATTTTTGCTCTATATCACACCTGGTATTGCCACTTTGGTTTTGTTTGTGTTGTATTCCTCCACTCCAGAGTGACTGGAGCCTGTCCTGTGACCACGGACTTGACTATGCGAGTTAATGTGAGAACAACAACAACGATATAGCACTACCCACTGAACTACTTAGTCAAATATAACCAACAAATGATATGTATATATTTTGTTGGTAATATAACACTACATGACGAAGCAGCTCAGCACACGTAGTGTTATAATTACCAACAACACATATACATGTAATTTGTTGGCTATATAGCACTACCCACTGCGCTACTAAAGTCGCGCGACTCAGTAGCTCAGCGGGTAGTGCTATGTAACCAACGTATCACTAGGCTATGGGGTTGTACACGATTCATGCTACAATAGAGGCGCACCGCTTTTTTTTTCCTGAGGGTACCCACTTGAAGGAGCTCCGTAGTACCCTTCACCCCCAAACTGTTTTTTTTTAAGTAAAACCACCAAGTAAGTGCAGCCCTACGAACAAAAACCCTTGGCCCCTCGTACGCACAACAGCAAGAAAAGCTTAATTTTCAAGAAACAAGAACAAGCATCCCGACGATTGTGTTTTTGGGCTCAGAAAGAAGCCGCCGTCAATCAAAACAAAAAACGCCAAAAAATGGTACTGTATCTCTATCGCAGAACGCGTCACATCGGGTGGCGCTTTCAGTTTCCCCTGAAAGTCAGACGTGTGCTACGATCGAGGCGCACCACTTTTTTTCTAAGGCTCCCCAATTTGGGAGCTTAAGACCTCTCCCAAAAACATATTTTGGAGAAAAATAAACCTGCTGCACCGGATGAAATATCCCATGGCCTAGGTAAACAACGAGAATCACGCATAATAAATGGGGCGTATTTTCCGACGATTTTGTGTTAAGGAGCCCCGTCATTCAGCAACCATTTTCGCCAGAAAAAGGTATACCTCAATCGTAGCATGCATCGTCAGCGTAATGGGTAAGATGGTGAAGCTCAAGAAATGGCGTCGTCAGCAGAAATAGGCGGAGTAACCAAGGCTATGGCATTGTAGTATCATACCCTTTTTTCTCACTACCTGGTCTGAGCCACTCGTCTCAAGAGTGACTCCGCACCTCACTGACAGAAGAGAGGCAGGCGTTTTGTTTGGTGCAGCGTGGCTACCCATTCCATCGCGTGTTCACATCCCAAAATTAACAAACAAACAAAAAACACACACACGGGCGTCAAGACCGACAAAGAAACAGGGGGGGGGGGGGGGTCGCTCGCGCGAGTGACCCCGAGCCCCTGCAAGAAATATGCCTCCAAAAAGTGACCCGCCCCCTACCGTAGCCGTACACCTCACGGCGCTTTCGCGCTTGGTGCCAAGCAATGCCTGCCTGGTCTGTGAAAACCCAACGTACTCCGTCCCGGCATTGTAGGTACGCGAGGATCTATGGTCATATGACTGCGGCCATGCACGAATATCGAATACCCCCCCCCCCAACGTAGCTTCGGTCAAGTGAGAAGCCTGAGAAAACGTAGGTTCTACCGCGATCGTAGCATGCGTCGAAAATGTAACGACTGATTCTACGATAGCCCCCCCCCCGCCCCCCGAAAAAACGGCGATTCTCTAACGAACCTTTCGTGGCTGCTCGACACGAAGAAGGATATGCTATGGAAAACAAAACTTGAAATAATTTCTTGTTTACAAAGGATTACAACATCGAAAGATGACGCCGGGGTGGCAAGGGGTACTGTGTTTCAGGAGATACGGTCGGGAGCTGGTTTAAAAAAAAACGGCGATTTCGTTCAAGAAAAGTTGGGGAGGCTGCCGTAGAACGGCTCGCACCTGGCCATGGTTACTGGGCAGGTATTCTTATTTCTGCATACGATGTCAACTGGTCGAGCATACTGTTTCCTGTTGACTGTGCGCTTGGACACGGTACAGACATGACGACGGTGGGTGATCATCGTAGGGGGTTCCCAATGATGGGTTGGCCTCGTGGTAGCGGGATATCGGGATGGCGGAATAAGTTCCGGTCTAATAAGCCTCCTTTTATTTTGCTTAGTGGGTAGTCTAGTGCTATACTATATAACCGGCAGTTTCCCCCCACCAATCTACAAAGCACTGATATGCTGCAGAGGGGGAGATCGAGACAGCAGACCTAACAAATCTGACCGCGCGGACCTTTGAGGATACTTGTTACTCTCGCTCGTTGGTGGAGGGCTATGTGGTGGTCGCGTACTGGCCTGCTTTGGGTCCGTGTCGGGGTCAGGGTTAGGGTTAGGGTCTGGGTTGGGTCTACGCCCGTATCTTGATCTTACCAGGAAGTGCTTCCTAGCTCGTAAACGCGAAAGAGCAGCCTACCGCGCCAAAGATCGGCGCGACCACAGAGTTAGGCCGGCTACATGGAGATGGTCGCGCAAAATCAAGTTCGTACCTTTGGAGCGGCTGTTTGCGGTAGCGCTCGTTCCTGAAGCTGCTCCACCTCCCCTTCTGCGAAGTGCCACCCGAATCCGCGGTCCACCCGCTCAAAGCCCTGGCGTTAAAACGTTCGAGTTTTACGAGCTGTTTTCGGGTTGAACACGCTTTCTTTCGTTTACGGCGTGCTCCTTGCGTGTGTTGCTGAGCACGTTCCTTTTATTTCGTTGTGGTACATACCAGGTATTCCCGAAAGGCTGGTTGAGCTGTGCCTCGTTTTCGGACCAGGACAAGGGGAAGGGGCGGGATATCTAGCAATAGACCCCTTTGGGGGCCTAGGTAGAGCTACGTAAAAAGGCCAGAAAAGAGGTGTTGTGCAAGCATCATCATGGAGTCATCCCGCGCTAAGAATTGCACGTTTTGGAGTCAAACGTTGCTGGCCGTTTGAGCTTCTGAAGGGAGGAACCTCCGGTTAGTCTCGTGATGTTACGAGCATAAGAATCACTTCTTTTTAGGGCTAGCGCATGGCAGCATTGGTCGGATTGCGCGAGCGAACGCCTTCGAGGTCATGGCTTCGGGTGGATCGTCGAGTTCCACGTGTTGGAAGCTCAGAAACTCCCGCTGCACCCCAGCCGTGAGATGACTCAGCACGTGATGCATGGCAGGCGCGTGTTGTAGAGTTCCTTCCGAACGATGGCGTTGGGTTGGCAAGGGGCACCGTATTTCAGGAGATACGGCCGGATGTGCTGGTTTCAAAACCGGCGATTTCGTTAAAGAAATAGTGTTGAGGGGGACTACCGTAGAACGACTCCTTAATGGGATGGTTGGCTAGGTTGCGCCAAACTAACCACCTAACAACGTGTGTTGGTCGGTGAGGTGCAGAGTCCCTCGTGCGAGTATGATGTGATACGATAGCGAACACCAGGGAGTGAAAAACGAGGGGGATATCTCCTGCCGTGGCATTGGTCGATGTTAGAACAGTTTTCATAAAATACTAAAAAACGCGCGACCGGAGTATCACGCAGCTCGCAAAGATGAATATCGGCTCTTTAAATTGATCGAACTCACAGCTAGCTGGCGTATTTTGAAATATTTTTTTTTGTTTTAATAGTGTTAAAGCTGGCCAACGTCATAACCCAAGGACAGCCCAACCCACGCAAAATTGTGGTTAGAAATTTAAAAAGAGTCGTTGAACGGTATCCCCCCTCAAGCCTGTCTTCAACGAAATCGCCGGGTCTTTTAAACCCGCTGCCGGCCGTATCTTCTGAAATACGGAGAAACGAAAAAACACAAGAAGAGTTTTTTTCATAGCATCCTTCCTCGTGTCGAGCACCCCTGAAACGTTGTTCGAAGAAAACCCCCAGCTTTGGGGGGGAGTGGGGGCCATCACAGACTCAGTCAAAAACGTGTAGGGTATGCATTTTTTTCTCATCTAATGTTTCATGGGTTGGGTCGTGCTTGGGTTGTGGCACTCGCCGATTTCGATATTTCAACATTATAATTAAACGCTTTCCTACCCAACTGTTATGATATCCCTTTCCCCCGTTTTGGCGTTGTCATCTATAGCAGCTGGCCCCGTTTAGCTCGGAGGCGTTACCTCATCTTATTACCCAACTACATTTGGTATGTCGCAAACACGCTGTTGTCGGACGAAAAAATAAATAAATAAATAAATAAATAAATAAGAAACAAAGAATACTGGTTTCTGCAGCAACGCCTCAATACCGAGGTGCTGACGACGCACCTGAGGCACATCTGGTCGAAATGACTCCACTCCGAAAGCCGCATCGCCGCCTCTCTGTCCAACTCCCTGCTAAGGTCCAGGTTGTAGTGTCCGCCAGCGCAGGTTGTGAACGCGGAAAACGTGTGCCCCAGTGTGCGCTTCGAAACAAAGAAACGGGCGTGGAAGGGCGGCGCCGTGCGGTGTGGTGTGATGAGATATGTAAGGTATGGTACGGTAAGGTAAGGTAAGGTAAGGTAAGGTAAGGTAAGGTAAGGTAAGGTAAGGTAAGGTAAGGTAAGGTAAGGTAAGGTAAGGTACGGTAAGGTAAGGTAAGGTAAGGTTCGGTAAGGTAAGGTAAGGTAAGGTAAGGTAAGGTACGGTGAGGTAAGGTAAGGTACGGTACGGTAAGGTAAGGTAAGGTAAGGTAAGGTAAGGTAAGGTAAGGTAAGGTAAGGTAAGGTAAGGTAAGGTAAGGTAAGGTAAGGTAAGGTAAGGTAAGGTAAGGTAAGGTAAGGTAAGGTAAGGTAAGGTAAGGTAAGGTAAGGTAAGGTAAGGTAAGGTAAGGCAAGGTAAGGTAAGGTAAGGTAAGGTAAGGTAAGGTAAGGTAAGGTAAGGTAAGGTAAGATAACGTAAGGTAAGGTAAGGTAATGCTATAATACTAGGAGCTGTTACAGACGCAGGCCACCCTTTGCAGGTCCCTTTACTATTCAGGTTCCACGTTTCCGGGACAACACCATAACAGAAAGGTAAACGGTGACCGCCGGGTGAGACCGCTTGCGCTATCATCACCACGGCAACTGAAGGATACGCCAGCTAGCGCTGGATTGTGAATACTATTGGGTTAAATTGACACACGGTATGTGTGGCAGTACGTGAAAGTGTGGCGAACCTAACCTTGTTTTGTCCCCATCCGCGAGGATTAAAAAACATATGGGAAGGGAAGGGAAGGGCAGGGAAGGTAAGGGAAGGGAAGGTTACATAAGGTGCGGTGCGGTTGCTGCGGACAGCCCTTGAGCGAAAGAAAACGATTTTTCTTCAGTGAGCGATATTATTGCACCCGCTGGGTTGCTGAGCAGTCGGCCCCGTCAGCGGTGAAACTGGACAACGAACCCCTTCGAGCATTGTGCGTATAACCGCCTAGATCGTGATAAATAAGCGACACCCGCTATGCTAAAGATGCATCCAACACCCCTGAGGCTCCTCATGGTATGGTATCCCCTCTCTCCCATTGCGGCGTTATGATTTGCAGCAGTTGTCCCGTTTACAGCTGGCAGGCGGTATCGCCTGCCTGAAACACCTGCCTGAACGAACGGCTCCGACATCCCCTTCTGTCAGAAGGGGTGAGGGGGACAGCAGGCAACTACATACCAGAGGTGTAACACCCAAGCAACCCTCATGTGAGTGACCATTACAGAGCTAGAGGCACCCCTGCATAGCAATAAACGTCCCTAGGTCCATGTTGTCCCAGTACTACTTTTCCCGCCTAAGGAATTTCATACTTGACGCAAAAAATAACTGGCTTTTGAGCAAAATTTGAAGATTTATATATATATATATACTCCAAGGAACACCCCCCATGGCTTAGGTATTAAACGAAAACAACGGAAAACACGAAAAAAACGTGATTCCAACGAGATGAGGGTTGCTTGGATGTTGTATTTCTGGTGTATTGATCGCTTGCAGCTGTCCGCCCAGTGCCTTCTGATCCGAAGGGGGGGCGTGGGCGTTCGTTCGGGCAAGCAATAACGCCTGCCAGGTTAAAAGGGGACAGCTGCTATAAATCGTAGACCGCCTCAACGGGGGAAAGGGGATACCGAAACGGTATTGGATAGCTTCTCGATTGAGGAGCTCCGTCAATCATAGATATGTGTTTTTCCTTGCGGGGGCTGCCCCTATCGAACCCGCAAGCAAAGAGAAAGTAGGCAAAAGGGATTATATCGCGCCTCTCCTTTTGCGATATTAATGTATTAGCCCAGGTTCGAAACCAACCCACTATTCTCCTGCCAGGTACATACACAGTGCCTTTACAACCAGACTTATCTCCAGTTTCGTGCGGTATCCTTCTTTTGTTGGTCCAGCATGGCGCCCCTCGTGTGCGAAATGAATAGAACCCGGTCTCCCAAAAACTGATTTTTGAAAACACACGATTACCCGGTTTGCACTCTCGCCGTTGCTCGTTTAGCTTCGATTCCTGAACAAAAAAATGTTATGTTTGAAGACAAAAAGTGACGATCGCAGCAATACAGTATTGCCTACACCAAGTAGCCCCGACCTGCCGGAGAAGGTATTGGAGGAGGTACGGGGTGTGTCCGCTATGATATCGAGCCCCATATCCGGTCTCCCCGGTGGCGTATCAGGTTATCCTCGAGCCTGGTATAGGTCAGTTTCGTGAGTTCGAGCCCTGCTGAGTGCATACTCGTATATATTCGTGGGGACTTTTTCTTGCGCACGAATTGACTTGCGAAAAGCGCGAGAGCGTGAGTTAGCAACACCCGACGAAAAATCGACGAGCAGCGGGATTGCTGAACCCTATGCGCGATAAAAATTGAAGGCAAGAACCGGGGGGGAAAAAGGGGCGACACCTGTGACCACGGCTTGTCCAGAAGCTGGAAAGTAGGAGTGTGCAAAAATAGAAAAAAAACGATATAGAATGTATTGAAACGTTCAGTACGATTCTCAAAGCTGGCGAATGTACAACAGTTCCTTCATTCCGGCGGTTAGTTTTTTTGTGGTTGGCCGTTGTCACCTGCAGGGCGTCGATTTGCTTGGACTCGAGGTGCATCTCTAGCAGCCCGTGGAGACTCTCCGGGTCCTGGAGCCTCGGGGTAAGCGCTAACAACAGCTCCTGAACCTATCCATCGGATTTCGCAAAGCAAAAAACAGAAAAACGCATCGTCACAAGAACTCTTGCTGCCATTTATCTTCGCGCATCGCCAAAGCATCCCCTCGCGACGAACGCTCTGCGGGCATCATTCGCGGCCATGTCTCGATTATCGTCTCGATCTACTCTGAAAAAATATGAATGTCTTGAAATACCATGAATCAATAAAATTTCACCCCCGCTTAATTATCAAAGTAAATTTAGTATGGACGTTATTTTCGCCCTCCGACAATACGCGTAAAGCGTAGATGTCGTTCCGATACAAATCGAACATCCTTCCGTAAAGCAGTAGTGCCGCTCCTATGACCCTCTGCCAAACAAGTCCCCAATTTCCTTTCCCCGCATCCTTCCATTTTAGCTACTACCGATATAGTCTACCCTTAATCCTCATTAACATTCTTATGATTACATGACACGTCGCGGTTGGAGCGGGATGCCCTGGTGCGAGGGTTCTCAAAGCTCGTCGAGGATCTCAAGGCGGCCGACGACCTGCAGCACTTCCGGCACCCTCAACTCAGGACAAGAAACATTTTTAGAGGGCGTCGTCGACCCACCCCGCTTACTTTCTTCTATCACCGTGACATGGATACACACAACAGCCACCCAGCTAGCAACCAGCGATTTTTTTCTAAAGGGATTTTAATTCCTTGATTCAAGTCCGAGGTCTAAATTGTTGCTTTTTTTAGAGAAATGTCCCATTAATAGATTGCGCTTTAGTTCGAAAATACCCTAGATTGTGTTTTTGTCAGATAGTACCCTACGGTAGATTGCCATACTGGCAAGAGAATGCCCTAGATTTTGCTTTTGTCAGAGAATGCCCTACTGATTGCGCTTTCGTCAGGGGAAGCTTCGTGTACCATAACCGCTGAGCCAGTGGTCAGTGAATGAGCTAGCAGTCAGCGGTCAGCGATTACTGCTACGAGCTCAGTAATGATGGCGCATCTCCAACTGACCTCAGCGCGCCTTACTGGTGAAACACAACGCTAGAGGCTTTTTCCTGGCAGTCACTACGTCGCGCCATCGCTCGACCAGACGCAGTCCAGGGGGGGTGAGTCAACTCCTTCGTCCCTTTTTCGTTTACCGATATCCTTCATCGCGCCACAACTGCCGGGCACTGTTCGGGATGTCGCTGCAAAACACTATCCCCTCTGCTGCCTGTATACCGTACCGCACGCCACAGGTGTTGGTTACCACGGCCCCGTCTAGCCGGCGAGCGCGGTCAACAATCAACCGTGAAGTCGATGTACAGTGCGCCCCCCCCCCCCGACTTCTCTTTAACGAAATCGACGGTTTTGAACCAGCTCCCGGCCGTATCTCCTGAAAGACGGTGCCCCTCGTCAGCTCTCCAGATGTCGTCGCTCGACCTCCTTTGCAAACAACAAAATACTTTAAAACATTTTTGTCATAGCTTCCTTCCACTTGTCAAGCAGCCATCAAAATCGTTTTCGTCAACTAAAATCGCTGGCTTGGGGGGGGGGGGTATCGTAAAACCAGTCCGTGATGCCATAACACGTGCAGTGCGGAAAGGATAGTATACAGCTAGATCAATATTTCCGACCTAGGCAAACCCGATTTCGATACAATCAGCACAACGCCAACATTTGTCACATTCATGAAGGGCATAAACGTCGAAACAAATACAGTGAAAACAACTTCGTCAGATAGACACCCCGAACTCGCTACAACCAACACAACGCCAGCAAAAAAAAAAAAACGAAGGGATCATGCGCCATAGCACGCCAAGTAGTCCTAACCCGGGGCCATGCACACTGTGTACACAGGCCTACAGAATCTAGCAAAATACCGTCATTGTTTTTCCTACGGTCGCACCTGCAGGGAGTTGAGCTTCCTAGAGCTCGTGCGGATGATCTCGTTCACCTAATGAACGCAAGCACGTTGAGCGCGCACGGGGGGAAAATACGGGGAAATTTTCGATGGGGGGGGGGGGTACGAAAGGAAGAAGGGTGCGCGAGGGGGGGAGGGGAGTGAAGGAGGGGAGGTATGGGAGAGGGGAGGGTACGGGAAGGGAGACGGTACGGGAAGGGGGGGGGATACGCGAGCAGGGGGGGTAGAGGGGATTACTTTTACCTGGCGGGGGACCAACCATCGGCAAGCATTAGCGCTACAATGATTTCAACGGTCGGCACAGCACATTACAGCATCAGCGCCCTTCCCTGTGAGAGGCTTTTGCTGACCCCTCCCCCCCTCCCCCGCCCCCCCGCTGGTTGTGATCCCGCCTCACCTGTCGACTAGAGAAGACGAAATCTTTAACCGCCATCTTAATATACAGGAGGGGTAGCTCTTTGCACTGCTCATCGTCCTCCGCGAGGGCCTTGAGGTGGAGCATGCCGCTGGCGTTGATCAGCGCCCAGCCCGTGGGCGGCAGGGGCTGGCACAAGAAATCCACCTCCATAATCCCCTGTATTTTTCAGGGTGCGCGTGAAGCGAGAGGTTCGCGGCCAATAGATGAAATGGTTATGCCCACCATCCTATTAAATATTTCGGCATAATTGGGTGTTCCCAAGGGCACACAAGCAGCAAAATTTGGCTCTTGTTCTGAGCATAACGAGCATACGTGGTGAGAAAGCACGGTAGTATGTCGTTTTAATGCTCCATATCCAGCAAAAAGCACAAAGTGGAAAAAGGTCCATCATACCCGCCAACGCATCTCACCTTATCGGGTGGGAAAAAGGGAGCCCCGGTGGACGCCCGGACGACCCACACCTCCTTAAGCTTGCAACGCCATTCCATGGCATCCATGGTTGCGAAGGGACACGTTGGACCGTGCCTGCTGCGAAATTCCTGCGAAGGGTGATTGCTTGCGCTGCAGTTCGTACGTAGGCGGAAGCAGGGGGAGTGGGAGAGTCATCCCACTGTGTCGTAAGGGTACGCCGAAAAATTTCTGAGCTCGTAGCACAAGGAGCTCAATATATTGCGCGAAACATGACTGCGAAGGTGTTTCGCTTTTAGAGTCATTCCACGGTAGGGGTCGCACTTTTCGCGCCAAATTGCGCCAAAAAGTCCCTAGCCAAGGGTCTTTCCACGGTAGTCCCCCCAACATTTCTTTAACGAAAATCGCCGGTTTTGAAACCAGCTCCCGGCCGTACCTCGTGAAAGGTGTCCCTTGCCACCCCGACGTCATTATTCGATAATGCTTGGCAAACCTGGAAACGCGCGGAGACGTTTTTTTGAAGAGCAGCCTTCTTTTGTGTTGAGCAGCCATGAAACGTTCGTTAAAGAATATCGCTGTTTTTGGTGGGGGGGCTATCGTAGGATCAGTCCCTATTTGAGCTCCTGATGTGAGAAACTACCGGTTAGTGAAGCAATTTTTCACTAGTATCTCTTTTTGCAGTTAGGACAAAGGCATAGAAGCTTGGTCGGGTTGTGCGAACGAATGCCTTCCAAGTCATTTTTTCGGATGAGATATTGAGCTCCTCCTGTGAGGACCTCAGGGACTGGCGCTGCACTCCGACCAACACTTCCGTGCGCTACACCAGGCCCAACCCTAACCCTAACCCTAACCCTAACACGAAAATGCTCGTAGAGGCATCAGAACAACTGGTGGTTCCCCGCTTGAGGAGCTCAGCCTTTTGGAAAAAAAACACCTGGCTCAAAAATCGCAACCCCTATCTCGGGAAGCAGGTGCACAAGGGGGGGGGGGGGTAGTGTGTTTTAGCGTGGTATTCTTCCACTCCAAAGTTGTCGTATCCTGTAGCCTGCTGTTCATGTCTGCCGCGAATTTCCTGTGGAAGAAACTTGCTTGTATTGTGGAGGAGGTGTTTTTTGTTACAGCACGGGAACATGTTGAGCGATCTTCCAAACAAGTCGTCGCACGTGACTACCGCCCTTCCCCCCCGCCCCCCCCGCGATGTACACGTTCCTTGGTTTTTATCGCGCAGAGGGTTAAGCATTGCCTCGACTTGCTCGTCGATTTCCGTCTGGGTTTTGCAGGTTTGCGCTATCCCGCAGTACCGATGGCGTCAGGAAAGACACAGGAAGAAAAAAGTTAAGACAAGATATATTTTGAATATTTTCTTGTTTTTTTACACGATATTTTGTTTCTGTGCTTGCTTTTCATCGATTATTTCTGGGCACCAAGGCTACGCACGGTAGGGGGGATGTTACGGTATACCCCCGCTTCCGGTACCGGATCTTCACTAGTCGCACGAGTGACTCTGTACCTACCTCACGGACGAAAATGCTCTTAAGACAATTTTATTGGCGCAGCGTGCTACGTAGCTTCTTACCATTCCATTTGTTGTGTCTTCCTTTCGCGGTCGACGAGTGCTGTTGAGGTTGCCCGAAACTAGCTTCTTACCATTCCATTGCTGGTTCATATCGGAACACTACAACGGCGCGAAAGCTCAAGACCGCGAAGAGGAACAGAACGGGGGAGTCCCTCGCGCGCGCCGCGAGCGACTCCGAGCCACGGCAGCACAGGACCCCCTCAAAAAACAATCCCTCTACCTTAGCCTTGTTCTGTGGGTGTTTTGGTGGAGGGTGCGTCATTTTTTTTCCGAGGCTCTTAACCCTTTGGGAACCCCAAAACCCCTCCCAACACTAATTCCAAGTAAATTTGTCCCCAAAAACGGGATTCTTCCAGTTGAAAAAGCGTTAATATAGTACGATTAAGGCGCTGTTACAGACACAGGCCACTCTTTGCAGGTTTCTCTACTAGGCAGGTTTCCCGTTGGTCACTTACTTGTAGTGAGATAAGCTCTTGTATTAGTTCCACGCACGCCACGGACGAACTGAACAGCGTTCAATTCCGCGAGGCAAAAGCATCACCCCCTTTTCCCTATACACACATGCCTTCAAAGGCATGTGAAACCCTTTTATATCCTGCCGTATCCCATATCTTACGCCTTGTTAGTCTCCCAGTGGAATACCATAACACTAACCCACCCTGATGAGGAGGCACGCGTGCTACGATAGAGGTGCTTGCACCGCTTTTCGTCTGAGGTTCCTCAATTCGGGAGCTTAAGACCTCTCTAAGGCCAAAACCGATTAGGAGAAAATAAAACTGCTATTATTATACCGGGTTAGAAATCTCGCGGCCCAGCACACATACTACGAGATGAATCATGCAAAAAAAAAGGTCTATTTCCGACGATTTTGTGTTAAGGAGCCCCGTCGTTCATAAATCAAATAGCCAAAAAACGGTATACCTCCATCGTAGCATGCGTTGAGGAGCTTTACATCTCTCTGACGCAAAAAAAAAGCTGATTAAGGAGGAAAATCAAAAGTACCGCCCGATAAGCAATCCCTTTGGCCTAGGTATAAAACGCAAAACAACATAACAAAAAAAAAAAAAAACGATTTCCGAGGATTCTGGGTTAAGAAGATCCCCCCCCTACCCCCCCCCCCCACCCGTCGTTCAAAAAACCGTTTCAGCCAAAACAAAATATATCTACCTCTATCCAAGCACGCTTCAGGGGTCGCTTCCGACGCTCACACGCTGCACGTTGGTTTCGCTAGGTTTTCTTCCTCTTTCTCGAAATATCTGTGGGTAATCAACGACGAAGCTCATGCTGCCTGCGTATTGTCGGACGTTAAGCTCGTGATCATACTGACTATTTTGAGCACACGGCTGTTACTCGGCAGATATTTACCGCCTTCCGCTCACCTGTCCCGTCGACTCGGCGGCTGCGGCTGCGGGCGACCGAGCATGGTCCAAACCCCGACGCCGCCGTCTGGCTTGACAACTTTGACATCCTCCCCCTTTCTGTCTGTAGCGTGCTCTCGAACCACGACGGACCTGTCGGACCGCACAAGACAACGAACAAACATTTCACGTACGATATGGACACGAACTAGTCGAGTGGCAGGATGACAGCGATTCGAAGCCCGACACTACACGCTGCTACACGCTGGTTTCTCGGCACACGCGGGCGTGGTGCGCCTTTTGCCCGTGTCTGTCCTATCTGGTGGACAACCACGCGGGTTCGCTGCCTTCCCCGTGTCAAGAACCGGATCAAAAAGAGTACTGTTCCTGGGTTCTTCAAATTGGAACCGCTTGTCTTGGACACGTCCGACCCCGTGTGCTATCGATGTGCGTCTCCAAAAAACACGGCGGCGGCCGGGGGAGGGGGGGGGTGTTATAACGCTTAATACGGCTGGGAAAGTGACGACCCTTTTACCAGTAAGTAGCACAACAGACCAACACCCTAACATTTGGCGTCGAAGCCATGCTACAACAGAAGTTCACCACTTTTTTTTCTGAGATTCTTCAATTTGGGAGCTCAAGACCTCTCCCGAAAAAACTGATTCGGATCAAATATCAAAACCGCTACCGATATGAAAAATCCCAAGTCTTAGGTACACAACGAGAGAATCATGCCATGAAAAAAAAGTTTTTTCCCGACGATTTCTGGGTTAAGGTTTTTTTTTTTTTTTTTTTTTTTTTTATCCTCCGGCGGATGGGGAAAAATAAAGCTTTAGCTCACCACACTTCCACGTGTTTTCATACGCGTCGTGTGTCGATTTAACTCAGTTGCTTTCGCAGCCCAACGCTAGCTGGCGCACCCTTCGGGTCCCATTGTAGGTATAGCGTAAGCTGTCCCTATCAGTGGTCTTCGTTACAACCCCGGAAGCGCAAGCTGCCGTTGTATACGGATGCGTGTGTATGTCGACCCGGCCTAAGGATCCCCGCCATTCAGAGAAAAAAAAAAAAGTCCAAAAGCGCTGCCTCTATCGTAGCCCGTGTCACCGCTCGCATACCTCAAAGAGCTTCCCGGGCGCACGCTCGCGCTCCTCAGCAGCTCGTAAGCCACTGCTTTCTCGTAGGGCTTGGAGCAGTCTAAGGAGTACCTGAGGACGACAGTAGCCAGCGCCGTGGCAAAAGCGTCACGCTGCATTCAGTTGGGGGAGGGGGGGGGGGGAAAGCATTTTCTGGCTACGTTACAAGACACCTACAACAGGGGTGCCCCCAATAAGGCGGTATCCCTATATAAGGCGGTATCCCACATAAGGCGGTCAGAATCGCTTGGCGTGTCTGGGGAGTCGCACTCACTACCCGGAATAAGATCAAGGCTACGGCGCTGTAGTATCATATTCTATCATACCCCCGATTTGCACCACCGGGTCTGGAGCCACTCGCGCGAGTGACTCTGTACCTCCCCGACAAAAACACCCTAGGCGGTTCGTTTGGCGCAGCGCAGTTAACCACCTCATCGGGGATTCGTATCGAAATAGTTCAAACAGCACGAAGCACTTAAGCTTGTGGCCGCAAAAAAAAGGGGGGTCACTCGCGCCAGTCACCCCGAGCCGCTGCAAACAAAAGACCCCGGCGGAAGAGACCCACCCCCTACCGTAGCACCGATCATGAACAAGGCGGCTTCCTCCGATAAGGCGGTCATATATTGCTTTGACACACCATCACATAAGGCGGCTTCCCCCGATAAGGCAGTCATATGTTGCTCTGGCACACCATCACATAAGGCGGCTTCCCCTGATAAGGCAGTCATATGTTGCTCTGGCACACCATCACGTAAGGCGGCTTCCTCCGATAAGGCGGTCATATATTGCTCTGACACCACACGGCCTTACTGGGGGACCGCTAGTGTGCTAAGAAACACAAGAAAGCCAGGACCCATGCTACGTACACGGTAAAGATTCACTGCTGTTGTTGTTGTTTTTGCTGAGGCTCCTAACCTATTAAGTATTTTTTTTGTTTGTTTTGTTTTTTTTTTAGGCAAAAACTTGTTTTTTGAGCAAGACTAAAGGTGCAACCCCATGACCAGGCCAAACCCTCGGCCTGGGTGTAAAACATGTTTTATAATATGCGAAATAGGAAAATACGCTAGTTCCGACGAATTTGGGCTAAGGAGTCCCGTCATTCGGAAAATATGTTTCGCCAAAAAATGGTATACCATACACCTCTATCGTAGTGCGCGGCCCCAGGCTGGATCTCACAGGAAAATAATAGATTCGGGAGTCTTTATACGCTACAGTTAGTACAGAACGCACCCATTTATCACCCTTTCCATCACATGAAAATAAGAAATCCAGCCCGAGCAAGCATTCCTGGTTCTTAAGAGTGTGTCCTGTACTACCGTCTGTTAAACAAAATACGACTGACGGGGCTCAGAACCTCCACTAACGCATTGCCACGGTAACCTTGCAAGACCATTTTTTTTGCCTTTTCTGTGTTTTTTTTGTTATGCGCGAGGCGCGGACATATCTCACTTCCCGGTTGGATATAGCGGATCGAAGCAGTCGCCAATCCTCGCCCTGCTCTCGAGCATACAGTTGCTCAGTCCGAGGGTCCGGGGCAACGTCCAGTAGTTCAGGCTGCGGACCAGGAATCGGCCGCCCTCGAAGCCGATGCTGAGCAGTGCGAACGCATAGTTTCGACGTTAAGGTACTGGAGGGTATTATTAGTAGCCTACTGGTTCCGTGTCGACGACGATATTTATAGAGGTAATATAGTGCATTAGTTCACTGGACTACTGGCAATAGGCAGACCTAGACCTTACCACGCCAACGGGAGCCGACGAGGGAAGAAAAGTTGAAGTCTTCCCGTGATCAAAATGGGGGCATGTATCGAGGTCCGGAAGGGCGGGGGGGGGGGAGGGGGCGGGGGGGGAAGCTGCTATGCCATGTGAATCCGGATTAGAATTTCGCGGAGGGACGCAACTGAAGAACAAGTGCGAAAAAAACAGACGGGATAGATCGATAAAACTTACAAGGCAGCAGCAAGAAGAAACAATCATTTTTGAGAGCAAAGCGTTCAACAACGTTAGGGAAGGGTTGAGCACCGGGCCGACGGGCAAGTTAATTTCCCCGGTAAAGAGGAGTTTTTTCGAGAGATGAGGGTACAGTTTTCGTGTCCCAAGTGGCTGTCTACACTCGGCAGCTGCTGCAGTGCGCGATTTTCCCGAGGCGCCGAAGGGTTCACTCCCGAGAGATGGGAAACGGTCACGATACTGTCGTGGTCCCTCAGCAGTGCGGTGCCTTGCCAGGCTACAACACCCTCGCTACAGCGGGACTCCGCACTGTTCCGGGCATCGGATGTGTTTTTTTTTCTCCTGTTATATCCTCCGGCGAAAGAGGAAAAATAAGTTTAAGCTCACTATAAGAGATAAACCATAAACCCCTGAGTTATGCAGTCAGCTCTCACCGCATAGCTCGGTGGTGATGGCGTATCTATTTTTTTCATGCGTGTCGTATGCCAATCAAGTTAACTCGATTGCCTTCGCAACCCAGCGCTAGCTGGCGTGTCCTTCGGCTTCCGTGGCAGAGATACTCTTTGACAAAGATGTCGGTTGACGGCACTCTTGACGCTTTGACGGGCAATCGTCAAGGACAAGGACCGCGCCATACTAGAACCAGTGTATTACGTCTAAAGAGGACTTGACGGGACAAAACTAAACCGTCACCGACATCTTTTTCTCTGTGAGACGAGGTCGTGACAAGCGATTTTCACGGCACTAACTGGGTTTCCACACCGAAAGGTGTAGCATTATTGAGGTAATATGGACCTAGGGACCGACTACTGCTATGCAGGGGTGCCTCTAGCTCTGTGATGATCACTCACACGAGGGGTGCTTGGATGTTACATATCAGGTATTAGTTGCTTGTTGTCCGTCGGACACCTCCTGACAGAAGGCGGGGCGGAGCCGTTCGTTCAGGCAGACGACAACGCCTGCCAGCTATAAGGGGGATAAACTGCTATAAATCATAACGCCGCAACGGGAGAGAGCGGTCACCATAACAGTAGCACGCGTCATTAATAGTACGGTGTAGGCTTTTCTCATAGCGGTGGTTTTACCTGTTGCCGTCTAGACGTAGGACTTGCAGGCGGTCGTTGCTCTCCAGCGCCTGCGCGATCACGAGGACGCCTCCCGCAGAAATCTCGTTGTAGGACAGGTCCAGTCGCACGAGTCCCTCGTTCACCTTTTGGGGTTGAGGTTACGTTTTATTATAGTGGTGTACCCTTTTTCAAACCATCTGGTTCAAGACCAAAGTAGAGATAAGACCAAGTAAATCGGCTTGTCACGAAGAAGGACCCACTTGGAATTTTCGTGAGACGATTTTTGCAGTAGTAAAAGATAAGACCATATAGCGGAGATAAGACCACCAAATTTGGCTTGTCACGGGGTGGTCTTAAACTGGGTGCATCACTCTATCATCATCATGATTAGTTGTAGTAGTAGTCACCCACCATACCGTAGCACGTCTTCTTGCTTGCACATGGGCCATGACAGAAAACTGTTGCGCGCCCACAACCACGACATTTAAAAGCGAAAGGTCACGATGTACTCGTAGTCCTTTCCACCTTACAGGCGAACCGTTTGGTCACAGGTGTCGTGCCTCCTCTCCCTCCCGTACGTGCCTTTATTTTTTATTGCGCTGCGGGGTCATTCAGCACTCGTTCCCACTCTGTTCTGTCGGTGTCCGTCGAATTTTGCTAGCTCACGCTATTTTTTTGCTCTAACTCACCGCTAACGCCGTCCCGATGGCCTGCGCCCCTTCTTCCCCTATGGCGTTGTATGACACATCCAGCCACTCTAGAATGTGGTTGTTCGCCAGTGCGGCGCCAAGGAGCACCCCGCTCTATAGTGAAGGATGGAGGTGCATCAACGACCCCCGCAAACGCGGCAACGGGCAAAAACGGGATTCGTTGGTATAGCTAATTAGGCGTGTCTGTATCGGGGGTCTGGGTGTGGTCGTTCGCCAGCTCGCTGCCGAGGAGGGTTCCTCTCTACATTAGAGAATACCGATAGGTTTCCGTCGGACTGATTCATGCACGGGGGAGATTTCCTCATGAGGACGAGAGGATAGCGCGCGCCACCTCCATGAGGCCGGCATAAGACAGGAGATTAGATATAAACGTATTGTTAGGTGGACCACAATAAGTACTTTGAAGATGGGCCAGAAGGGGCTCCATGCGATCATATCGAGGGTTG
The DNA here is from genome assembly GCA_012845835.1 of Undaria pinnatifida. NCBI lineage: Eukaryota > Phaeophyceae > Laminariales > Alariaceae > Undaria > Undaria pinnatifida. Next base: position 17,865,879 of record JABAKD010000016.1, read on the forward strand.
GGACCCCCGGGCATATCAATAGCGGGAGGACTGCGGCCAATGGCCTGTTGCGGGGGGGGTTGGCGAGGATTAGGGTAGACTAATAGCGAAAATGAACATATGCAGGTAAAGGAAGCAGTAGATAAATTGAGAAGGTGTGACGTCGGCAAACGGAATGGGGAACTGGTTGGCACAAGGTCATAGATACTACTGCTTTATGGAAGGATATTCGATTTGCATCGGAACCGGCATCTACGCTATATGGTCGGAGGGAAAACATAATAATAGCTCTAATCTGCCATCTCCGTGAGTTCTACGCAGTCACACCCATCAGAATCAATGCGCAATTAACCAGTAGACCAGGATCTTGACCTTGTGCATGCCGTCATAAAACCACCTAAAAAACAAAAAAAAACAGGCAATCATACGTGTTCATCCCTCAAAATTCCATAATCGTTAAAAAAAAAAAAAAACGACAGCGAGTTTCTAAACCACACCGGCTTTAATCCAACCACGATACTGTTACAACAACGAATGATTATCGTTACGAGGGAAGCGAGTTTCCAATTTACGCCGCGCCAAAAAACTAGGGACCTCTCGTCCGAGATGGGTGAAGCTTGTTATCCTGCCCACCGCGGACCGAGACTTATCGATACGATACTCCATCAACGCGCACAAGTTACCGACAGCTGCAAACATCCTGCTGCGTGAGTCCCCATCGACAGCTGTGCTGCGTGTCTTGACAGCAAGAGTAGACTGGTTTCTTCTCATTTTTTCTCGAGGTGTCTGTGAATGATCGACGATGCAAATGCACATGCACACATGCCGCACGGCGTCGCACGGCGAACATAGTGGCAACGACAGTGTTGGGCTGCGCCCGCACCTTGGAGCCGAGGAGATTCCACTGGAGATCGATTCTTCGGAGGGTGGTGTTCACGCCGAGGGCTAGTGCGATCGATGCGCCGCCGGTCGTAGGACCGCCCGGCACCCGCTGAGTCTTCTCGTAGCCCCCGCCGATGGCGTTGTCGCTGAAGTCGAGTTGCGTCACGGTGTCGTTGTGCTGCATAGCCTGCCAAAGGTTGTCGCTATATTTTGTATTGGGAATGCCGGCCGTATGGTTTTTAAGGATGCCATGTTTTTGAAAACGACGTTCAAGTATGTTGATGCGACAAATTGTGTTTTAGGGAGAGAGAGAGAGATTTGTACTGAGTATGTGGTTGGACCAGTTCCCTCTCCCCTGCCAACGGCGTTGTCGCTGTGATCGAGTTAGTTGCGTCGCAGTGTGGTTGTGCTGCACGTTTTCCTTCCAAAAACTCCCAGAGTTTTCCGCCATATCGCGTCCCTCTTGTGCGAAATTAATAGTACCCTACCCCAAAACTTGACTATATACCTGGGTACATTACCCCCCGAAAAAATATGGTGCACCTCCTCCGCGTTCCGTGCCCTCGGCTGCCTTTGACTTTGCCGCTCCGAGCACATCTTGGGCCCGAACGCCTGTCCCGACGGTACCCATCCCGTCTGGTCGCGACCAAATGGAGCCTTTGGGTGCCCCGCTTTTAGGGCTCTCGACCCCTTCGGAGCTTTCCTCCGCCCCTACGGCCGATTTTTGGACCTCTACCCAGGGCAATACCATAACACGTAGCATATGTCTTGAGGTGTAGAGCTACACGTGCACCTAGGATATGACCCTCAGATACTATATACGACACCCCTCGCCAAAGGCACGGTGCGAGGGGGGGATACCACCCATTTGCATGACAGGGGTTTGATCCACTTGCACGAGTGACTCCGTAATTCACGAGGACGGGGGGGGGGAATACTTGAATGAACGCGTTTTTTTTTTTGGCGCAGTGTAGTTTACCGTCCCGTTTCAGATTTCATACGGCGAAATTGAAACAGCCCGAAAAGCCTTCTGCAAAAACGGAAAAGGAGCAGGGCCGTCACTCGCGTGAGTGACCCTGAGTCACCGCAAAAGGAGGTCCCGCTCAAAAAAAAAATACCCTCCCTGCTGAAGCGTTGGCCTTCTATCGTAGCTTGCGTAAACCAGAAAGTGCTTGCCATTTTTGTTTTTTTCGGCTCTTGTCCGTTTTCGCGCACCGTATTCGTACCTCCATGATGATGGCCGTTTCCGCGTCATCGATGTCTGCCTTCGCGAGGAGGATCTCTCGAAGACAGCAGGTAGGGCTCTTGAGAAACGTGCACAGGGACTCCGCCGACACCGTGTCCAGCTTGTTCTCGGACAGGTCCAAGGTCTTTGTATTTGTGGCGGTCAAAACGGGGAGAAAAATTAACAAATAAGTAAGTATTGGGTCACCTGGAAAGAAAAAGGCCTAGTTAATATCTCACAAGTGCCATGCATCAAGTGAACAAATATCCAACTGCCACACGCAGCTTGTTACAATATTAGCCTGGCTGAATTTCTCGATTTTAGAGTTCAGACGTCTAATAAGGCAAGGACTTGCACCGCACAGCTGCGTTTGGAAACATCTGAAAATCGTGTTCCAAACGCCTGTCCAACTTGAAAATACGACCTTGGGACGATTTTTTCGATCTCATGGCTAACAGATCTTAATTTTATTCAAAAACGCACAACTCAATTTCGAAACTGTGGAAACCGCAACCGTTTGAATCGCCACCTGAACCCCGCGATTTGTGCCCATGTTGCAAATGGCAACGACAAAGTCCTAATCTGACAGCTGAGGTATCTCCTTACTGCTAATAAAAGCAAAAGCTTGCATCGCATAGCCACATTGCAACAAGAATAAGGGGCTGTTACAGACACAGGCCAACCTTTTTTTGCAGGTTTCTCCACTAGGCAGGTTCCACGTTGGTCACTCACTTATACTAGACAAGCTCTTGCATTATTTCCACACACGACACGGACGGACTAAACATCACAGCGTGCGATTCCACGAGGCAAAAGCAGCATCCTCTTTTTCCTACACGCACATGCCTTCAAAGGCATGTGAAACCCTTTTATATCTAGCCGTATCCCAAATCTTGCGCCTTGTTAGGCTCCCAGGGCATGTGAAACCCTTTCATATCCAGCCGTATTCCCAATCTTACGCCTTGTCAGGCTCCCAGAGGAATGTCATGACAACGTGTTGTCTCCTTGGTTTGCTGCAGAGAAAGCGGCCTAACCGGGCTGCGGGGTCTATAAAGTACGACGGGTGTATATTCTGGACCCACGTTAGTCTGGGTAAGCAGTCGAATAGGTCAATATTTTACGAGAAATCACTCTAGACGGATACCCTCTAACACCACGAAAAGGTGGCCTCGTCGGCTGGACGAACCCGCCGAAACCGTTCGAACTCGTCACCTGAATCCCTCTCTTGCTGTCCACGGTGCAAATGGCCTCGACGATATCCTGAACGCCGACGTCGGTAAGGCGGTTGTCTCTCAGGTCCAACCGCGTGACACTTGGAAGGTCTCTCATCACCTCTGAGATGAGCTCGATGTACGTGTTCCCAAGGGATTGGTGGGGCAGGGATAGCTCCACCCCCCCAACGATCGTCTCCGTTAGCGCCATAGGTGTTGTGCGCCTATTTTTAGGGGGTTTCGTTTAGTGTGTGAGTAGTTTTAGTAGGGAGGGAGGAGGGGGAGGGAGGTAGGGTGGGAGGGCGGGGGGGAGAGGGGGAGGGAGGGAGGGAGGGAGGGAGGGAGGGAGGGAGGGAGGGAGGGAGGGAGGGAGGGAGGGAAGGGGGGGGGGGGAGGGAGGGAGGGGGGGGGGGGGAGGGAGGGAGGGAGGGAGGGAGGGAGGGAGGGAAGGAGGGAGGGAGTAGAGGGAGGGAGGGAGAAAAATATGCTTCCATACAGCCGGGAGGACTATTAACGGCAAAATGTTTAGCACGCACCCAAACCGCAAAAACGGCGAAGTACATAGAGCACACATCAGCGCACAGTACGAGCTTGGAAGGTTCGCCCGAACCTTGAAACGCCGCGAATTGAAGCTTGCACCTACATACAGCTGACAGGCGCACGCCCCAACAAAAACACCGTTAAACAAAAATATGATGACAAAATCTACAAAATTCGACAGTTTCTCATTAAACTCTTTTTGTGACTTCCGCGCGCGCTCCCCTCTCTCGTCGAACGCCACCGTGATGAAATAGAAAAGGAAAAATCGAAGAAATAAATTCACGACTAAACAGTCGATCACATGAAGCGAAGCGGGCTGCCGGCTTAGGGGTGGGCTAGTTTACGTTCCGAAGTGCCATCGAAAGAGGTGTACGACAAAGCGCGCAGCGTGACGCTACTCATGTTGCATCGCGCTCACACGAACCCGTTGACAAGGCGGCGCATGTGACCATAGAGGTATACCGTTTTTTGGCGAAAATTGTTTCTGAATGACGGGGCTTCTTAACCCAAAATCGTCGGAAATACGACATTTTTTCGCATAAGTTTTATTTCACACGTAGGCCATAACGATTTTTTCATCCGATAGCAGCTTTTTTATCCTCCAAATCAGTTTTTTGCCTTAGAGAGGTCTTAAGCTCCCAAATTGAGGGGTAGTATTAAGAAAAAAAAGCGGTGCAAGCGCCTCTATCGTAGCACGAGTCAGGCCGCACAGCTTGATCGCTTCTATCACGTTTATTTGGGGTCCCAAAAAGGGTTAGAAAAAGCAAACAGCAACCCTTTGCACCACACACCTAAACGCGACGCATTACATCTGCCAGGTTTTTTTTCGGCGATACCCTCTCGTGTAAATCATCCACACCTAGCGGTGGCGTTTCCGTTCTCCACCTCTCGAGATAGGCCTCAATTTTTACACGATATTTATCGACTACGGGTTTTTGTGCCATAGTTTAGGGCACGCTCGCCACAACACCTTTCCCCTCCCCCTCCCCCGCCTTAGAGGTTTCTCCTCCGGGCTCTCGTGAGAAGCCTCCATTGCTCCGGAAGCTTACGAGGCGTGCTGCGGTAGCGGCTAGCACTGTTTCGCCTCAATATTTCTTACCCGAGGGACTGCCGCATGCAAGTTGGAACCCCGTTAAGTTTCCTGTGCTTCACGGAATTGCTAGTTATGTACTTAAGGGCATGGGATTGTGCATCAGGGTTAGCTTTGTACTTTGCATGGTTTCCCTCCAAGTCGGTTTGTCGGGTGCGGCGAAGCACGCCTTCCACACCGTATGGAACTTCTCAAGTGATGGGAGCTGCAAAAAAATGAGGCGCGAAACACATGCTGCGGCAGAAGGTGCGCCTTGTTTTTTTTTTCTGAGGCTGCTCCCTTGAGGAGGTCTATATGATAGATACTACGTGTAATATATACCTGGTACGTGGTAGTCTTTCTTGGGTGGCAAGCGGTATAGTCGGTTTTTCCAGGCGCGAGTAATGAGACGTATGCACCAGGTATAGACCTGGCACATCGTAGACTGACTCTCGATTTCACTTTTATATGTTTCTGGTGGAGGCATGAATTGCGTCAGCTGTGATATATGCGTGTACCACCTTGGGTTGTTTGTGTTTTTTCCTAGGGTATTCCTCAGCTCCAGAGTGACTGGAGCCTGTCCTGTGACCACGGACTCGATTATGTGAGTTAACGTGAGAACAACAACAACAACAACAACAACAACATATCGCACAAAATCCCATGGCCTAGGGTATACACCAAAAAAAAAAAGCATACTGCAAAACCAAAAATGGCAAATTATGACGATTTTGGGTTAAGGAGCTTCCCCCGTCAATGCCATCATGCAGAAAAAGGGTTTCGGCCAAAACTTGCTACCTCTTTTTGCAGAACGCGTCATGCTACCTCTACACACCGCCGCAGCAGGCGTCAGCTGTGCGGCGCAAGCCCTTGCTGAACTGATTCTACCATAACTCCCCCCCCCCAGGAAAAAAAAAAAACAGCGATTTTCTTTAACTAACGTTTCATGGCTGCTCGACACGAGGAAGGGCGCTGTAAAAAAAAGAATAATTTTTGCTTGTGTGCAGCAGACTATCGAACGATGACGTCGGGGCGGCGAGGGGCACCGCACCGTATTTCTCAGGAGATACGGCGGGGGGAGGGAGCTGGTTTAGCAAAACCCGCCGATTTCGTTAAAGAAACAAGCTGAGAAGAAAGGTTTGACGGAGGCGGGGGGGGGGGGGGGGGGCGGGGGGGGGGGCACCGTAGAACGACTGGTCTGTTTACATGAACAACACAACCGCATGATAAGAATCATCCCGCCATCGGGGGCGTGCGCTTTTTGGGGGTGGGCAAACACTTTTTTTTTAACAGTGATAAAGGCTGCAGGGGGGTTACCCACAATTTTTGCTACCCGCAATTTTTCGCTACCGGCTTTTCACTATCAATATGGCGTCGTTCGACGGTAGCCCCCCCAACTTTTCTTTAACGAAATCGTCGGTTTCAAAACCAGCTACCGGTGGTATCTCCTGAAATGCGGTGTCCCTCGACACCCCGACGTCATCGATCGATAGACCTTTAACACAAGAAATTATACGGATACTATTTTTTCAATAGCATCCTTCCTTGTGTCGAGCAGCCATGAAACGTTCGTTACAGAAAATCGCTGGTTTGGGGGGGGGGCTATCGTAGAATCAGTCAAATTTCGCGCGAGTGACTCTCTACCTCGCTGACAAAAAACGCCTCCGGCGATTTTTTTGGATGCAGCGTAGCTAACCATCCCCTTTTCGTGTTAAATCTCGAGAATGTTGATCAGCGCAGAAGCCTATGACCGCGAGGAACAGGAGGGGTCACTCGCGCGAGTGACCCCGAGCCACTGAAAAAAAAAAGGGCCCAAAAGTGGCCAAAAGGGGGTAATTCATCCCCCTACAGTGTAGCACTGCTCCGGGTTGAGCCCGCCCAAGTGAGAAAACTACCGGTCAGCCTGATATTTTTACCGGAATATTTTGTGCTAAGACCGTCAAACATCGCGTAGAAGGGGTTGGTCGGATTGCGCTAACGAAACATGCCTTCGAAAAGTCATGTTTTTGGGGTGAGATGTTGGTGAGCCTCCTCCTGTTGGGAGCTCAGAAAATTTTTAGAATCTTCTGCACCCCCTACTGTGGGATTAGTTGGGATGAGTCGTGACTTTATGTACGTCTTAGGGTTATAGAGATCTTCAAGCAAGGAGCTACAGAGAAAATGAGGCGTTATGAGCCCTGCTGTTGCATGCGTCTCACGTCTGCAGAAGGCGGCGAGAGTATTTCCAGTGCACCGACGAAGGCTCAGGTCTTCCAAGGATAAGCGTGCTCCCACCGCTGGAGGAATCGCCGCCGTCGTACAGGTTCCCATCGACTCCGTCCCCCTTTTCCACGCCCCGGACCCCACCGGCCGCTGTTGCGCTTGCTGTCGTACCCTCCCCTTGTACACCTTCACCGTGAGTAACAAAACATGGTGCCGCAATGGTGCCACCGCCACCCCTTCCGCCGCCGCTGCTACTGCTCCCGCTACCGCTACTGCCCACGGAGCCACCGCTTCTTGCACGCCGCGAAAGACGGTTTCGTGAGTGCGGGATTATATCTCCGCCCTCCCCTGCCTCCTCTTCCTCCAGTTCGAAAATGCTGCTCGATGTGGGGACGCTACCTTCGTTGGTCGTGAACCCCTCTCGGTGGGAGTAACCGGTGCCGCTGACCCCATCGCTCGTCGCTGCCACCGCCACCGCCGCTTCCGCTTCCCCTCGTTTGTCCACCCATCGTGCTGTTTCTTGCTTAAGGTCGCCGACGCCAAGATCATCATCGCCATTTTCTATGGCCCCTCGATGCGTTTGGCGATCGACCGCATGGTCGCCCCCTCCCGTGGTAATTTCTTCCACCGCGGTCATTGACAAGTTTCCTGCTCCTCCGGCTTCTCCTCCCTCCGAAGAACATGTACGGGGGGAAGAAGCGACTGAAGAGGTCTCTTCCGGAGCGATGGTTTCGAGGTTAACGCTGCTGCCACTACCGCCCCCGCGATAGCTCTTGCAGTCCTCTCTCCCCCCCACCGCGAGACCGCCGCGGCTTTGAGACGCTTGCAACGGTAACGGTGTCGTCGTGCCAAACTTTGATGCCATTGCTGCTGCTGCTGCTGCCGCCCCCGCCGCTGCCTTCCGTGACTTACTCGCTCGGCTCAGATGAGATGGCGACAGCGGCCGTTGTCGACGATGCGCGCGTGAAGGGGGTGACATTGACCTGAGCTCTCTGGCGACAGCAACGACGACGGCGCCGATTACGGGAGTTTTCAGAGCGGGCGTGATCTTAAGAGACTATTCGCGGCAGAACGTAACACCTCCGAATCGACTTCCACGACTAACCCGCCACAGGGAGAGCACTTTTTGGTCAAACAGATTTTTGACTGGCGGGGCTTCTCGGTCGAGGTTTTCGCTACCCGATGGCGGTGTGCTGCCGAGTCATATCACAGTGGTAGGGGCTGCATTTTTTGGGGGTTAAATGCTTTTTCTGGCCGGTTTTGAGGTCCTCAAGCGAGGAACTACCGGTCAGCCTGATATATTTTTATTAGCGGGTAGAAGGGTTGGTCGGATTGCGGACACGAACGAACGTCTTCAAAAGCCATGTTCCGGGGTGATATATCGAGCTCTTCCTCGTGTTGGGAACTCGGAAAAAAAATGCTTGAAACCCGTATTGCGTGGGATAATTCTAGCCATTTGTGTTGTACAATGGCATTCGTTTCTATGCCCTACGAGGCCATACTGTTATCCGTTGGGTGTGTTTTTTTGCTTAGCAATGTCAGTGGTTGGGTAGATTCTAGAGCTTCCCGGGCGGGGAGGGGGGGGGGGGGGGGGGGGCACTGAGTTTGTGCATGGCCGTAGTCGTTTGACCATAGGCCCTCGCATCCCTACTATGCCGGGACGGAGCACGTCGGGTTTTCACCAACCAGGCAGACATTGCTTGCACCAAACGTGAAGCGCCGTGAGGTGTCCGGCGAGTCGCATGAAGGGTAAACTGCATCGTTCCAAGAACCGTTCGTAAGACGGGCTTCGGCACCGTGTGCCTACTTTCTTGCTCATGGATGACAGCGCCAATGAGCTATACTTTGTTTTCTGGTGTAGCCATTCCAGAGACAGCAATGCGTATTACTATGTAACTGCCTCGTGGGTGCCTTACCTTATTCACACTTCGCGATGCGATCATTCCCTTCGTGCGGAGTTAGGGTTCTCCTCCCAGCACAATCGAGGAAGGGGGGGATAAAAACAATTTAGGTGCACCGACCACCGACAGACGCGCGATACGATGGAGGTACCACTTTTTCCGCCATTTTTTTTTTTTTCTGAAAGGGTGGGGCTCCTAAAAACCCAATATCGGTGGAACGTCGACGTTTTTTTTTGGGGGGGAGGGGCAATTATTTTCGATTTAGATACCTTAAGACATGATATATATTTTTTCCATCGGGTTTTTGCGCTTTCATTTTTCTCAAAAGAACGGTTTTTGCTTCAGAGGGCCCCAGTTGAAGAGCCCAGTAAAAAATTAATTTGCACCCGTACCATAGCTTGTGTCTACACCGTACAGCACCATGTCTCGGAAAGCCGAAGCAAACAAACGCGGCGCGGATGGATCTCGCCGAGTGCTTGTGTGCGGTTGAGTTCTTATCATTCCTACTATTATTGTTGCTCTCCGAGAATATAGCGTAGATGACACTCCGATGTAAATCGAGTGTCCTTCCGTAAATCAGTGGTGTCTCTCCTATGACCCTCTCCAAACCATTTCCCCGTTTCCTTTCCCCGCATATGTTCGTTTCAGCTACTACCGATGCCCGTCTCATCTTCATCATCACTCCATCACTCCATCCCCAGGTCATGAGTGCTTATTTCTTACTCGTCGAAATCCACATCGTAGGCGGCTTCCAGCAGCAGGTAGTCGTCAAAGCTCGCCGCCACGCTCTCGATCTCGTGCGTCCTTCTGAGCTCGTGGAGACCATGTCGGACACGTCGAAAGGCAAGAGAGAAAACACACGTCGAACCGAGCAAAAATCGCCCCGCAATGCGCGCGAGAGAGACAACCATAAGGGTGGTGAGCCGAGATAAAAAACTGTTGGAATGTGATGCGTGTGTGTTCGGTCTGTTCACACATCGACATCCAGCACACCAATTGTGTTTTGGCCGAGAATTCATGGTAAGAGAGACGCATGATACAATAGAGGTGGATTTTTTTTTTGCTATTTTTTTTTCGGAGTGACGGGCTCCTTAACCCAAATTCGTCGGAAATAGACCACTTCGTTTGCAAAGATTCTCGTTGTGTGCTTTGGCCATGGGATTTTTTTTTGCATCCGGTAGCAATTTTTATTTTTTCTCCAAATCATTTTTTTGCCTTAGAGAGGTCTTAAGCTCCCAAATCCTGGAACCTCACAAAAAAAACGTGGGAAACCTCTATCGTAGCGCGTGTCGAGAGAGAATAAGCGCGCAGCAAACGCTTTCGTCTGTGCATGCTGCTCACTGTCGGCCGGTACGACAACGACGGCGACGATGGCTTGTTTGGTGCGGCACGTGCGAGTGCTGCCGGCATCCGTACGAAGCTCCTGTGAAGATCTAAATGGCCATTTTGTCTCGTAATAACGTCGTTTCTCACATCAGCCAGACGGGCCCCAGGTTGTGCTTTTGCTGGATACACACCGAACCCACTGAGTTTTCAGGCCCCGACTTGTTGCACTTTCGCTAGAGATACAGCACAACTATTGTGCTATTTTAGGCCGCCGTTTGTTGTGCCTTTCTTGGTAGAGATATACCATACCCTGTAGTTTACTCACTGAATAAGACGTACATCTATCAGGGCGTGACAACGTGGCCATATCAAGCAGGAACTTTGACAGTTTGACAGGCGCCCGACACGATACAAGTTACGCCGCTCGATCTGCAATCTCGCAGCAACGGCAGAACACCGACTCAAGTCTCACGCTTGATGCCCGTGGAAACAAAAGCGTTGAAGTTACCGGCGGTTCAATTGAGGCACGCGCCACTCTCGAGTAAGGTTCAGCACCGCAGTATACCCCCGGCTCTTGAGTGCTACACGCCTTTTAGCCGATGCGAGGTGGAGGACAGCACAGGCCAGGCCTATGCAAGGCTCGCCGAAGGCGAAACCTAATGAGTTAGGGCACGCTTTAAGGCATGCCGCAACTGTTCAGGCATGCGCTGACTGCTGAGACATGCCTTAACACCTTAACTTCCTTTACTGTTCCAGCGCGCCTTATCTGCCAGCTAGACAAAGCAACTAAAGTTTGCGTTAGAGCGTTTAAATTTGCTCCTGTCTCCAAATTTCGGGGCTTCCTGTCTAACGATGTTATCTTTTAACACGATGGCAGCTTGCCTTGCGCAATCAACGAACGCAAGCTGCCAATTAGCCCTCAAGAGGGTCCCCTCTTTCGGAAAAGGTCGCCGAGGCAGCGCTCAAGGCAAGCCTGAAAATCGACACATCACTCACCTGTAGATTTCGAAGAACTCGTCAATCCGCGCTTGCTTTTGCCGCCGTCGATCTAACGCTTCTTCGAACCCACGCTTTCGCAGGAAATCGCACCGTTTCACCCTTTCTCCGGAATAAATTCGCGCCATGAACTCGGAGGACAGGAAATCCAGGTAGTCCGACGATCCCATCTCTTCTTCCTTGCCGCGGTCGGGAGGCTGGCATTCGTCGTCATCCTTTTCCTCCCTAAGTAGGGGGGATAGGGCATGCAACAGAGCTATCAAAACCCGTCCGTACCATAGAAAACTTCTGGGAACATGTCGGCGGAATGAATGCACACCATTACGGAAGCGCAGGATAGGAAATCGAGGGGTTCCGCAGATCCTTATCGCTTCGCGCTAGTCGCCGTCGGGGGGCCGGCATTCATCGACCTTTACTGAGTCCTCCCCACGGTGGGGAGTCGCATCTTGTGTGGACAAGCGTTTTTCTGACCGATCTGATCGATCTGACCGATCTGATCGTTCTGACCTATGTGACCGATCTGACCGATCTGACCGATCTGTCCGATCTGACCGGTCTGATCGATCTGACCGACCTGACCGACCTGACCGATCTGACCGATCTGACCGATCTGACCGATCTGACCGATCTGACCGATCTGACCGATCTGACCGATCTGACCGATCTGACCGATCTGACCTCCTCAAGTGTGAAACCGTCGGTTAACATGGTCGTCTTTTTTACGAGCACATTTGTCGCTTAGAAATGCTGGTCTGGTTGCGCGGGCGAACGCCTTCGAAGTCATGTTTCGGGGGTGAGATATTGAGCTAGCCCATCATGATGCTGCACCCCGTATCATAGCGCGGAATTGCTCTTCTCCCAATTCGGGGCGGGGGGGGGGGGGGGCATTTGTTGCCTGCCTTAGTTATTTGGCCATTGACCACGCATCTCCCGTTCGAGACGGAGCGCTCTCGTACTCTCAATAGAGGCACCTTCAACATTTAGGCACTCAGTACGTTTTTTTCTGTTTGTTTCATGAAAAATGTTTTGGTTCGTGTTACCCCGTTGCTGTTTCGCCGCCCGTGGCCACTATCTATATCCTAGGATGATGGCGATGATGGCTATCGTTTTCTCGCTATTATCTAGTGTGCCAAGCTTTCACCGCGTCACATTCGTCTATTCCTCATCCCCTCCTACACACCCCGTTCCTCCGTGTATAAACCACAGTCTCCCAACTATGTTCTACTCTCTTTTGATTTGCCACAAGAGCAAATCTGCGCAAGTTCGTTCTCCTCCACCCGACTACTGGTATATCCTCCTTCTTCTTTCCGGCGGCCGTCCAGGCCCCCCACCCGAAATTGCGGTTTCAGCGTCTTCGCGTAATCCATTGGGCCGCACAAACACGTGTTCTTCCCTATCCTCCACTCACACCTCCGTATACATATTAATGTGGGGGGTCAGGTAACTCATGATCAGGCGTCGGGGGGCTCAAGTGTTGACATTTGTTCGTGTACCTGACTGTTGTTACGGGCACACATATATTCGAACGGGTTCTCTCAGCAGCCGCGTCTGCCACACTTTTCCGTTTGCCAAGACAAGACAAGACAAGACAAGACAAGACAAGACAAGACAAGACAAGACAAGACAAGACAAGACAAGACAAGACAAGACAAGACAGGACAGGACAAGACAGGACAAGACAAGACAAGACAAGACAAGACAAGACAAGACAAGACAAGACAAGACAAGACAAGACAAGACAAGACAAGACAAGACAAGACAAGACAAGACAAGACAAGACAAGACAAGACAAGATAAGACAAGACAAGACGAGACGAGACAAGACAAGGCAAGACAAGACAAGACAAGACAAGACAAGACAAGACAAGACAAGACAAGACAAGACAAGACAAGACAAGACAAGACAAGACAATGCTAGGCAAGACAAGACAAGACAAGACAAGACAAGACAAGACAAGACAAGACAAGACAAGAAAAGAAAAGACAAGACAAGACAAGACAAGACAGGACAGGACAAGACAAGACAAGACAAGACAAGACAAGACAAGACAAGACAAGACAAGACAAGACAAGACAAGACAAGACAAGACAAGACAAGACAAGACAAGACAAGACAAGACAAGACAAGACAAGACAAGACAAGACAAGACAAGACAAGACAAGACAAGACAAGACAAGACAAGACAAGACAAGACAAGACAAGACAAGACAAGACAAGACAAGACAAGACAAGACAAGACAAGACAAGACAAGACAAGACAAGACAAGACAAGACAAGACAAGACAAGACAAGAAAGAAAAGAAAAGACAAGACAAGACAAGACAAGACAAGACGAGACAACAAGGATAGATCGATTCTACAGTACTGCTACCGCTACTATCACTGCTACTCCTATACTAATAATGGCCTACCACTACACGAATAATGGCCTGCTACTGCTACTGCTACTGCTACTGCTACTACTACTACTACTACTGCTGCTACTACTATTGCTGCTGCTACTACTACTACTACAACTACTACTACTCACTCACCGGTCGTCTGTTCTGCCGGCCATACTGTGAGCTCTTACGGAGGCCGCCGCCGTGCGGAAGGTGTCTGTCTCCCCGAACAGGCCGCTGATGATCCTGCCGTTCATGTCCCCCCGCAAAACGTGCATGCATTAGCATGTTTGCTATCGGACAATATGCTGCATACCTGATAACGACCTTCAAGGTCGATCACTCCTACCAGGCACACGTTATCAGAAAATAAGAAGAAAGCCAAGGAAACGAAAAAGGGAAATCAAAATGCAGAAGTTGAAATCCCTTTTTATTGAAACTAAACATACGCTACCCGGCATGATACAGCTGCTGTACAGCTGTGAGATCAAGGATTTAGTCGAAACTCGTCTTTGCAAGCTGTGTGCGATACTCCGATCGCGCGTATTACGGGGGGTGCATTTCCCCAAGAAGGGTATAGATCGGCAACCCCCTCAGTACTAACTGCACAGTAGTACCAGGGTCAACAGGGCGATACAAAGTACATTCCTCTTGTACCTCCATGTGTTTGGTGTGATGAATGCTAGCTCAGTGGAAACTGTGTACGTCTAATGTTTCGGACCCGTGGCATGCCGTGCCACGGTATAACCAGTACAGAATCGCTACAAAAAACGAACACTAAGAAAGGTAAGCTGGGACCAACAAACAGGAAACACTAAATGAACAGTGCCGTTACACTGAAGATATGGTAGGTTGCACCCGTTATCAAATGAAAAAATCAGCGTGGGCCAGCTAACGAGTTTATACCAGGTATCATTACTAGGCGTCCTGCGCTGTAATACTAGTATCATGGACAAAAGCAAGCGCGTCGTCTGCGTGATATGCGCCCCAGAACGCAGTACCATGTTGCATTGTAACAGTAGTCCGAAGTATGACTATCGTATTTTTTATAATATATAGCTTGAATGTGATACTGCACTCGATCTCATACTCGCACCGTATGGGGTATGTTATAGAGAGCGCGCACAACAGGTACCACTTGGGGATTCTGCTGTTATTTCCCCCTCCGTCGTAACGAATAGCGATTGTCCATGTGAGCACGTCGTGACCATAAATGCGTAGGTTTTCCTGATTTTATTTCCCTTCTGGTTTTTCTTCTTCTCCCTTGCTGCGGTGTTCACGAGCGGTCGACGCTGAATGGAGCTCTCTGTAACGTTGCACTGATGATGCACGTCATGGTCGGATGGCAAAAGGCACCGTACTAAAACTAAATACTACGTACAGTACCAGGCAGGTTTTAGAGCGAGTGCCTCCTTTATTAACAGCTGTTTGCACCTCTTGAAGTGTAGTATTAATAAAGACAAGACACATCTTACGGCAGACGGTGCAGAGGGTGCGCCATTTTTTTTTTTTTTCCGGGGCTCTTTACTTGAGTTTTATACTCTTGATAGTGTACTCCACACTATCAATAATAAGTACTTCGTATATACTATAAATAGTAAACTCTACAGCAACTGAGTTAAATCGACACACGACGCGTATGAAAATACGCGGAAGTGTGGTGAGCTAAAGCTTTATTTTTCCCCATCCGCCGGAGGATAAAAAAAAAAAAAAAAAAAAAAAAAAGAAGTAAATTCTACACTCTCAATAGTATACTCTATACTATTAATGGTACACCCCTCTGAGGCAGAAAAAAAATATTCTGAGAAAAAAATACGAAGTGCAAACTGGATGCCCAATCCCATGGCCTAGATATACCAAAATATTTAGTAATATACCTGGTATTGCCAAACGAGAATGACTTTTCGACAACAAGGTTGGGTTAACCCCTCTAGAGCCCCCGAACCCCTCCCTATACTAAATCCAAGTAACTTTGTTCCCAAAAACGGGTTTCCAGTTGTAAAGGGGTTAAGGAGCCCCGTCTTGCAGAAAACGGTTTTTGGGCGATAGAAGAGTGCTATGATACCCGTATCGTAGCACATGTCTCACATCGCGAGGGGGGGCACACCAGTTGAAACTATCAACAGAGTTGAGTCCTTGCCATGTTGGCAGTGGCATGGTAAAAGGGCTCTGACGGTCCAGATAGGTTAACCCCATAATACCGACGGAGGAGGACACGAAAAAAAAAACATCATTCCCCCCCAAAAAAAAACTCCGGAGAACGTAGTTTTTCACAATGATTCGGGCACAAGCAACATCATCAGCCGCCGGTGTCTAAAGCCAAGACAGTCAGATGCTATCATCAAATATAATATCTGTATATATAAGACAAAGTCGTTGTCGCCGTCTTACTTGATGAGTTAGTCGAGCCTCGCGGATTCGCCGCCCCGGGGCGTTTCGGCCCCGGATTTCGGCGTGGGTCTGGTGGGTCGGGTGCAAACAGGGGAGAACGCTTGTATTCCATGAACACGACAAAATACAAAACTCTGTAACACTACTACTGTAAATAAATGCGGAAATGGTTGGCAGAGGGTCATAGGAGAGATACTACTACCACTACTGCTTTTTATATCGAAGGTCATTTGATTTATATCAGAATGAGATCATCTACGCTGCATACATTGTCGGAGGGCAATAGCGATACTATTGTACACACCGCGGTAAATAAAGCTGAAGTTTTTCAGTTGAGCTGAAGTTTTTCGACGGCTTGCCCGCAACATGCACAAAACTCACACCACATAAAAATGACTTTTTTTATAAGTTTGGCACGATTTGGGTACAGAAAAAAATGACACACAGTAGGTGGCCCTATATAGTGCGGTTCATATAGTGCGGGTGTCCGATATTGCGCGGGTGAAATCGTTTGGCACAACATAGACCCCTCTATAGTGGCCGGTTTTTATATAGTGCTGGTGCCCGGTATAGTGCGGGTAAATTTTCGTGACACATACCCGCACTATGTAGGGCCACCTACCGTACCTCTTCCCACGCAATCCCGACGACGAGAGCTTTACCACGGAACCAGCGCCTTCGTACAGCCGCTGTGCGGGCGGTACCGTCCCGCCCGGCAGAGGGTCAACATCGACCGTGCTTGCCTTCCCCCTTTGGACCGACGGCCGCGTATTTTGCGCCTGAAAAAAAGTCAATAGGGAACAGCAAAAATACAAGAGTACGCATTGATTGGCTCGAGGGCGCCCAAAAAAAAATCCATGATGACCTGCATGACTTCTCTCCTTCCCCCCCGCCCCCCCTCCGCGCGCCTAGAGGACGGAAAAAAATGTGTTTCCACCCATCGCCATTATAAGCTTCCACGCACACACAAATAATGTGGTGTATCTGCCCGTTCAAACATGAAAATATGCGCAACGAAGCCTATTCATTTGCGCGATGTTCATCTGAGATAGGGTAATCGGCCCTCCGACGGCTGGATGGAGGATAATATCCTCGGTCGAGTTCAACAGAAATCGCGAACGTTCGTGGGGAGGGGATGGACATTAACCATCCCCTACTCATCAAATCACTTGATATTAATGTGACTGCCCCCCCCCTTCCGGGTACCCCCTGCCCCTGCCCATCCCCAGGAGACCCGAATCTGAACAAAGAGAGAGTGGGTCATGGACGTTATGTTCTGTGCGCTCCTCGATTAGCTGCAGTACCGGTAGATTACTTGGTATATCTGGAAGTTTTTTAGAGGGTGACATAATGTGGTATATAGTCTATATGTGTGTATGTGTGTGATCGTCTGCCGGCGCATACGAGAGATGATCTATTGATTGAAAAACAACGCGAAAGTTATAATTCTTTGAAAAACAAAACAAGTCATATTATGATACCGCGTACCTCGTACCCGGTACGGTATGCGGTATGCGGTATGCGATATCGTTTACTTGACAGTATCGCGGCCTATTACGGGGGACCCTAGTAAATAGGACCTACGGTGGACACAAAAACCTATATATTCTTCTATTTTTACTAACAATATCTGGTCCTATTTACTATCGTCCTCCGTAATAGTACCACTCGCTCTTTACAGTATCGTGGCCTATACCGAGAAGAAGATGGGGCCCGCTCTTTTCGTCCATACATGCCGGTACCGACCGGCAAACAATCAAATGATATTGCGGCAAAAACTAGCCCGTAGGGCAGAGACTTTGTCCTCCCTCGTACGTAGCTCTAACCTTTTTCATCTTCGACATACTGCTCTACTAGATAGAAGTAGTCTCCTATAGGTGCGACTCATACCTCACGTTCAGTGTCATGTGGACTGTCCAGTGTCATGTGGGCTGCTCCATCGAAGGAGTCTCCTATAGGTGCGATTGGTATCTAACGTCATAAACGCTCGCGGATAAACATACTTCAAAAAAATATGTTATACTTGTATATTACATGTACTACAGCTAGCTGTGAGATCGAAGATTCCGTCGACTCTCATATTTGCGCGCTGGGTGTGATACTTCGATCGCGCGTATTACTGGTGTGTGTCCTCGTTAGTCTAAGGATATAGGTCGGCGACTCCTCATAGAACTAGCTTGTAACACAGGACCAACAGGGTGATGCTAATCAATCTGCGCACGGAAACTATAAAACTCGTTTTTGAGGGGGACAAAATCTGACGGCTGTGGAACGCACCGGTTTAATATGTATACATTCATCGCATAAGACGTATGACCGATGCGAGGAGGGCGCTCTTTTTACAGGTATACAGGTGTATGTCGTACCTACCCGTGATGGTATTCATACAAGAACCACTATACTTGGAAACAACGTGTTTGTTCGGTTTTGCCACCACTCTTTCTCCTTTCCACTCAATGTCGCTGTGCATCTGCTAAGACGCTCTCTGCTGCTAGGCGTGATCGCCAGGAAGGACTGACAGCAGTGGTTGCGTCCGCGCTTGCACGAAAGAGGGTAATCTTGCGAGATTTTCATGTCCACCCCCTCCCTACAATGATCGGCCACCAAGCAATATCCACATATCATACCAGGTAGTACATATTCATGACCCACTTGTTGATGGTAATATAACAGCCAGGAAAATCCTCTGCGTCTTACGTTTTAGTTGTTGTAGGACTACAAACAGTAATCTAATCTGACAATGGTGGAGCTGCTACCGACACCGAGCATTACATATGTACTACTGTACCAATAATGGTATTACTACGCTACTTACTTACTGTTGTTGTTGTACTGAGAGCTAGCGGGTAAAATGTTCGCCGTTTACCCGCGACCAAGAAGGGTAAACCTTGACCTTTGCTGTTAACACCCCCCCCTCTATTGTTCTGCACACTACGAGGTGTACCCCCCCCTGAGCCGGAGACAAAACTTCGGTGGCCGAGGTACATACTGCGTACCACGGGTACCCAACATTCACGGCGGGGTGCTTGTTACTCACAGGTATAATATCGGTACGTACAAGTACGTACCAAGTACGTACCTGGTATGTATGTGTTTAGCGTGCAGTAGTCCTGCTTGCGGCTCATACATATATTATCCCTTCGCTTTCATTGACACCACAAGCGCGTCCATAAATAAATATATTATTACATCGTCACGAAGAAGATAGCAAACACCTAGCTACGAGCGGGTGAAAGGTTAGCCGATTCTCCGACAACGGACAAAGTCCATTAACATATACTCCATCCCCTCTACAGCAGTACGTTGTGTATCATGGGTAAAAATGCATTATGCTTCCCAAGCCAAAGAAGACCAGGCACAGAAAATCTCAGCCGCAGACGGAACACACTGCATACCACAGGTACCCGACACTCTCCCAGCGGTGATTCAGGTATGATAAGTTATTTGCGGTCCTGCTTCCTTCTCATATTCATACCAAACCCTCGCCCTCACTGACACCACGAGTTCGTCCATGTTTGGGAGACTGCGCAACCCCCAACCCGGGGCACTATACATAACACATCAAACGCCGACGTTTCATACGTACCAGGTACCCAATAACGCCCCCCTAAGTGAAAACTCGACGTGCTCAGTCCCAGGATTGTAGAGCTAGTCTCAATGACCACGGCCAAAATCATGGTATGATGATTACCCCCCCCCCCCCCGCTGGAAAATAAATGGACTAGTTCGAAGCTGTCATCCATATGCAAGAAAGTATTCACAAGATGCTCAAGTCCGCCTCTCATCAGTGCTGTTTAGTAGGATGCAGCTCACACTTCGTGCCATTCGCCGAACACAAACACCTCACGGCGCTTCGCGCTTGGTGCACGCGATGTCTGCCTGGTCGGAGAAAGCCCGACGTGCTTCATCCCGGCATTGTAGGATATGCGAGGGTCCATGGTCGTAGCACTATACGGCTATGCATGAAACGAGTACCCCCCCCCCCCGCCCAGGGCCTGGTTTACTTAATACCTAATACCAGGTATGACACCGGTACGTATTATCATACTTCAAAGTTAAGAGGTTATTTGCGGTCCTGCTCGCGGTCCATCATACCTTCGCCCTCATTGACACCACCAGCGCGTCCATGTTAGGAAGGCTGCGAACCCCCGCCATCCCATTGTGGGCGCTCGCGACAAGGCTCTCGTTCAACTGATGGCGCAGAGCCACCCACGAGTGGCGAGCTCGGCGGCGGTAGTGGTGGGCGGGAAGACCATGTGAATCGCCACCACCATCACCACCACTTCCACTGCTGCCTTTGTTCTGATAGGCGGTAATGGTGTCGTTTTTGTTGAAGAAGTTCTTCTTTTTCTTCCTCTTGCTGCTGGCGATCGATTGCGGAATGCCGCTCTGCATGATGCCGTCGATACGACGAGGATTCTTCTTCTAGGAAAGACGGGGAGGGGGGGGGGGGTGAACGAAATAAAACAATACAAAAAAAAAAACGTTACGGGGGGGGAGGGGGGGGGGGGCGAACGAGCGAAGGCAACACCGAAATGAATGTAGCTTGGGTGCAACCGGAAACAGGTTAGCCCTAACCCACACCGCAGCGCTACGAACTCAAACCCTAACCCCGACCCGAACCATAACCCAAAAGTTGAGGAATGCAAGCTAACGTTAACGGAATGGTGCAGGTGCAAGAGGCGCGACCGCAACCGCGTATCGACAATATTACGCACGGTGAAGCAGAGGAAGATTGTCTGGCCCCAAATCGACTTTGACACCGTACGGCGTCAAGTTGTGTCACCGAAACGGCATGGGCTCGGAAAGAGTAAGAAAAACGTCACACCACGCCCATTACTGATGGCACCGCCCAACGGAATTTGCATGTCCTGCATTTGTGCCCCCCTCTTCGTATCATACCCGGCAAGCTAGAGAGGGCATCGTACCACCACCGCCACTTACCTACCTAGAGACACCGTACAGCCGAGCTCACACTGTACTTGTACATGCACCGCTGGCAGCAAGAAAACATGCATAGACTAGCTGGTAGAATGTTTGTGGACGACATACCGCCGTCCATACTTGGTACATGAGCTATTCATGCATGCCTTGCTGACGGCCGACGAAAAGAGCATGCGACACACACTCGTCTCGTCAAAGAGTCCTCGTCGTACCCCGAAAGCTAGAGAGGGTCGTACCCGGAAAGCTAGAGGGAGCATCCTACCAAAACTACTAACACCATAACACCATCACCACACACTACCTGCCTCGTCCTCGAGGAGAAAGAGAGTGCAGGTGAGGTAACATGATGATGGTGCAATTACCGCCGGTATCACACAGCTTTGTTTGTGGCTGACATACAGCACATACTTCGTGCGTGAATCGTGCAAAGCAAGAAGCACGCGTCTTGTCGAACAGACCGCGGTGTACCTGGCAGTCCAGAGGGGGCATGGCACCACCACCACCCGCAACGCCCGTGACGAGACAAAAACAATGCTACAGCCGAGGTCACGGTGCATGTACCACCGGTACTTGGTCTACCACCATTTCCTGCCTCGTCCTCGACGAGAAATATGGTGCAGCCGACGTCACATGGTGATGATGCACGCACCAACTAACTGTAGCTAAAAAGGTCGCCTTGTTTGTAGCCGATATATTCATCAGTACTTCATGGGTACACATGTATTTCATCATAGTGAGTCATATGCAGGACTTGATGACGAAAAAGCACATTTTGTCGAAATAAAGACCGCGTCGTACCTGGCACGCTAGAGAAGGCATTCCACCAACTCCTCCTCCTGCTGTCTCGTCTTCGACAAGAGAAGTAGCAGAACTCCAGTCGAGGTCACATCGTGCATGTACCGCGGGGAGCAAGATAAACCAGTTTGTTTTGCGTTTTAGACTAGACTACATACTTTATATGTGACACAAGGTACATGAGTCGTGCATGATGACCTCATGGCGCAAAAGTAAGCAAGAAGCAAGTGTCTCGTCTTGTCGAAAAGTCCGCGCAAGGCGATCGAATCGACACCCGCTGATTAACACTGCCTCGTGTACTCTAATAATTTTTCATTAATGAATCGCAGATCGTACAAGAGTCAACCCTCATCGAAAAGACCGGGCGATCCAATCGACACTCCCACTCCTCGCTGTGTACTCTAATCTCGAATATTAAGACATCTCCATCCAGTACAAGACATAATTGTAAAAAAAATGGAAATACACTCCAGCTGTGAGATCTATCTTTGCAAGCTGTGTGTGATAACTCTGATCGCGCGTATTACGGGTTGTGTGTCCTCATTAGACTGAGGATATAGTCTAGGTCGGCGACTCCCCTTGCAACTATTAATACAGTTAGTTATGTGATCGAATCGACATTCCCACTCCCTCTCCCGCTACACTGTCAATTCTGCTGTAAAACTCTCGTGAACTCTGAACTCTTAATGAAGCATGTATGCCATCTATGCTTGCATGTGTTTGTTGCTGATGCGCTGATGATGCCCAGCAAAGCAGATGTGTTTATGTGTTGATTGATTGTGTCTTGACAACGAACGGGTTGACGTTCTTTTGTTGTCGTGGATCGTGGCGCAGCCCTCGATTGATCTGTCCTGTCTGTTTCTATGAGCGTGCGGATGTTTATGTCTCGGTTCAGCAACATTTCTGCTTCAATACTACTGTAGCTACCCTTCACTAGCACCTTCACCAGCACGGTATGGGGCATGCGCACGCTTCAGGCGCCTTATACGTGGCCGGTTCGTTGTCCTACACAGGATACTTCGTACCATAGTCTACACGCTTTATCGTTGTTTTTTTGTTGTTTTTTATCCAGTTTTTTGCTTTCCGCCGTTGGCTTTTTCTAAGATGTTTGTTTCTGATTTCTGAATCAAGATTTCAAGATTTTGATTTTTAATTACTTGAAAAATTTAAAGGCGGTACAATTTATATTTCAAATTTCTTGGAGGTTTCCTTGGGCGAACGTCGAGCCAACGGATTTTTCGTTTTCAGCATTTTTCACCAGAACGGTCCATCTACATCACCACATCGCCGATGAAATCCACCAATCATCCACCATAAATCATTAATTACACCAATAACCAATCATCAATACACAATCTCACCAATCAAAAGAGCTGAAAAATCCGGGGGACCGGGGACGCCGGTTTTTGTACGTACTATCGCGTGCGGCAAGTATAACATCTCAGATAAAGTATAGAGTATAGAAAGCTTGAAAGAGACCAAAACTGGACTCGAGTCGTCACCAAAGAAGCGTTCCCGTTGAATTCGGATGAAGCAGTTAATTTTTGTACACCATCATCGTGCACGCGCAGCAGCAATATCATCACCAGGGTTCTCTGGTCTCTTGCTACGTACGACGTTGTAGACGTCACCTCACAGGAGCAAAGGTAGAGGGAAGTGCGAGGGATAGCAAAAGGAACACGCTTGGCGAGGGGGGCACGCGATAATAATTATTCATTCAGGTGAGCGAGTGAGCAAACGTGTACAGCTGAGAGGCTCTGTGTTCGATATTTTTATCAGTGCCACGCATTTTGTGTTAGCGTTTCGCGGCCCTGGCTTCTCCGCTCCCTCCCCATGGACTCATGGATGTTAGTTTTTTGTGGTTCGATCAGAGGCTGTATTGAGGGACCCCGAGCTCACGAAAGGAGTTGCCTTGCAGTGTTTGGGTCGCGTGATGCACCTCGCTCCTCGCGCTTCCCTCGCGACACTTCTCGCGTCCGGGCGATGATGGTTTCTTTTTTGGTCATCGGAGGAATCTACCGCTTCTTGTGTCTTTCACGAGCGAGCTGGAAGGTATGCCCGAATGCCAGTCCCGAAGTGAGTCCATTGCGCTTTCGGGTTCCCGCGCATTGTGCCCCTGTGCTTCCCCCAGAGGATGTCAACGGGTTGCGACGTAACCGAATCGATTAATCCGCAAACACCACTACTGCACGCCGTCCGCCGTCGCTTTGCTCCTCGCTCGTACCCACGGCTCGACAAAGATCACGCGGCCGATGCATAGTAGTTCTGTATTCTTTTTTTTTTATTCCTACCTTTTATCTCCTTTTGTCTGTCTGCACTCTACAAGCAGTTATTTCACGGCAAATGTATTTATTTTTTCATCTCGAGTGTCAAAAAGTGTGTATACTTTAGTTTCAGTGCTTTCGTGTGTTTGTTGTTCTTTGTGTTTCCGTTCTTTTCGTACCTGGTACCTGGCAATTTAGGTGCCATGCACCTCTTCTTATGCCTGTCAATAAAGGACCGTTTGATAAGCCCATATTAATATTTGAACAGTCGTTACATTTCCGGGAATATTTTATCGAGTTCCACGTTAGTTAGCTCTGTCCTTGCTCATTGTACCATTTTTAATAAGCCTGCCGTATCCGTCTGTCTTTGCTCCAACGAATACCCACTTTCACAGAAGAAAAAAGCATAGCAAAGACGACATCTGCCAGACGTGATGAGCACACACAAAGCATGGATAGCAGCAGAACGCTCGGCCTAACAGGCCGAGCACGGGGAGGAGTACCACGAGGAGGAGGTGGAGGAGGAGGGAGGAGGGGGGCCAAGCGATCGCGCCCCCCAGCATACACTGAGCGCAATTTCTGCGCTATAGGGAATGGGAGCCGACCCCTTGGGGTCAACATCCCAGGACAACTTTACTGGACAGATTCAAGGCCCATAGCACCAGCAGGACCAGGAGGAGCAGCGCTTCCGCGGGTCTCAGACAAAAAGAGTTTGTCGGGTAAGCCGCGGAGGCAAAGCGCGGGTGTCGCTTTTGCCAGGCCGAGGACCTCTTGCTCTCGGACGGCGGCGATAGCTTTGGTGTTTGCAGCGACTCTGAGTTTATCTGCTGCTGCTGTGACAGTAGGGGCGGAACTTGGAACAGCAGGAGCAGCATCATCTAGGCTATGTTCTCCTGCGGATGACTCACGAGCTTATGTGACAACGATCGCCAGCGACGATGACGATCCTGCTGGTCAGTATAACCACAATGATGGTGATGTGTCATTGCCCCGCGCTACTATTAATAGCATTGCAGGAGGAGATGGAAGTGAAGGGCAAGGGGGTGGGGTAATGGAGGCACGTGTGTTGGCGCAGTCGCTGAGGTCCGCTGGGGCGAAGGGGGACGTGGTGGTGCTGGTGCCGCTGGAAAGGGCTACGGAAGCGAACCTTCAAGCTTTGCGAAGGGATGGGCTCAAGGTGCAGGTCGTGCCGAGGGCACCGCAGCAGCAGTCCGGTGAGAGAGGGAGCATGATTTTTTTTAGAGCAAACTTATTTTATATTGAAAAACGTACATCTTGCTGCTATCGTAGAGCTCTGATTTCGTTCTGGCACTTCTGATGCGCTTGTGTCGTGTTTTGGAGTTCTGTAATACATACACCCCGTTTGTTTTGTCAAGAAGCGCTGCTGCTGCTGTGCTGCTGTCCTTCTTTGTGTTGTTGTTGCTGCTGCTAGTCTGCGCGTGTTGGCTTTTTGGCCTGACTTTTCTATTGCTTGTTCAGAGCATCAGGCCGGGAATACCAGACAGGTCGGGTTGTTTCGCGAGATACAACCTCCCTGCGTATGGGAAGGATAGATAGAACGCAAAGAACCTTTATTTTTGCGGTTTTTTTTTGCAGCTTGTCGAAGATTTTGGGCTGTCTGTGCGATCGTCTTGCGCCGTACACGGCCGTGCGCCTCCCCGTGCCTACTGCTTCCTGCCTTCTGTTTTTTCCACCGACTTCGTAAGCCCTCGGGCATCATAACTGCTCCTGTTTTGTTGACTTGCTAAATAAGCATGTGGTATCACGTCGTACTGACTGGTAACGGCTTGGTATTGTTCTTTGTGCATGTGGTACTGTTGTCATTCATGGAAGGCTTTTATGTTGTTGTTCTCACTTTAACTCGTACAACCAAGTCCGTGGTCACAGGACAGGCTCCAGTCACTCTGGAGCTGAGGAATACCCCAGGGAAAAAGATGAACAAACTAATTAATAAAGGTGGTACGCCCATATATCCAATATGTATCACAGCTGACGCAATCCATGCCTCCACCAGAAACATATAAAAGTGAAACCGGCAGTCAGTAGACCACGAGTACGTCCTCACATTTTGTCATGAAGCATAGAGAACGATAACACTAATCCTACTTTGGGGTACAGCCGAGCCGTGTGCGAAGAGTAGACCTATACATGCGAGAGCTCTGAGGTGCGGCCACTGAACCCATCAACATCAACACAGAAACTATACTTGTACAGCAGTGTAGTAGCAACGAGAACGTGAAAATATAACGGTTTACCTTAGGTCCTAGGTCATCCGGTCATAAACATATGTGAAAGGTACAGCAGTTGTGTAATAAATGGTGAAGCAAAGGAAGGAGCCGAACGGCCGAACAATGGAAAACACTCCTTGTCTCTCTCCTCTCTGCTCTGTTTTCTCTCTTTTCCCGGTTCGCTGAATGACGCGTGCCATATACGTGGTACTAGTTAGTGGAAGTGAGTACTCGTATATTTTACCGGTTTAGTTCGTGTGCTGCGAGTGAGAACGAAACGGACGACGCGTGTCGTGTTGTTCTTTACCGGTAATGATCGTTGCGTTGTTGTTGCGTTCCCTGGAGCTACTTTACCGTAACATGCATATACCGCGCATCGTATGCAAACGGTGCACATACCGTGCTCCCCCTCCCAAGTCAACGGTGGGCCTATTTTTTGGTCGGGGAGTCAACAATTTGTTTTGTTCGGGGACGCGAAATACAGCAGTGATAGCATGACAACGGCGTGGGGTGACAGAGAGGGGGCAGCAGACGTAGCGTTTTGTTCTGTCATTACGATGTGGCAGCAAACGCATGGCCGAATCCTTTTTACTTTTACCTTGTACGATACTAACTGCGCACAGGCTAGGTAGGGCCTTACTCGAAAAAGCTAGCATATCTTTTAGCTTATATTGGCTTTTGAGTTATGGAAAAGCTTATGTCCGACCGAGCATAGCCAACATGCCCAATAGCTTATGTGAGAGCATAACAAGGGAAATCGAGCATAAGGTGGTTATGCCCGCCCCCATTTCGGGTATATACTGTATGGCGTTGGTTGTCTGGCAGCACGGTGGAGACGCCAAATGGGTGGCCGCACGGTAATAATACAAATTCACGAGGCTTATACACCTATTTGTTGTCGGCGCTGTTTATCGCGATATTGGACGGTCCTACATGAGAACACATGAACACGCACACACACGCGCGGCTCTTGAACTTCACCCACGTGAAGAAACATGAGTTGTCCACCGAGGATATGAACTCCTCGATAGATTTCCGTTCGCTGACGCAAATGTCATCGAGGACACTTGTGGGAGAGAAGGATGAGTACCACATCTAGCTTCTAA